>KK119279.1:0-55719 GCA_000611955.2 Stegodyphus mimosarum | reverse complement strand
AGTCAGTTCCGAGAAAATAAAAATTATATTACCACTCCATATGCGAATTTGTGATATTTTTCTCTAATGCGATCATTAATTCGTAAGACTGGGAATGATACGCAAATGATTACTTTTTGTTCTGATTTTCGATCTTTTCCTTTAAGGTTTTATCAATTCTTAGATTTTCTCGGTTTCTCCCCCCCCCTCACACATGCAAGTCAATGTTAAAACTCCAGTCTTTCTCAGCATATTAATAATATATATATATTTTTAATTTTCATTGCTATGTAAACGATTATGTGCATCTAGTTTATTAGCTGATCAAATATGATACAAGTTTTATAGTTAGCTTCAGATGCGAAAATGAAACATTAGCTTTCCAGACCTTGGGCAGATTTTAATTTTAAAGCAGGATTTTATCATTTAAAATGCCTATAGCTATTAAAAAAGATTATTTTCCGGTAATATTGGATTCTTTTTGAACCGTAAAACAACATGAAGTTAGTGCAAGTGTAACTTGTTTTCATGTATTTTTAATTACTATTATTACGAATTAGTAAACATAAATTTTATGACAGCAGATATTGAGAAAATTTACATATGCATAATAAAGCATATGCCTTACAAATATAATTCTTTCTTTATCACTTTCTTGCCATGAATGCCTGCTAAGTATAAAGGCTCAATCAAGATGCATTGAATTAGTAGCTTTCAGCAATGAAATCATAAAAAATAGTGAACACCATGTTCGACTTACCTGCGAATCCCGCAGAAAAGCTTGGCTTCGTCGGTATTTTCGTGCATTTTTCTATGTGTAAATGGTATACGAGCAAATTTCCTTTAGTGAGTTCTCCATGTAAACATGTCTTTCTCTGCATAAATAAGCATCACGGAATTTCAATAATTAATTGATTATTAAATGATTAATCACTTAGCAACTATCGTATTAAGGGTATATATAGCTCAAGGTATATATATTTTATTCATTAACATAGAGTTATATTTTTTATTTATTTATTTTTGTTTGTAAAATATTTTGTGAGATTAGAATTAATTTGACTCAGTTAAACATGTAAAAGTTATTTTATGATATTTGAGAATTAAAAAATAGTGTTTCTAAATGAAAGTTAATAGTTTTGTAAATTATTTTGATATCTGTCAATGAGAAACTTTTGTAAAAAAGAAAAGAAAAATAGGAAAAGAATTAAGAGAAGAATTTTTAAAATAAATTATGCATAAAAACTTAAAAGTAGACAATACCCATGTAGATAATTCATGCTACGATATAAAATAAAATAGAATTTAAAAAAAAAAACTAAAATAGGAAAAGAAAAATAATGTACAACTAACACCTGAAAATTTAAAATATGATGACGACTGATTTATTAAACTTTAGTTTAAGAAACTGTAGCAAAATCCGAAGCTCAAAGAGAAGGTAGTATTTGTGTTACAGTGTCTTTTTCAACCATTAATTGACTGTTTGATTGAAATTGAACAATCATTTAAAGGTTAAAAGGAGGACGAAGAAAGTTCGTTTCAATATAAACAAAGTATCAGAACGATGTAGATTGTATCCTAAGTGCCTAAGTATGAAAGACAAAATATCGATTTTTTTCATAACTTTCTGCTCGATTTTATTTTTATTACCCTTGAAATATCTGTGGGGTTTACACTTTGCATTTATGTTATATACCTAATTTTATTTTAAATCATGTGGAGAATTTGTCCTAAATATAAGTACAAAGCTACTAGATATATGTATTCAAGATACATTTATTCTGAATACATACCTGTATTTCCCACATCTAGAATTTGGTTACATTATTTCACAAGACACAAGAAGTTGTCGCTAAAACTGATTGAGTATCCTCTTTTATTTCTCTCTGTCCATTAGTTAAATTGCTTTCGTGTATGTGCTAGTCAAACCGGATAAGGATGCTATCCATGCTTGAGCTCATTGAAGAACATATAACTTAATATTTCTTAAGAGAAAATGTGCTTGAAATTGCTCAGTGGATATACGGATCAGAGGATGTAAAGGACGATTGCTGTGTATCATTGACCTCTTTACTTGCCAGCAGAAGCTTTTAATTATGGAAAGACAATTAATGAAACACGTTAAGTGCAGTTGGTGGTTATTTATTCAAAGTGAAATGCAATTTTGTACACTTCTTTCACAATCTTTCAAAAAATCACTTGTTTCATCATGTCTTAGTTCTTAAGTAACTATGTAAATCATGTTTTAAAACACAGAGTTTACGTTCTTTGTGATTAATAATGCATAAAAATGAACATTTTGAAGAAATCTAGTATATATGATAGAAAGGATTTCCATTTTAACGAAATTACTTGGGATGAAGCGAAATTACTTAGATAATCTTAACGAAATTACTTGAGATAAATTACGAAATGAAGGTATTTATTGCATTTTGAGTTTGCGTGCATATCATTTGTAAGGCATACAAGTCTCCTTCAATCTATTAAATATACCACTTGCAATAATCAGTTCATTAAAAATCAATTGCTCACAGAAAATTCAATTAGCTTCTATAGCTTTACGCATAAAGCTTCCAAAATATTAACACAGTTTTTATTCCGCTACAATGTAAATGAATTTTAACTAGGTACCTTTAATGAAACAGAGGATTTGTGGATGCTGATAGATATATTAAATGGGCACAAAGCATATTCTCTTTTACACCTCACATCCTGGAAAATATTTTATTAATTTTGCGCCACGTACAGAAATGGTATCCACATTTATGGGCAAAGAAATCTCTCAACGACACATGTTACTTTTTGTTACGACCCCTGAAATTCTAGCCCGGAGGTAAGAGCACCCCAGGCTTTATACCCCTCTTACAAAATACCCTTTGTACGAAATATATTTTGCTTGTTAAGAATGTAATTTCAAAGTTAAAATTCAGGTGTTTCTTTAACTGATGAGACATACTACTTCCATTTAATCCTAATTAAAAGCGAATGAATTAATCGGATAAATTAAACGAGATTAACTTTTTTTTTCTCTTTTTTTTTTCATTTCAACTTCTTTATTCTCAAAACACAGAACAATATACTAATAATTAATTACTAATTAGTACTAATAAAGTATTGCCACAAACCATTTAAAAAAACTGTTTACGGAAAATATAAAAACAATTTTAAAAATGCTTCAAGTATCAGTAGTGATGAAGATATTGATGTCATACTATTTCAGAGTCGTTTTTATCCATCACAACACTAATTTAAATGAGCCTCATCTTAAATATATAGACATTGTTGAAACATGCGAATTTTATTTTCAATTCTGATTCATTTTGCATAACCAAATGAACCTATACTAAAGATTAAAATACTTGAAAATAAATTCAACTATTCAAAGTGTCAAGTTTCTGTTAATTATAATTGCTTGAATATTGTTCTCAATATTACTCTTATAAACTAGAAGTTAACTAGCTTTCATTACCTAGGAATATGTTTTATTAGTTATGATAAAGGCAAACTTTCTTACGATTTGAGCTACATCTTTTAAAAAAAAAGAAACATTATCATATGAATATTTTACTGAAATTGCAAATACGTTTACAGATATTTCATTACAGATACTTAAGTTGCTATGTTCGAAGCTGCGTAGTTATTGAATCAAAGCTTTAGGGCGACATCGATTTTTTTATTTTTATTTTCTTTAATTTGCCGTTTTACTGAGTTGCCAATTTAGCTAGCTTTATTTCATTAACATAGTGATTAGTTTTCAAATAAATTAGAGACATTTATGTTGGTACTTGAATTATAGATTTTGACTTTCTTTGGTAGCATAAACTAGTATTTAACCTTAACAGATATGGACCGAATTATCACTAGGCCTGAAGTTAACTACAGAGACCTTGAGAGAATAAAATTATAGAGATATTAGATTTTTTTGAAACAGGAGACATGAAAAAGGATGCAATGCCCTCGCCGGGACTCGAACCTGGACCTCTCGAATACGTGCCGAGTGTGCTAACCATTACACCACGAAGACATGCTAAGAAGGCGGGACCTTATAAAATAAACTTTTTAAAATCAGAACTGGAACATAAAATGCACGTCTCGTGCTTGACAAGGTGAACCCCCACTTGTGGCGATCTAACTTAAAGTAACAGTCAAATTCGAATTAAAATTTATCCTAGTAGTCGAAGACTACAAAATTTAATTTAAAACTAAGTTGCCTGAGTACTTATCCCTGGCGTACAATTTTAAATGACTATAGGTTTAAGGCAAAGCCCTACAATTACAATCTTATCAGAGCTGGCGAATCTAGATACTGTCGAAACTGATTTGCAGTCTGGTGAGGAAACGGAAAGGAGAAGGGATAATATTGGCTGAAATTATAAATGACTGGTTAATACAAAACGATAGTAACCTTACAGGATGTTGCGTCGTTAAATATTGCTCAACATTCTTTGAGTGTTCCACTATTCAGAGTCGTCAATGCAGCTAGTTTCACGTGTGTTATGTATATGTAACTTGAACTATGTATATATGATGGAGTACGTCACTGTTTTATTATAATGGCAACATTCACTGTAATCTTTTGAATAAACTTAAACCTTTAATTAATCTGTGTAGATATAATGACCCCACTCAAATATAAAGAAATTCAAGACAGATAAAGTTTTGCAAAGTTGCAAACTACTCACAAATTTTCCCGATAAGTGTAGTCATGAAGATATTTCTGATTTTTGTTTTGTTTTGTTATTACTGCACTATAATGCTCTTTATTTAATCAGTGTATGCATTTTTCTAAAAGAGGGAGAACACTGATAGTAAGATGAAATAATATTAAACTTATTACTAATTCATTTACCTATCAGGCTATTTCGTAATACCTTACTACTTTATTTGGACATTAATTTGTTATTTACGTGAATACGAAGAAATTTTTTAATCATTTTAATAACCTTATTAAATTTT
Source organism: Stegodyphus mimosarum (assembly GCA_000611955.2). Taxonomy (NCBI): domain Eukaryota; kingdom Metazoa; phylum Arthropoda; class Arachnida; order Araneae; family Eresidae; genus Stegodyphus; species Stegodyphus mimosarum. Next base: position 50,784 of record KK119279.1, on the reverse strand, counting down.
TAAAGGGTTTTTGAGAAAAATAATTCCTTAGAGTTTTAATGCCTTTTGCTGAACTGAACATTACTTGTTTTAAGGTAATTCTACAAAAGGTAATTTTTTGGAAGTTACGATTTGAAACCCTGAAATTTTAATCTGAGAGGAATCATCCGTTTAAGATAAGAATGACTTTCCTATGAGGAGGAAGCAAATCCTCTTGACTCATTGATAACAGATATGAGGACTTTTGATTAGATTACTGATAATGATTCATTAATTCAAAAAGCAGTATCTGATTAAATTAGAAACAGAAATCTTATTCAAGTGCTTTGTTATTAAAAATTATTATATTTATTTACAGTATATTCGAAAAGAAGATAGAAAATGAGTTTTTGAAGTAAGAAAATATGGCGCATCGTTATCGTTATTTAAATATAAAAATGATATGGGAGAACAAAAATTAGAAAATTATAAATAAAACCCTTAAATTTGATTTAAATTCCCCATATCGAAATCGAATTTTAAAACGTAAAGTCGTGAAACTGATTTAATTATGTAAAAGCTTGAAATGGTACAACCTTAGAAACTGTTTCATGTACTTTCGCTTTATAGTAGAAAAAAATTATCTTAAATTTCCGTTAATACATCTAAATGACGCTACTGATTTAGAACACTCTGTTTGCTTAAAAAGCTGAACAAAAGTTATTACTCTTGTTCATATTTCCGTAATTCAATCAGAATTTTGATACACTGAGGTTTGAAAGTTTTGCCTTTTTTGAGAAGGGGAGAGCAGGATCTTATTTTTAACAATTTTGCGGTGATGAAATGAATACAAGGTGTCCATGTTCTAGTTTGAGGAATTTTTATATTTAAGAGAGAAAATTAATTATACTCCAAAACTGAAATTTTATTGATAATGATTCTTTTCTTTCTCTCTTTCCTCTTCCCTCGACTAGTATCCATTTTGTGTACTGTAGCTTTGTTCGATTTTGCAATTTTTAAATAAGAACGATTTGTCAAATACTAGTTCTTCCTTTAAAGCTATTCATTACCAATTACTGTAGTCTAAATGGCCTCATATATGACGACTTTCAGATCTTGGCATTTAAATTTCAGTCTTTCATTAAATAAATGAAAATGGTTATGAATCCAAATTACTTTGGTATATCGTAGATTAGAAAAAAAGAAATGATGATAATTTCCAAAAATTAAGTCCAAGATGACCATGTAAAATAAAAAGTGACGTCTTACAAAAACCAGCTGATTAACATAATACGAATTCAAAAAAAGAAAATTCTTTATAATGTGAAGAAATATATTTCACCTTCTTAGACGAACTATAGAACAGACTAACATTACATAAGCTAGTCGTAAAACAGCAAGTATTTGGAAGATTTGGAAGATGATGTAACGTTGAGATTCGTTAGAGCAAGAACTGAAAAACCTGCTACAAGCGCAGTATTAGTCAGTGAGGTCAATGATACGCTTGAAGAACATGGTAAACGTTAAGCATGTTATCTGATACTCGATACTGATAATAGCAGAATATAGCTGTGTTTTCTAGTGTGAGGGAGAGAAAAATGAAGAGAGAAAATAGCTGATTCTTCTAATACGCTTTTCACAGAACCTGCGTTATAGCTTCATGTGGAATTCGAATAATGACTTTGCACAATTTGAACAAATCATCCGTTTAGATTGAGTCAATCTTGAATCTCCTGAAAATCATTCGCATGTCGCCAATTATACTCCAATTTCTTTATAATAAAGACAAGTGTTTCCATTGTTGTTTTTCAATATTCGTAGATGTATATTTCAGGATTAGAGACGACTACTAGTATAATAGCCTTATTTTTTTAATACTATGGCAGGAAAATTGATGAAAAAATGAATCCACGTGCGAAATTTTTCATATTACATCTAATAACATTCAGTCTTTTCCCAGAACAGTCTTGATTTTGGTATAATTCACAAAATGTGGCAAAATTCATTAATTTTACATATTTTGTAAATTATATAAAGAAACTTCATTCCTGATATAGTTAATACATTATTGATGCTATGTTAATTTCAGGTGGTCCATGCCAGTTTCAAGTGAGCCATACCAGTTGCTAACAGAATAACACATTTTTCGAAAAAATCTCTTGCAAGATTCTAGTCATTTTATTGTTTGATAGGTTAGAATTTCTCAGGAAGATGTAATTCAACGGAAAAGGAGAGGAGCTGCTTTGGATTTAAAATGTTTACTTAGAATTTAAAAAAATTACATCTTTTATTATTTATTACCTTATGATTAAATTTTTATGAATATTTCAGTATAATCATGATAAAAAAGGAATCACGACTGAGCCAAATCGAAGTAGTCAGAATGCACATGATTGCATGAAATCGAAAACGACTGCGTAAAACTGAAGTAAGGATTAAGATGTTCCCAAATTGGAAATTTTGGTGTCCAAACTTTAATTTGGAAACCATGAACACGTTAGTTTACCTTATTTCTGCGCTGATTCCTCATTGGTAAGGTTTATTTTATTTTGTGCTAATAGTCTTGATTCAAATTACCTTATCACTTAAATTTCTTACTTGCGTTCATTTAAATCAAAATTAGTTTAAAACAGCTCAAGAAGGGGGGGACCACTAACCAAGAAACAAGATTTAGATTTAGACAAATGTTTACAAAAAACTGACTTAAAAGGGACTAATTGGAGCGACTGCAGCTAGAAAAAACTGCACTAAAATAAAAAATTTAGAACCACTAACTGCTTGGCTCAAGAGTCTAGTGTGCTATCGGGTACACCATTCTAGTGTACTAGGCGTTACACATGCTCTTTATACTGGAAGAGAAGTAATTCACTTAACAAATTAAATCACTCATCATCTACACAACATAACAACTCTTGAGTTTAGTAAAAAAGTTACAAGAATGCATGCATCTGCAAGCGAACACGAGCGTAACTACACTACTAACTGAGACACAGATACGGTTACAGTTACATACATACAGTTTCTTTAAAGTTATATTTTAGGTAAATAAAATGAGGAAATTAAATAAACATAGAAAGTAAATAATTGTTCAAAAAATTTAAATTACGGTTGAATCACCACTCGTACAGGTCAGTGGCTACGCTCAGCGCTTGTTTTAAATTTTAGACAGCAGCAGTTATAGATGTTTAATGTTAATGAACATGTGCAGTTTTACTTACTTAATTCTAAAGTTCTAACTTAGAACCCGACGAACACTAAGAAGCGAATAATCGCTGAAGAGTGTGAACAAAACGCGTAAGACTTAAGAAGGGTTCACAACCCTTTATTTTTCAGAATATTTACGATCAGTTCCTACTTGGAACTTTACACAAAGCTTCCACTCGGGCTTGAACTTAAATAATAATGAATTTAAACTAAACTAAACTACACTCATGAACATAAATTAAGGATAATGCAAAATCAGGCAAAGGAAGAGTTAGAAGCAAAACAAAATTGACTTATTTGTAAAGCTTATTTACAAATAAGGTAAAGAGCAAAAAAAAAAAAAAGCTATATGTTTGATATTATTAAAAAAATTAGCGATTTTTTCTCCCTGGAGCAAATTACAAAAAACAATATTACATGGTTGGTATGATTGTTAATACATTGTATATCTCCCAGACGATGCAATACAGTCCGTACAACGCCTAGGCATGCTGAGTATCAAATTATCGATCTGATCTTGGGGGATATTACACCACTCAAAAAGCAATGCTCTCCGAAGTTCCGGTAGACATGTAGGAGGAGGTTGACGGGCTGCAACTCGTCGGCCAAGCATGTCCCACACGTGCTCTACTGGATTCAAGTCCGGTGAGAATGCTGGCCAGTCCATACGGGTGATATCCTCCGATTGAAGGCATTCGCTTACCATGTTTGCACGGTGAGGACGGGCGTTGTCATCCATAAACACAAATTGTGCGCCCATGGCGCCCCGAAACAAACGTACATGTTGTTCCAGAATGACGTCCCGATAGATTTGGCTTGTCATGGTTCTAATTTGAACATGCAGGTCAGTTCTGGAACCCAGAATAATTCCACCCCAAACGAGCACTCCTGCACCACCGTAACGGTGTCGTTCAATGATGTTTTCTTGGTGGTAACGGGTACCTGGAGCTCTCCATATGAAAGTCCGGTGAGAATCAGACTGCAAGCTAAACCTGGACTCGTCGGAAAACATCACACAAGCCCACTGTTGCGGTGTCCACAATGCATGCTCTCTACTCCAGACTAACCGCAGGCGACAGTGACTTGCAGTAAGTGGAACACATCTGACAGGTCTACGAGCATATAGACCAATCTGCCCTAAGCGGTACACGGTCTGCCTTGAAATTGTCATACCAGTGGCTGAAGAGAGCTGACGAGACAGGTCTGAGGCTGTGCTCCGCCTGTTTCTTTTGGCAGTAACTGCCAAATACCGGTCTTCATTCGGCGTTGTAACTCTGGGGCGACCTGTGCTGTACCGTCTACTCACATTACCATCATCTTGGAATTGTTGCCAAAGCCTGGAGATGACACTCTGGGCAATTGAAAGTTCGTCTGATACTTCCAGTTGGGTTCGCCCACATTCCAGACGGCCGATAATTCTACCACGAAAAAAATCATCCAAATGCGTCCTTTATGTCATAACCATTCGGTTATTGCACTGAAATGCTTATAAAGCGCCTGCGAACAATATTACTTCTTTGCCTGTATTCCTTATATATCACTCTCTTACACTCTCGTCATTGCGACGTAACATCGGTGTCATCTGGTTACTTCCTGAAATTTGCATATGATTCTTGAAGATGTGTGTAGTGATTTTATAGGTGATATATTTATTTTAGAGTTCGATTTCCGCGTGACTCCGAATTATCCTTAATTTATGGTCATGAGTGTAGCTTAACTAAGCTATCTGAAAGGTATAGCCGAAGCTCTCAGAAATCTAACTAGTTGGCCCCTAAGTATTAATTAAATCGGCGGAGCCAAGGCGGCCTAAGGTATGGCGGAGCGTAGCAACTAAGAGAGAACTTAGCCAAAGGCAAACGCGCGCTAGTCAGGGAATCAGGCTCTCTCTCTAGAAGTCGGTGAAGTATCGACTTAAATAGTACTCTTTCTCATTTGCTTTTAGTGCGCTTCTAAAATTACATTCTGGGAGGAAATTGTAAGCTGATAACAGAATAAGATAGGAAAGATACAAAACTTAAAATAACTGTTAATAAACTTAGGATAAACCTTACAAAGTTCATCTTGGGTTCTTCTTGGGTGGGTTCTTTTATTAGGCTACGTGGGTTTCATAGATATGAAAGTTATTTTATTAAGCTACTCCATCAAAGTGTAGTAGAAATAATATAAATTTTGATTGTAGAAACTTGATTGAACTAAAATTTCATTTGTTTTTGTTATTATGCGTAAAAGGGGTGCTGTTTCAATAAACATTTAACAGTAACACAGTTAATAAATCTTAACTATAATAACAATCAGAAGGTTTATTAGATGAAATTTTATCTCGCGTCACAGTTAGATTTCTTTATCTTATTCCGACCAACAATATTTAGAACAAGGGTGGTCAAACTTCAGTCAGTAAGAGCCCCATATTAGAGTTTAGGAAAACTGAAGAATTGCAAATCTGTTTAATAGGTGCCGCAACTATGTGTTTATATCAATTTAAAAGAAATGAAACAGGTTTTGAAAGAAAGAAATGTTCCAAATAATGTAACACCGATATCACATTTTATAAATAATAGGCTTATGTAGTGTGAGTATAAATTTTCTACGAATGAATTTTTGTTGCTCTTATATATGTTTATGAAAATAGGCTCCTATGAAACATAAGTTTTAAACTTTTTGCGATGTACTGAACATTCTTTTCCCAAACTGAAAATCAAGCATTTTCTTTCAATTCCCAATTTTTTTTCTCTGACTCTGGTTATAACCGTGAAATGATTTTAATAAAAGTGAACTGAGAAAGTAAAGCAAAACATAGCTTTTTTTGCAGTAAGATAAAAGTTTTTCGTTCAATTGAAGAATAATGCAATGATTCGAAAAAAGTGCCAGCGATATTTTTTAATGCTTAGTTCTAGAACAAGTGAGACGGAAAAAAGCAAAAAAACTGCAGTTCGATGTATGCAAACTAATGAAAATAAACTGTTAATTTTGGAGCACTTTTGCAAACAAAAATAATAATAACAATAGTTTGTTTCTTTTAACGCATCTAATGAAAGGATCAACATTCGGAGATAAAAATTAATCCTAAATTAATTCATTAGATGCAAACTGGATCAGCAGATACGCATTGTTTCTTGCAATGCAAGTTACGACTAAACATACACATGTAACTTCCACTAAAAGCTACAACTAATCATATTAGCGGCATCTGGAAATTTAGGAAAAATTTTGCTAACAACTTGACTAGCATTCGCTTAAGCAGTAACACAAAAAATTTAAGTAGAATTAATAAACTCTGAAGTAAAATTTTGTAGATATGGATGTAAATACGCAATATTTTATATTTATGAAATATTTAAGAATATGGAAAATGTAAGAAGTTGCTTTTAATAAGATACTGAATTAAATCAGAATATTTGAAACCTCTCGACCCGAAAGCTTTCTCAAAGTGGTGATATTAGAAAATGAAATACACTCATGTCCATAAATTAAGGATAATGCAAAATCAGGCAAAGGAAGAGTTAGAAGCAAAACAAATTTGACTTATTTGTAAAGCTTATTTATTAAACAAAAGGTAAAGAGCAAAAAAAGATGCTATATGTTTGACATTATTAAAAAAAATTGGCGATTTTCCACCTGGAGCAAATTACAAAAAAAAACCTATTTACAAAAAAACAATATTACATGGTTGGTATGATTGTTAATACATTTTATGTCTCCCAGACGATGCAATACAGTCCGTACAACGCCTAGGCATGATGAGTATCAAATTATCGATCTGATCTTGGGGGATATTATACCACTCAAAAAGCAATGCTCTCCGAACTTCCGGTAGACATGTAGGAGGAGGTTGACGGGCTGCAACTCGTCGGCCAAGCATGTCCCACACGTGCTCTACTGGATTCAAGTCCAGTGAGAATGCTGGCCAGTCCATACGGGTGATATCCTCCGATTGAAGGCATTCGCTTACCATGTTTGCACGGTGAGGACGGGCGTTGTCACCTATAAACACAAATTGTGCGCCCATGGCGCCTCGAAACAAACGTGCAGGTTGTTCCAGAATTTTGTGCGCCCATGGCGCCCCGAAACAAACGTACATGTTGTTCCAGAATGACGTCCAGATAGATTTAGCTTGTCATGGTTACGAGCACTCCTGCACCACCGTAACGATGTCATTCAATGATGTTTTATTGGTGGTAACGGGTACCTAGAGCTCTCCATATGAAAGTCCGGCGAGAATCAGACTGCAAGCTAAACCTGGACTCGTCGGAAAACATCACACAAGCCCACTGTTGCGGTGTCCACAATGCATGCTCCCTTCTCCAGGCTAACCGCAGGCGACAGTGAGTTGCAGTAAGTGGAACTGATCTGACAGGTCTACGAGCATATAGACCAATCTGCCCTAAGCGTCTGTACACGGTCTGCCTTGAAATTGTTGTACCAGTGGCTGAAGAGAGCTGACGAGACAGGTCTGAGGCTGTGCTCCGCCTGTTTCTTTTGGCAGTAACTGCCAAATACCGGTCCTCATTCGGCGTTGTAACTCTGGGGCGACCTGTGCTGTAACGTCTACTCACATTACCATCCTCTTGAAATCGTTGCCAAAGCCTGGAGATTACACTCTGGGCAATTCAAAGTTCGTCTGATACTTCCAGTTGGGTACGCCCACATTCCAGACGGCCGATAATTCTACCGCGTAAAAAGTCATCCAAATGCGTCCTTTGTGTCATAACTATTCGGTTATTGCACTGAAGTGCTTATAAAGCGCCTGCGAACAATTTTACTTCTTTGCCTGTATTCCTTATATATCACTCTCTTACACTCTCGTCATTGCGACGTACCATCGGTGTCATCTGCTTACTTCCTGAAATTTGCATATGATTCTTGAAGATGTGTGTAGTGATTTTACAGGTGATACATTTATTTCAGGGTCTGATTTCCGCGTGACTCCGAATTATCCTTAATTTATGGACATGTGTGTACTTTAGGATTTCACGCTTTAGGATTCCTCAGTCAAAAGTGGGATGGAGTGAGACGAAGTTCTACTTTCATTACGTGTGTCCAAAGTCTCGGGCCAAGGGCAAACTCACCATTGAGCCAATGTTTACTACTTTACTACTGATGAGGTTTTCCAAATTCTGGACATAGAATTAGCAACAATTTTGTTTGTTACAATTGTAGCAACAATTATAGTTTTGCCTTTCACATACGTATAAAGAATAGATATGCGTACGTAGTGTATATATATATGTACGTATATAGTATATACAAGGTCTGTCACGAAAGTAATGCACCCGTTTTTTTAAAGAAATTTATTGAACCGATTCGTACAATTACTCAATATTCTTCGAAACGCATCCTTCCTGCTTTAACACACTTATTCCAACGTGATTTCCATGCTTTATATGCGTCCTGGAAGTCCGTCACAAGGATGTCCATTAGTAACCGTCTCATAGCCGCCTTGATGTTCTCCAGGGTCCCCAAATGCTGCCGTTTGAGGGATTTTTTAATCTTTGAAAACCAAAAAAGAAGTCGGGTTGCGGCGTTTTCTCAAGTTTGAAACAAAACTTTGCGTATTGCTGCTCGAGAGTTTTTTCCATCTTGATTTCGACCGAGCACTCACACAAGGGTTCACTGAAACAGGCACTGTGAGGCTCCACTCCCCTTTCCATATAAGCAGCAACACTGTGCGACGGATAGTCGTGGCAAAGAAATCGGGTAGCATTACTTTTGAAATATATATATATATAGAGGGAGAGAGAGAGTGTGATCGCTAATTATAAGGGAACATATAGAGTTATAAATAGAAAGGTGGAAGGAAACATAAACACCTGAAATTAGGTAAAGCTAGCATTTAAAAAATGACTAATTAGAATCAACAGAAATACTAGGTTAATGAAAGTTTTATGTAGTGTTTAGCATTATGGCTGCAATAGTTGCATATAGCAAAAATGTGAGGCAATAACCAAAATTTTAATTTTTCAAGTTTTATTTATAAGAAATTCATATTGTGATGTAAAATCAGTGCCATTAAAACGTGATTAAAAGTAGAAAATCCATATTATTGTTGTCTAGGAGCATCATTGTGTTACAAATGAAGTTACATGGCGTGTAACACGCTATGTAACTTCATCGTTTTTATACCTATTTACTTAAAGATAAGTGAGATAGTGGAAAAGAAAAAAAAAAAAAAAAAAAAAAAAAAAAAAAAAAAAAAGAAAGCAAATGGACTTTCAGTCAAGCTAATCCTTCCGAACATTTTAAAGAGAACACTCATGAATAAATGAAGCCCCTTTTAGAATAATGAAAGCAACACCTAAGTGCTTCATCGGCCAAACAAGAGAGAAAAAAATGCCTAAAAAGTGAACAAATAGTATTACTGCGAACAAATAGACGGTGTGTAAATTGACGGGACGACTCCTTCCCGTCAACATGAAAACTAGATCAATAAAACGAGATATTCATCTGTTTCTATAGACTGAGCGCAGGTTAAACATTTACCATGAAAGGAACAAACAGTTTGAGCAGGAGGCGTCCTTTAAATACAAGAGAGCGATGTCTCTCTGTCGCTTTGCCCTCAGATACTCGGGATTTGAAACCGGGAGAGGACCCCATTCCTAGACCGTCGGCTCTTGCTTTGGATAACGTCTTGCCGCTGTGTTATAGGTAAGTATCTGCCTTGTATTACTTTGTTTCTCTCCCAGATACCCTCCATTTGTATGTGAGCAAAGAGCTACGTATCTCTTCCTATACCAAATAACTCATTTACTAAGAAGTCGCTTATGTAATGTCTATTGCTCTTCTCTCAGGAGAAGAACCTCTCAGGTACCTCCTAAACAGATGTGATGCAATTTATGTTCACCACATAGATGTCATCTTGATAACAAACTCGTGAAATGAAATTTTTCCTTCTGTTTGTTCATTTTGACTTCGTAAAAATTTTCTTAGAATTTCAAGAAAAGCCTTAGCTTAGTCTTGGATATTTAAATGATATACCATTGTAGTAAAATTCAGCAGATTACAGCTTTGAACTCAGATATTCTTGTCTACATATGCGACAATGAATTCTGAGTTTTTTTTTTTGTCGAATCTTAACGTTGATATATAATGTAGGCTTTCTGGGGTAGCATAATTTTCTGGAATATTGTGCCATTCATTTTGCCTTAAAGGTCCCTAAAAATAGACATATACACTATCTATGTTTCTGTATCATCACGAAAGATATTTCTCCCGCCTTCTTCGCGTGCCTTCGTGGCGTAGTGGTCAGCACGCTTGACGCGTAAACGAGAGGTCCGTGGCTCGATTCCCGGTGAAGGCGTTGCTCAGTTTTCATGAAAATCACACATGGAATACAGAGCTTAGAATGCAATTATTCCGAAATAAATTAAATATAAGTTAAATTGATTAAGACATAAATGTCCGTAAACACTGCAAACATAGTCAGTATTTAGAGGGAGATGTATGTACTTGTACGTATTCACGTAAGTATACTTTCTTTCTACTACAGACTCTGAATTAACTAGGATATTGGAAATAAAAAAGCAGCATGGTTCAGACAAAAATGCCTATAAATTATCCATCAAAGGTAGTCGATTCGATGATTTGTATTTTACAGTGTATGTTTCTTACGCGATCAGGGGGCTTACAAATTAAAATATACTGTTACAGTAACTATACAATTTCACAATGCCAGAACTCTAAATGAATGTTGATAGGTACATTGAGCTAAGCGGCTCTGTCCATCTTTCGATTCCAAACCTTAAAAGAAGCTTGTTTGGAGCTAGTCAACTTTGTGTTAAAATAACACATCAAATAAAGATTATTGGGGAAGTTTAGGAAAAAAGAATCAGCATAATATTGATAAATTTTACAGGCCAGGTTTCGAAGATTTAAATATAGAACCTTCGAAACTAGTCTTGCAAATTTAAGAATGTTGTGCAAATTCATGTTGCCTTAACTCCCCAAGTAACCTTAAAAGAAGGTTACAAAAATATGATCCACTATTTTGCAAGGCTAGCGAAAAACAAAAATCTTGGTTCGGTTTATTTGATTATGGCAAATCACTCGAGGGCTATCTGCCTAAGAGGAGGGATGCCTTCGTGGAGGACTTTCTAAGGGAAACTGCTTCGTATGCATGTTACACATGGGGAAAAGCACCGAAACGCTCCTGCAGCCAGCCCGTTTTCAAGATTCGAACCTCGAACCGAACTACTAGCGTTCAGCGATTTTACCGTTCGGCCTCTAGTGGGTCCAGGAAAAGGAAGATCTTATCTAAGAACATAAACAACAATGTTCTCAATACACGTTCTAATTGATTGCGATGTCAAAAATATTGAGCTAAGATAGACGCAAGACGTTAGATAAATTGTTACAAATTAGTTACAGATATATTGAAAGCATCATTAAAATTTATTCACTGCCTCAGAGTTTTAGGCATATCTAAAGCAGCGTAGTCATTTTATTAATATTCATTTGCTAAATCTAATTTTCATTTGCTCACCTCCAGTCGCTGGAACTTCAAAGAGCGCCAGCATTTGTGCGGCTTAGACTTCTGAATAGTAATAGTTCAAGACAGATTCGAAACCTGGAGGACAGGATGGTTATATATGTGTTTTCGCAGTTCCTCCTTTTAGACAGATAGCTGGATTTGGCTGCAGCTCAGAGGGAAACATTGCATTCAGTTCATTATTCAACTGATTTCATTCAAATTTGATTACATCAAGAAAACATAAACCTTACTTCTGTTAAATTCAAATAGCAAGTTTGTTAATTTGCTGGTGTACAATACGTGTGTGATTACGATTTTATTCCTAAAATTCTAACGTGATACTTTAATTAGCTTCAGGACTGAGAATTAGTTATATAAGATATATCTTGTTCCATGATACTTATTTATTGTATTTAGGATTCTGAAAACCTCTTCGTAAAGTTCAAGAGTACTAAAGTGACTTTTAATTTTCCGAAATGCGTCTAAAGATTCTATTATTACGAAATCTAGTATCTCTATATTTCCGTTTCCTTTCTTAGGATCTCACTTAAGTGTCCTACAACCTTACCACATGAAGTTTAAGAAAACCATAAAATCCTCAAACAATGATATAATTGTTACAATGAAACCTGAGCTATGTTTTGAAACTACTTCTATTTTTCTGGAAAACATCTAATCATTTTAAGATTCTATTTCTTCTACACATTTTCTCAATTTTCTTTTTCCTTTCATAAAGTTTCTTTATAGTATCCTGACATTTTATCCCTTAATGTTGCTAGATATTTTCGCTTACAATAACTTTTTTTTCGTAACTTCAAAATTCTCAAAGGTGATTTCATTGTTGCAATAAAATCTCAGACATGTTCTCGAGCCCATTTTTCTCATACACCATGTTTACATAACATATTTAGTCAGAGTCATTGCTATTGAATTAAATCCGGAAGAAGAGGCCACTTATACATAAAAGGCAGAGTTGTTGATACTATGATTTCTCAACGTTTCCTGTTCTGTATATTCTACTTGAATGATCCCTATTACTATGTAATCTTAATCGTACAAGCTAAGGGGAATGAGGATTAAGGCTGAGGTTTATTGCAGTAGCAATACATGTTTGGATCAATAGCAGGTCTTTCCCTGTCCCCTGGAGCTTACTGAACTGTTCCCAGACGAGAGTTTTGACTATTGCTTTTCTCCTTCTCGGAAAGATGAATGAATCACAATGCAAACTTTCCTTCCTTATCTTTTCATAGTTATTATAGGCACAATTTTTTTAGCTAAATTCTGTACTTATATTTAGCTGACATTCATCCCAGAAATGTGCGTGGTTGTTGATAAATAAAAACTTTTAAAACAAGTGTGTTTGCTTGAGAAGCTAGAATTATGATATATTTGAAAGTGTTTCTTGTAGATTTACTACAAAACAGTTTTTGTCTTAATTTGCACGTATTCTTTATTAAGCTTACAGCCAGAGTCATGCTAATAATGCTCAGGATTTTAGTTTTATTGTGTGTTTCGTGTTTCCTCAGTGTGATAGAAAATAATCAACTCATATTAATTAATGTTATTAAAATTAAAATAAAATTTTGCTAAAATTAGTTGTAAAAGAAAAATTAACAAATAAAATGTAATTAATTCGTATCAGCACTTTAAATTAATCTTTCGGGAGGGGGGCCTTAACGCACTAAAAATGTGCACAGTTTTAGTTTGCTCAAAAGTTTAGTAAAAAAAATAATAAATAAAACTTAAGTTTATCAGCGATGATAGCAAACTGGCTTTCAATAGGTTTTAAAATTTCTAATAACCAGATCTAAAAAATTTAAATAGCAGTCGTGCTTCTGTTTCTTAGAGGAGGCAGAAAAATGTTAGCGCTTTCATTTGATGTTACAAATAACATTGTTTCCTGTTATCTCTAATTATATTAAGAAGGTAAAACAAGGTATTTACAAGGTAAAATAATCCATTTGATATCCATTCTTAGGTATGGATCTTACTGGTTAAAATTTTATTATACTTATTTGTTACATAATAATGCTTATTGTAGCCGGTATAGTGGTTAGTGACCCTGATTGCTGTACCGATGGGTATAAGTTCGAATCTCGGAGCAGGCATGGTTGTAACTGTTCGTCCCTTCATAGGAGAACATGTTTGGTAATCACCTATTAGGTGATTGAATGACACAATGAAGTGGCCACTACTTCCGGCCCTTATAGTGGCGTAAGGCTAAAGGTTATTAAATAAAACGCCCGGCCATTGAAAAAAAAATATAATGTTTATTGTTGACTTTGGATAATACTCTCCGATTTCTAATTCCCTGCCTGTTGTCAGTAGTTTAATCAAACAATAAATTATTAAATGCAAAAATAAAATATCGGACCTCGTCTTATTTGGACTCCAGCTGGAATTACAATTTTGCTCAAAAACCAGTAAATAGCTTAGCTACTCCGGCTGAATTTAAGCCCCGAATATACGGTATAATAAACTATATTTCAAGAGATGATGGAAACCAAAACCATTCTTTTTCCAAAAGAAAAATGAAAAAAGATAAATCTATTAAAGCGCCACTAATAAGAATAGAAAGAATGCTAGAAACAGCATGATATTATGGAGTGAAATTTTAACGGAGATGTTAAACTTCGAAAACAAAGATAGAAGAGTTCAACACTTTCTGATTGCGATGTCCTGACGATATAATTCTAGCTGTCAAGTAGAATGTGACAGCGGAATAATTTCCTCTGCATCCATGAATCGAATTCGAGATGAATTACCAGGCTTTAATAGTTCTATCTACTCTACTATTAACAGGCTTTTTTTATTTACCATTAAGATTTGTTACAAATGAAGCTTAACTGTAAGCTGTTCAATCCCCCCAACAGAAGAGTAAATAATGCCGCTAAGAAAATGTATTTCGACCAGGGTTCCAGTCACGAAATGACGGACACCTTTCCATGTTCCAACGTTTGCAGACTTTTTTAAGAATACTCAAAAGTGCCTGGAACAGCCGATATTTATTTTACTCTTCTTTACATAATTTTTGTTGTGGCCATATAAACACGAAATGAATGTGAATGCTTTAGTCGTCGGTAAACAGAATTGGAAATCACGAGATTGGCTTATCAATAATTTAATAACACGTTTACTTTTTATTTTGTTCTTATAATTATTTGTTAAGGAAAATATTCAGCTTATTGAGAAATCATTTATATCCGAGGATCTGTGACAAGTATAAATTTTGTATTGTTTCTTCCTCAGTTTATGTAAACCGAGTATAATGTTTTGCGGAAGTACTTACGCTTTCGTACGTAATCAGTTTATCTGCTGCGCGATGATTTGGAGGGGTTAAATCCCCCCCCAAAAGTCTCCAAACCTGACGACAGTGAGTGGCTACTGTGATGGTAGCGTGGGGTCCCTTTGCGAAGCTGAGGATCGTGCCACTCGCCACAAAAGCCAGATTATAGCGTGAGACTAATAGGGGAATTTGAACCGTGAGAAAATTGGTTTTCACGCTTTCCTCCCCGCTTTGCATTCAATTTATCCCTCGGTATTCATTTCTAAATGCAAGATGCCAAAATATAACATGGAAATATTAACGACAAAATGTATCTGTATCAGACGACTGGAGGTGGTACGGATATGAAAATCGGATTATGTATCTTTTTTTTTTCTCCCCTCTCTCTTGAACATCACTGTTTTGTTGATAGCAATTCAGGAAACGCTGCGAACTTTCTCTTGCGGTTTTGTCAGAACATCTTGCTTTGTTGCCTTCCAAGTAAGCTTAATGTTCGTAAAAGATAGTTGTAGCAACAAAACAAGAACTCACGCAACAACAAACGGAATAAATACAATAATAACGATGAAGAGGAGAATTTTTTGTCAAGAATTTCTATTTTGTTTTATATGAATTTGACTTCTCTTTAAAGAATTGCCTAAATGGAGATAATGGAAAGAAAAAATACACATATTTGAAATAAATTATGCTTATTATTAGCACGTTTCATATTTTAAAAAATGGGAAAGGGAGGGCTTGTTTTATGCAGAAAAGTAAAAGGTTATTTCTTTATAAAGGTTTATTTAACTTTTATTTAAAGTTATTGAATGGGAATAAAACTGACACTTTTTGCTGAAAGGTACATGTATACTGCGTATTTAATAGTTTCCTTCCAATTCGAATCCGTTAGTTTTCTCTGAAATCTAAAATTAATATGCCAATAAATAAATTCAGAAAATATTATTTTTGCATTTTCCTAATTATTGACAGTCTTCCAAAAGGTTTTGGACAATTAACCTTATGCTCTCATTCATAAGGATGCATGCAGGCTCGCCATGATGACGCATGATGAAAGTTGTTCTAAAAATTGTAAATTCTTATTCGTGCCCCACCATTTCAGAATAGACTGCTCAAAGGACTAGCAGATGATGCTGTATGAAACTTTAATATTACATTCTGAAATCATATGGCTTAGCATGGGAAAAGCCCTACAACGTTTTTCGGAGCTTCTTCTGGGAATAAAACAGTTTTCAGAATACAGAAACGAAACTCATGAAAACCTTAATGATCAAAACTGGTTACCTGATTTAGCCTTTCTTACAGACACAACAACCAAATCTATAAATTAAATCTTGAACACCAAGGCAAAGATAAGTCCATTATTGAGTTGCTAGGAAGTATAAACACATTTAAATCAAAATTAAATTTAAGGCTATCCCCAACAAAGGAATGTAACTCTTGCTAGTTTGCAAATTTGAAGAACTGCACCAAGAACTATAAAAAAAAATTGAAACAACTAAACATTCTAAAAATCTTTTCAAGCTTAAAAATAATTTCGGAATTAAACTTTCTGAATTTCGTAAACTTCAAGTTATTGCTTCATTTATTTCAAATCCATTTGTGGATACTATTATTTCTGAAATATCGCAACAGAATGCAAATACGTTACATAAAAATTCTACTGATCCAAAATTGGAAATAATTTAATTATCAGTCTAATCTACAATTAAAACGAAGAATATCACAAACAGAATTTTGGATACTCATGAGAAAAAATATCTTTTCTTTAAAAGAAATTTTTCGGAAGTAAACCTCCTGCTTTGGATCATCTTAACATCCGATGTACCAGAGAACAATATAGCGCAGAAGACATGCAGTATCAGATTTTGCATTTTCCTGTATTTAATTTGCATGTTATTGAATTTTAATAAATAGTAAAATAAAGAGTACATAATTACACTGTTCCTTTAACATATTGCACCACATAATTTTTATAGTTTATACATTACATAAGTTTATAATTGAAGTATTAAAAGTGCAATATATAATTGTGGTTTGCCAAAATTTTTTAAAATACTAATTTGGCTCGGGTCACGTTAAGGTCTGGCACCACTGTTATAGACACTTTTAATAAAAAGTGCCCAGTTGCTTTATTCAAGTACGAGTTTGAAATAAGTACTCTTCGTCTACCTCAGGTATTTCACTTAGGTAAAAAGAGAACTGAGAAGTAATATTTTCTTAAAAAGAACTGTTACCTTATTTTAAGATTACTTAACCCATTTTAGTTACATGCATGGAAACAGATGTTTCAAGTATTTGATTAAAGAAAATCAAATTTGACGTAATAAGTTTCCAATTATCATGCTTACGTAGAGTCAGAAATGGACAAGAGTTCTATGAAAATTTGATTTATTCAAAATGGCATATTTCAGTTAAAGACTATTTTAAATATAAAATTGCATTTTACATACATTATGTTAATTAACTAGTTATTTATAATTTCGGCATTTACAATAAATTTTTCTTTCCATATTCCTCACCAAAATACCAGTGTTTAAACTGAGGTTTTGGGATTTTTAGATAGACCATGCTTTTGGTATCGCGTGCGCGCTAAGGTTGTTAGTTTCCTGAAGGCTCTGATAGCTGTAAGCATTCGGTGTTGCATTCTGTCGTTGCCTCCGCTTAAATACTGACGCTCATTCAGAGGAGTGAAACAGCTTCTAGTATAGTAATTAACTGCAATTAATTATAATATAATAATTAATTTAACTTAAATTTGTCAGTTCTATTTAGTTGCATCACCACAAATTTTAGTTTATATTATAATCCAAGCTAGTGCCTTTGTGTTCTAAATTATGTTTAATTTAAAGGCTATTTTTAATCTTTTCACGGCATTTTCACCTGAAGGCATAGTAATAAATTTCACGTCTGTTAGGTTTACTGGACTAATTATCATTACCACATCGAGTGGTAATGATAATTACTACATCTTTTTCATTACTACATCTTTTTAATCTATTTAAGGAAAAATTTGGATTATATTTTATTCAAATATATTACTTATACAAAGAAAGCGTACTACTTCTAAGCTTTGACAGGTATACCTTTTAACTCCTTGCATTTCATGAACCAATTAAATCAAGTCCTTCACAAGGGCAGTTTTATGCGAGATTCGAAAGTGGACAAAATTCACCACATAAATGCATTTTCTTCAATACATACTGAAATATGAACTACTTCACTTTAGTAAATTCTCCAAGAAAACCAAATCTGAGTCAAATAGTAGTATCTTATTTTATCATAATTGACATTGATAGTGTTCCGTAAACAGTCTATCATAAATTTTAACAGCAAGTATATTAATTCTTAAGAAAACGCTTAAAGGTTCTCTTTCTGTACAAGTGCTACATAAAAATGTTCAAAATATTATAGTATTAATAATCACTCACATAAAAATATGAGGCCTTAGGAAAATGATTTCATTAAATATGGAAAATGAAATTCAAATGTGTTAAGAAAGTTTTCTACTTAATATCTAATTATTATGCAAATTAGCCATACAGTATATAAAGTCAAAACAAGATCATGCGCAGATGATATCGTGATGTGCATACGGGTTCGTAATAGATTGAATGCACACAGGTCCGTTGATAGGTTAATGAAATTTATTTTATCAAAAGAAACATTTGAGAGTTCTGGAATTTTTCCCAGAAATGCTCGTATAGCTGTTCACAGTATCATAGAGTACAATCAGTAGTTACACTTCAAACTACTAAAAATCGTTAAACGTAATGCAATGCAAAGCGCATCTAATAGGCGAAACATTCATGTACATGGTGTATCTGAAATGCTTCAACAAACTTAGTGGGATTATAGTACTCATCAAGACAAACAAAAAATGCAACGGAACATGGAGTCTCAAATGACGTTTAAAGAGTGAAATCGAGAAAATGCGTCTAGAGCTGGACAAACTAAGACAAGAAAGAAAATTGTTTAAAGTGTCGACCGCGGACATTGCGACTGTTACATCTTAATCAGGAACAGGACACGCTACAGGCCATCTGGTGAAGTAATCAATGGCAGCGAGGACGTGCCTGAGGTCCCAGGATAACAAAGGCGATACATTCAAAAGGCGCTCCTACATTGTAACATTGTAGCTTCCCTCAGCTGCATTTCTTCGGTCCTTTCCGACCCGAGCAAGCAATGCAAGATTGGCGCCAATTTGAACATCAGCTCTTGCATTACCCCTGTAGAAGTACTCTCTAACTCTATGCAAAGTCTTCATTATTCCGAAGTGTATTTTACGTGCTCTGGAGTGTTATGCAGTTCCTACGTATGTGGCCTTCCGCACCGTCCTTCCAGCACTTAGGTTCGGTTTCTTGTCACTTCTATTGCGTCCGAAGGCATTGACATATCTGATTAAATTATCTAGAGGAGCAGTCACTTTATCCATAGGTTTCTAGATTTGAGCAGCACTGATTGGGTGGCGGTCTCTATGAGTTGATTGATGGGCTGCCTCGAATTGCATGGGATATGTCAAAGCGCTTTTTAATTCCTTGACATCCGCCAGGCTCAAGGCTTTCTGTATCTTGTGTTCCCGATTGCTATCGACGATGAACTGAAGGGACAGTATTTTCCACGTTTCTGTTTTCGAAAAAGAGAGATGAGATAGCCTTACAACATTCTTGGCGAGATCCTGGAGTGTTTCCGTTGGCTTCTATTCGCGAGATTTTAACTGTAGTCTTTCAAACACTTCTACCCAAAGCGCAGCTCCAACGTGCCGGATAAAGCTTCGAAGACTAGCGTCTGGTTTTCGGACAAGTTTTAAGGAATATCCGCTGCGTCTGCTCTCAGATAGGCGGCGAAATGGCAGGCTTTAGCATGGGAATCCCATCCATTCACGTCCGCAACTACAGAAAATTGTGCCTTATACATTTGCGAGAGGTCTTGCCATCATATGTGGATAGCTCTGGAGAGGGACGAGGTGGCATGGGTAAAAATTTAAAACCACCAGAATTGTTTCTATTGTAGCTATGAATTTCTTTAAGGTGTCACCTTCCTTGGGACCTAATCGATTTGTTGTTCGATGAAAGAAATTCTTTCTTGAGTTTCTCCAACTTTATTTTCAACCGTGTCTATTCAATCTTTTCCTGAAAAGCTTTCGTTTCTTCTTTAACGGATTCTTGGCTCGGTTTCATCTTTCCTCAGTCTCGTTCATCTCTTTCATCTCGTTCATCAGTTGACGGCCCCGTCCATCTTATCTTGAATGCAGCAAAGGCAGTCAAGAGCTATCTTAGTTGCTCTTTTATCGCTCTTGTCACCAACATTCAATCCCACAACAAAAATTTTTGCATGCGTACGGGTTCGTAATAGATTGAACGCACACAGGTCCGACGAGAGGTTGATAAAATTTAATTTATGAAAAGAAACACTTCGGAACTCTGTAATTTTCCATAGAAATAATCGTATAGGTGTTTAGAGTAAGAAATACTCGTAACAGAAATAACTCGTAACAGAACACAGAAATACTCGTACATGTGTTTACAGTATCACAGAGTACAATCAGTAATTACACTTCAAAGTGCTAAGAACGTTAATTACAATGTAAGGCAAAGCGCATCTTAAAGGCGAAGCTTTCACGGACATCTTAATACTCCGAAGTCGCTCTTAAATAACAGCTCAGAAACTGATGATCTCTCGGGCTTATATAGCTTTCTCCTGGCAGCCGAGAAATTTCTAGTACTTCTCGAAGTTACTGGAAGGCAAATGGAAGCCGGATACTGTTACAGCTACATATAAAATCAACTAAAGTTATTCAATTACAATACCCATAACTATTATACAGGAACGGGACCCAAATGTTACTAAGTTTAGCGACTTTCAATTTCTTATCAAATTTCACGATAAAAATTAGTCGCCAAAACCATCGCCAGCTTGGAGATACTTCCTTAGTTTAGCCCTTTACTAAATGTTAAACAGACTTGCCTCTGCATTCTTATTTTTCCGACAAAGCATTACTTCTTTAGATTTTCTTGCTATATTATACAGAAAATGTACAGAAATTTCACTTATAATTTTGCTCAAATTTTCTGCATATATGCAAAATTAGAAACAGTATATTACTATTTCCGTTTAAGTACTATACATAACAAAAATCTAAATAAAATTCAAGTTTAAATTTGCTTAGGGTATGTACGTGATTATAAGAGACCTACAAGCTACAAACCTACACTACTTGCTTGAAAAAGAATCTTTTTCTAAGCGATACGAACTGAATGATATTTTATGCTGCAGATAAAAAGTGCGCCGTTTTAAGCTACGAGTATTCAATTATTTCAATCATACACAATTTTTTATTCAAGCCAGATCACTAAGATTTCAATAAAAATTCTCAAATATCGATTTTCCAGATTTTGAACCACAATTCTATTTATATCTTGATAAATCTAGAGTGTAAATTTAATTTCAATACCATAAATAATATACATGCTAGAAATGTTTAGGAGTGCCTATTTACATGTGTAGAATTTCACTGTTTTATGTTGCATGTATTAAGTCAAGACTCTGAAATAGACGTAAGCAACTTATCGCAATGTCTAGATAAACAACAGAATGTAAAAGGGATGTAAAAGACACTTTTATTCAGAACTTAGATAACTGAACCGAAATCACTTCTTGCGCTTGCAAAACCAGCCAGTATTTATGGTGTAACTCAAAAAATAAGGAATTCAAATTTAAACTAAGTTAAGTCGCTAAGTTATCCGAAGGCTACGCAGAAATAGTTAACGCGCAATTTGGTTTAAACCTACACCGGCGTTCAGCACTATTGGCAAGAATAAACCAACGCCAAAGACAGAATGCTGCAGTAGAAATTCAAGTAATAACACGATCTTCATTAGGAGGAACACGATCTGTCTAAACAATCTAAAATCCCCCTTTAATGCTATTTCTTTTTCCCTCATTTAAATACGCGCTAACTAAAATTTACGATATGGTAGGAAAACGGCTACGGAAAAGCGACAGTAAAGACTCATAACATAAAATAACTGGTTATTTAAAATAAGTAAATACTTTACACATTTAAAGAGCAGTTAAACATAGGAATTTAAGCTCAGATTTGGAATATGATCGGATTTAATTGTCCTAACTCCAATTATATGCGATTTAATTTCAATCAGGTTTCGCAGTTTTTCCCTTTTTATTACTTTAAATTATTTAATTCATGTAACGCGCGTAGTGCTTTGAAATTTTTGTGTTTTATGCTAATGTTATATATTAAAAATGCTATTTTACATTAAACCATTTTTATATAAAATATTAGAAGTCTGACATATCACCAAATGCGTAAAAAGGGTTATCGTTTTGAAAAAAGCCAGAATAAAAATGTATTTCGAAATAGAATTAAAATCCCAAGCTACTTTTCCTAGATCTTTAATAAGTTGTAAAGTAAAACAATGAGAAAGTGCTTAATATTAGAGAAATGAAGGAGGTATTTCATTTTTAAAATTTATCAACTTCAAGATAATTTTAAAAGATTAAATTTAGAAACAAAAATTAACATTTAGGAAAATAAAAAAAATGTTCATTGCATTTTTTGTTGTTCTTAACTGGAAATAAATACTCACAAACTTATAAAATAAAAAATTAAATGTCTGCTGTAATTCTAGATGACATTTTCTTCGTATAGGCTTCTTGCGAAATCAAAAGTTTGGGTATTTTCACTGAAAAGTGCCAATACTGTCATACTCCGAATTCAGAAAAATTTCATCTCTGAAATTAGAATCATGGGTATATGGCCAAACTGGCAATTTTTATGAAATGCAGGGGAGAATTCTCAAAAAGTGAAAACTATTGTTTTCATATTTATGATTTGTATTTCAATAAAACAAACTATAATGCATTACAAAAATTTCCTTATAAACATTTCTCCTGCAGAAAGGGAAAAAACCACCGAAAAAAAATGTTCCTAGTTCTCCAACTTTTAACTTAATGGAACATAAAATTTGATTATGTGATCGAACAAATGGCTTTAAAGTTATAATACTTTTGAAGAATAAATTATAGAGTGCCACAACCTCAATTTTCAAATATTTTCTTTAATTTTAGGAATTCGAATAATTATTCAAACAAAGTTATAATAAAAAGAAAATTGCACGATACAAACAATCTTAACCTCAGTGAGTCACTTATAATACGTCAGAAATCACATTTCAAAAGTATTTTTTGAAGTAATAAAAATAATGGGAAGATTTTCATACTGTGACGGAAAAAATAAACACACTTTGACATGAAAGAGAGTTGCATTCAAGCATTCGTACAGCCTAAATTCTTTAAAAAACCCTTAGAAATATTTATTCGAAGATCGAGAACTGTTTTTATGGAATTAAAGATCCCAAATGTGCTTAGCTGATTAACCATTAAATATAATTCCTATCGAACAATTGATTATTTTGTTGATTGTAGAACCATTGTTAATGATTATGGAAGCATTAAATGTAATTTTTATTGAACCCTGATAAAAAAAAGTTTCATTCATTTCTTTTTAAAGAATGCAACAGAATTTTATTTTAAATAAGATAATATAATTTAGATTAAGATAATATAGTTTAGATTAAAAGAGATATTAGAATAAATAAGAGATCCTGGTAAATCAAGAGAGAAGAGACATCCCCCAAAGTAAAACATAAAATTAGGCAAAGTAAAAACTGTGTGTTTGAACACCAAACAAGAAGTTGTTGCTATGCCCAATATTTTTTTTATATTTTGGTAAACATTTTGTATCTCATATACCTCTGCTACAGCATTTCTTTTTAACATTTCTAGATTTATACTTTCGTTGGAATTTAAAACCAAATGACAATGAATGACAGCACATTCAAGAAATTTGTACTTCTCTATGTATTTCTTTTTTTTTAATCAATTATACATTAATATTTCATAAAGTTACAAATAATAAGATTTCCCCCAAAATAGTTCTTTTAGTACAGTAAAATCCTGCTAACTTATTTTCTGTTAATCGGAACCTTACTCAAAATTATTCATTTAATCAAAACCTCGCTTAACCGGACTTCGATTAAGCGGAATTCCGGTTAAAGGAAACGGCGAAGTGAATTATGATTCAGTTTGGTAAACCTGAAAACTCTCAATCATTTATATAAAACTCATCTTTTTTAATTTTATCGATACTTAAAAATAAATTCATATTTTATAATAATACATGCGATTGTACGCAAAGATAATCAGCTGCAAAATTTCAGATTTTTAAGTACCTACGTTCATCGAATGGTTGTCAATTAAACTTTGTACTGAGCTGAAAGAATTCTCTAGAAATGAAAAACTAAAGAAGAAAAAAATTAAAAAATTGCGATCAATTACTTAAAAAAATTATTTTCATTTTTTACTAAGTGAATTTTTGTGCCATCCTGGCCCTTTTTGCCATTGGCCGAGTGTCACTTACCCGATGTCTTTTCTAAAAAATTCTAAAAAAAAAAAAAAAATTGCTTTGTGATTGCAAACGCGTACTTATTTAAAGCTCTTTGTTTTACTTTCACAAAAGATAAATTTAAATTCAAAGCTACAGATGCGTATGTATCTATATGTTCTCGTGATTTTAATATACTTTTAGAAAAATAGGACTGTTTAAGACTTTTTTTAATGAAAACAAACCAGACCATCAGTTACCCGGAATTGCTTCGTCTTTGTCACAATTATTTCTGATGAACGAGGTTCTACTGTTATAATAATTACGTTAAATCCTCATTTGCTAAAAGGAAAAGAAGAAATGCTGAGTTTGAAATATTATAGCTGGAAGAATGAAAGAAAAAGTTAAGCTTTGAATACTAAATTTGCGTTTGCTCTGTCAACCTTGGACTGTTTATACAGATTACATAGAACTGAAGGAGGGCGGGGTAGAATCCTCTGTCAGACACCAAACAGAAGCAACAATGAAGGATGGAAGAAGTAAGCTACGCAGCTGTAAAAAATCAATGAACCGAGAAAAGTGAGGACTAATTTTTCAGTCAGCGACTTCTTTGTTTTGCACTGAAAGCAACAGTATTCGTGTTCGTGATAACACCTTGGAGCACTGGGCACACCTTTCTACAAGGGTCCGTCTTTTTCATAGAGACAATATACCTTTTACGTTTCACTTCAAAAAGCCAAACTGCAAAAGCGAAACATGCTAAGTAAAAATGCTTGATTTTGCTGACAGGGCACAAGATAAAGCCGCGTTTCTCAAATCGCACCTCTCAACTGGCCTTTTTAGTTTCATATTTCATGGCAAATCAAAAGAATAAATTAGTCATGTCAGAAAAATATTTTAAATCAAAGAGTTCAGCTACATACTACATTTCGATATGTGCTATTTGATATGAGTTTAAAAGCAGGTTACTGTACCCATCACAATAATCAGCTTTGCGTAGAGAGGTCAGAAAGTAAGGATGTTTCATTTAGTGCTTATTCTTGAAGCTCCGTATTATAAACGAGAAAACCATTAACGTTATATTTTTTATTAACTGCTATTTTCAAATTTTATTAAGTATTTTCACTTAAATATTACAAAAAAAATGGGCTATGACCAAATTCTCTCCCAGAAATTTTTTAACATTTGAAAGAGAAAGTGTTGTTTCCATTTTGGAAGGAAAATTTCATTTAAAGTTAGAAATTATTGCTAAGCTATGCTCATTAATGTACTATATATGAACTTGTAGACTCTATGTAGACCTTGGAAGAATATATTTAGTTTTAATGTAGCTATTCTATATAAAGTTTTCAATTATTATAAGCTTGTTAACTACTACTTGGAAATATTAATAGCAGTTTCCCAATAAAACATCTCATAAATAAAACATAAAAAATAAAGTACCAAACAAAATACTGAGTAGGTCACACCGCGAAATTTTAAGACATTTTTGAGAAAACTCAAGAAATATGCATAAAATCCCATGTTTTATTATTTAGAAAGCCCTGTAATGTTTTGTGGAAAGAAGTCATGAAAGATCATCATTGGACTGCAACATTATGAGCATATTACTCATTTGAGTTAAAATACCGAAGATCCTTAAGTGTTCCTCTTCATGTCAGAAATAAGATCTGCAGTAATAATAATAAAAAATAATAATGATAATAAAAGAAAGAAGAATTAATTACTTTGCAGAATAGCTGATTATTTGTTAACGTGTGCTCGCTAAATTAATGCAGCCTTGTACATGTGAACCAAAATATTTTAATCCTTAAAAATAACACAGATTATCAAGGCAAAGATAAATTTTCACTAAAAAAGAAAACGCAATACGGAAAACGGACGAATGTGAAATACTTCTTTCCACAAAAAATTCCGTATACATACTAAGCCATTTTACATGTACGAATAAGCGAATAAATTGCCATTCAGAATTTTGCTGCAAAACTCTTCATGCTCTCATATTTTTTAACATTCCTTCGAGGAATTACTGCTAAAGCATTATAAGGTTTCTTCTCCCTCCTTCCAGCATGCCTTCGTGGTGTAACGGTAGCACACTCGCGCGTATTTGAAAGGTCCAGGGTTCGAGTACCGGCCAGGGCATTGCACATTTTTTACCTTTCTTGCTTCAGGGAGGGAAAAAAAAAGCCCTGATTACTCTACAAATGGCTCTCGAATCAAAAAGTGGTGGATAATAACTATCACCACCAGGAGTTGGAAACTGGATCCGCTAATTCCCATCCGCCCTTTAAAAGGGTGAGTATATAAGGTATTTTCTCCCTCCTTCCAGCATGCCTTTGTGGTGTAATGGTAGCGTATTCGAGAGGTCCAGGGTTCGAATCCCAGTGAGGGCACTGCACATTTTTCACTCCTTCTGCTCCCCCCCTTCCCAAGAAAACTAATGATTCTACGGCGTATTTAAAAAAGTGGCTGCAAACATTATTTCTGTGAATAATGTTCTTACGCATGTGCTTTTTGCAATGATTTTTAAAATAAAACAGAAAGCTTCATGAAAACATTTTCAATGTTCTCATTGAAAGGGTTCTGTAAAACTATTATATTTTTTCTTATTAATATTGTGAAAATAATTATTTCAATCAATAAAATAATCGCTATGTTTAAATGAGTTAAAAAACCTTTTACCTTATTTTGGGATGAAAAATTGGAGGAGACATTCAAGAACGAATTAACTGACTGACATCATTTTTTCGTGCCTGTTTAATCGAGGCAAATCGGTAAATTTAAGAACAAATTTAAAAAGCAGCAGAACAAAAGTTTCTCAATTTAGAGATGAGAAGAGCCACTGTAAAACAGCATTTTTTATTACATTTATAGCGGATCTCTTAAAAATATTTATTACCCATGTTACAAATTGCATCAAATTTCATTAACAGTTAAGAACATTGTCTTATCTTTACTTCGCTTTATCACGTCCGGATTAATATCACATATTCACTCAGAACGTTAAGTAAATATAAATGACAAATATGAATGTCTAAAAGCTAGAGAATCTAAACTGCAACTCATACCTTGTTGCGTGTAGAGTTGACGCGCTGTTAGTAATTGTTCACACCAGTCCCACTAGTTACGCTGGAAAGAAAGTAATGTTGGTCGAAAGCCTCATCCAGTCCCATTCCCGCCATTTTAGTCTACATGGCTGTGCCGCCCAGGCGGTAAAGTGGTCAGGGAAGCCTACTGCGGTACCGAAGGCTCGTTTCGACAGTGCTCAAGGCTCTTCCCAGCGACAGGCGCAATCTTGCACTCCTTGCCAGGATGAATTTCGCAGACTTGCTCTCATGTTACTGACAGACATGTGAGATAATTCACAACCAGAGCCGTGCCTTCATATATTTTCACCTGAGGCAAAACGGTAAATGTGCGCCCCTGTATACAATGCAAGATTATTTATTTACCTATTGGTGTGGGTGGGAAGAAAAAATAAATAATACTAAAGGATGTTTGAAAGCATAACATTAAACAAACACGGGCAATATATATATATATATATATTTTTTAAGAGACCAGCTATATATATATATATACACAGTCCAGTCACATTAATGTGACCATCTGTCAAAAGCCAGAATAACCACCTTTCGCAGAGCGGACTGCTGCGAGACGTGCAGGAAGAGAGTCACATAGGTCCCTGAAGGTGTTCTCTGGGATGTTGAGCCATGCCGACTCTAATGCCGTGGCCAGCTGCGCTAGATTACGCGGTTGAGGATCCATGGCGCGAACAACTCGATCGAGATGGTCCCACAGATGCTCGATTGGGTTTAAGTCAGGTGAGTTTGCTGGCCAGGGGAGGACGGTAAACTCATCCTGGTGCTCTTCGAACCACGCACGTACACTGGCAGCTGTATGGCACCTCGCATTGTCCTGCTGGAAGATGCCATCATCCTGAGGAAAAACAATGCGCATGTAGGGGTGAACATGGTCCGCAAGGACAGATGCGTACTTGTATTGATCCATTGTGCCTTCCACAATGATCAGTGAACCTAGAGAATGCCAGGAAAACATTCCCCAGACCATAATGCTCCCGCCTCCAGCTTGGACCGTTCCGGCAATGGTTGCAGGGTGGTTCCTTTCAGAGGTTTCACGCCTTATACGCCAACGTCCATCTGTCCGATGGAGCATAAAACGCGATTCATCCGAAAACGCAACCTGTCGCCACTCAGTGGACGTCCAGCTGCTGTACTGGCGTGCAAATTCTAGCCTTCGCCGTCGATGAACAGCAGTCAGCATAGGTGCACGAACCAGGCGTCTGCTTCGGAGGCCCAGACGCAGCAATGTTCGCTGAATAGTACTTTGGGAGACACTTTTGGTAGCCCCTTGGTTCATTTTGGTGGTCAGTTGCTCAACGGTAGCCCGTCTATCTGCCCGAACGCATCTCCGCAACCGTCGTTCGCCTCTGTCATCTATGGCCCGTGGTGCACCACATTTGCCACGTCGCTGATTTTGGACAGTCCCATTTTGCCATGCACGGTACACTTTTACCACGGCGGCACGCGAACAGTTCACAAACTCAGCCGTTTCGGAAATGCTTCCACCCTTGGCCCGAAAGCCAATGATCATGCCCTTTTGGAAGTCGGATAAATCGCTTCGTTTCTGCATTACGCCAACGATTGAAATGTTTTCCGAAGCCCTCACACACCCTTTATATACGCTCAACTGCACTGTGCTGCCACCTGCCTTCTGTGATTGGTTATTTAACTCTGACATGGAAAGTACGTGGGGGTCACATTAATGTGACTGGACTGTGTATATATATACATTATTGCATATATATACATATATATGCATATATATGTAATATTATATATATGTGTAATTATATAACTGTGAAAAAGATATTTTAAAAGGAGATGAGGTAGTTAAGATGGCTCGTTTACTGTAAATTACCAGTGAAGGTCCTAATCATTTAGAATCTCGAAAAAAGTCTCTCTCTAATGTAGTACTAGTAAACATTTGACTAATGTAAGTCATGAAAGAAAACAAAGGCAAAACGTTTTGATAGTAAACAATGACCTCCAAAGTAAAATATTTTAAAAGTAAATAATGACTTCAACGAATTCAACGCTTCAAACAGAACTTATCAAGAGAAAAGTGATTTGAAGCCTTGTACCTAGTTGATCATTGAGTTTCGAATATAAGTTTCGTTCCTCTGAGACATTTAAGATAAAGCGCGAAACAATTTGAATATTTTCTCCATTTGGAGCGCATTTTTTACGGTCTCTCAAATGTTTCAGATCTTTTCCCTACCCACATTCGCAACTCTCAAAGGAGCTTAAAAGCTAAAAAAACTTTGTAAATTAAAAATCAGTAAAAAATGTGCTTTTTGAAAAATGGCAAATAATATTAAGTAGTATAAATGAAACATCGGCTCAAAAATTTATAGCACAAACGTTTCAAGCATATTTATAATTTAATTTTTCTTGCTTTCAAAATAACAAAATTATCAATATTTTTTCAAAATCTATTTGGTTACTTAACTCATGTTCTATAGACAGAATGTCCATGTTTGAAAGTCTTTCTTGGCCTGGTGAAGATCTCATAGAGTTCTTTATTATTTTAAGTTTGCTAAAGCTTCTTTCGCCACTAGCTACAGTAGCTGGCAATATTAAAAAAAGTTTTTAACGTTGCTTCCAAATTCGGATGGAACTGAACTAAACTATAATCGTGAATTATTTTTAAAAGTTCTAAGCTTGTAGCTGCTTTTGTGACCGGAATTATTGAAATAGCATGGTTTTTAAAACTAGATATTTCTGACTGAATTTTTTCAGCGTTCATATCATTCGGGTATTTAAGTGCTAAGCAGCTGCCTTTAAATTAACTTAAATCTAATGAAATTAATTGTTCACCAGTTAGGAACTGAAAATCGGAAGAAATTTCTTTTAACTTTTCATATCGCTATTTAAATTCTGAAATTCATTTGACTTTTCGTATCGCCATTTCAGTTGTGAAATTAATACGTTGAACACTTCTTTAATTTCTATAAAAATATATTTTTCTGAAAAACTCTAATTTATATCAATCGATTCCTCACAATTTGATTTATTAACGCTTCGTTTTCGTTTGTCTTCAAATTCTGATGATATATCCATCTCTAAAGATGAAGTTAATACAAAATGCTTTTAATATTCACTGATGTATTTCGAAATTAAAAGTTAAAAATCATAAGTTTTAAAAATAAATGTCTGAATTTTTGATCGAATAGCTAATTTGGCACCCCTTCTATCTGTTCACCTGAGGGAAGTGCCTCACCTACCTCGTTTAAGTTTTTTAGTTCTAATGAGTTCTAATTATAAAACAGCTGCCTTCAATGTGGTTGAAAATCTAGTCCTAAATAACACATTATCAACCATATATATTTCGTAATAAATTAATTTTTTAGTAGCCTTAGTACCGTTCTTATTAATAAATGTCATATTGTAATGTAGAATGCACTATCGGCATTACTAATAGAGATGATGAATACTACTGGAAAGATATCGTTAATTTCTGGTCATTGATCACTTTTTCAAATTTCGAATGCTTTTTCTTAAATATCTTTTCATGCTTTGTAATAGAACTCTTACAAAGCAGCAAATATCTCCTAAAGATGATTGCATGCTCTCTGTATAATTCACCAGCTTTTTTATTTCCAATTTCTCTTTAGTTCTGGCCATTTTAATTTACATATCCAAGCTGGGCATATGGTTAGACATTTATGAGAAGTTGATAGCAGGTACTTTTATGATAGAGATGATACGGAATCATAATATATTAGATTTTCATAAATGAGAGATCTTGCACAGATTCAACTCATTATTTGATTTGCTAAAAAAGAATGTTAAAGGTATCAACACAATAATTAATCTTTGGTATATATCCAAAAAAAAAAGTCTGCTTTAGGTTTTAGTGTGCTTAGTAGACGATTTAGAAATACAATTGAGCATTTTAATATCTCAGATAAAGGGGATTATCCTTTTTTCTACGAGGTAACTACGAATTGATTCGCTCATTGAAAACGACCTCTTTTGAAATAAAGCCTTGAAGCTGCTCTTGAAGTTAACGTTGTAGGATTTTATTGTGTAGGCATCCAAGAGTAAGGAGAAGACAGTTTGGAGCTTCAGAAAGGCAAAGCAGGTAGCCAAGCAAAAGAAGCGCGTAATGGCCGTGAAATCAAGATCTATCCTCGCACAGAAAATGCAGTGTCGATTATTAATATGTGGAAGCGCGCCTTTCTGGCCCCGAGGCGACGAGCTAGATTGACGGGTGATTTCGTCGGGAGACAGGTAAATAGAAAACGGTCGCCTGAAAATGAGAGAATGGAGGCTAGACACCCGATCCCGTCGTTGCAAGTTTCATTATTGGCCTCAGCTGTCTGACAGATGACATCTTCTGTACTTCGCACCAATCTCGTCTCCTTCTCTCTACTTGCAAAAATTTCATCGCCTTTTACTCGTTTGTTCTCACCTGAACGACGGGAATTTGAAGTCTTTCCTCTTCGCCAAAAAGTCAGTCTATGAGATTTAGAATTATTTAATTTTCTTTTCCGACAGCAGAATAGAATAAATATTTAAAAGCCTACAAAGTATGCTATCCTGAAAATAAATCTTACAAATAAAGCTTGTAAATTTAAGTCAAGAAAATATGTCTCATTCTATTGCGTACCAATCTACTGCATACTCTATTACTCATTCTATTGCATATGATGCAAAATTTCAGTAAATGAAACTTCTTTCATAACAAAACTTAAGCGATGAAAGAATGTACATTTATTTCAGAATTGAAATAATGCAGCCGTAATATAAGTCGTTCGCGTGACATCACTGTCACGGAAATGTAACATTTCCCATTTGCAGTGAAAATCATAAAGTTTTGTGCTTTGAATGATAAGTAATGTAGATTTTTGAAGCGTTAGATTTGCAGGGGAAATATGACAAATAGAATTACTTACGTTGCTGACATAAGGTGGTGAATCAATCTTATGCTTATGTAAAACCAGGTTCTGTTTGAATAAAAAAAGATACTTGATACATGAAACACTCCTCCATTCCAAAATTGCAAATAAATGTCGGAGGAAACAGTAGGTATTAATTTTTAAACTTCAGTATGCTACTCGCTCTGTTATTCGGCTCAGTGAGCTCAGTTTTTTACTTCTTATATGTTGGTAAATTGTGCAATTTTTGTTTTAAAAATGATTGAATCATATTTTCTTATCTTCCGGTTAAGGTTTTTATGCCTTTAGCTAATACTCCAGCAATATTTGTAGAATTATCAACAAATTAAAAGTTGTTTAAGTGCGGCTAAACCTATTTTTTACCATAGCAGCCATATTTGTTTACATTTGATACTTCGCAAAATAGGGAATTAATTCTTTCTGTACGTTCAGTGTGTTTTTGCCGAGTGGGACCGAAAGAAAAGTTTTAGTTTTTTGCACAAAAAAATCTGCCTTCTTGCCTGCTGGCCTAATTGTTTGTTTTTGCCTAGAAACCGTAATTTTAATTGCAAAAATTGTTTTTTAATTGTTTTAAGTGTATTTGATGTTTTATGTTTTTCTATATCTTTTAATTGTTAATGAAAATATTTTGAGTTTTTATGTATTTTTGCCTTGCCGCAAAGTGAGAACTGAATTAATTGAATGAGAAATATATCTCTAATGAAATTCGAGCAAATAAGTGTTTCGTATTAGCAGCAAATATTGTCGCCAGGCTGCCTCGGAGAGAGGAGAATGTTTACGAGTAACGCAGGTATGTTAGGTAAGCGGCGCTGAATCGTCTGTGAAAAACTGTTGATTTTTTATTTTTTTAATTTCTTTTATACACTGCTTTAGATTTATTATAATATTCGAATAGAACACGTGGCAACGATTAGATAACTCTTCAGATGATATAAATTTTGTGCATTCTGAGTTATAAAATGAATGAGATGTAACGCTGTTAAGTAGCCCCAGAGTGTCACCGTGGTAAATTAATATAGTGAATTTTAAACAGTGAATTTATTCTACTGTGGTTTATGTGCTACCGACGAAGTAGATTTGATTCAGTTCAATAAATTTAAATTAAATGCTCGAAAAAATTCGTATAATTTAATATTCCACATAAGAAGTCATGTGGTGTACACATTCGCTTTCTTAAAGAACAATTCCCAGATACTATGAGATCATCTGCTATAACTGTGTTATCCTATGCGCATTTTCCCGCTTTTTATACACTATTTCCCTAGATAGTTCTGTTCGATTACTCAACAATAGCTGCTGATTTTGTCCAAAATTTATTACATAATCGCAGAATTTAATTCTGGCATTTAGTAATAAATAATAATTATACTCATCAAATTTGTACTACTCGGGAAGAGCATTTCCATTGTAACAAAACAAATGCTTAAACAAAATATAAGTTAAGTGTAGCTGCTAACTGACTAAAAGCAGAAGAAAAATTACTTTTAGATTTTTTCATAGAACTAATAACTAATCTCTTTTCTACAGAGAAGTATGGAATTAATTCGAGCTGAAAATCTGCGTAATGTTGGAAAACTGCACAGGCAGCTAATTTAGTACAATTTATCTTTTAAGACTTTCTAGGTTCCTAGCCATCAAGCTAAGAACCTAGAAAGAGGCTAGAACAATGACAGACTCTTAGTGCATATGTTTCTATTAAAACTGTATATCATCAGGTAGGTTTAAACTGAATGGTACGTTTGTATTCTTAAATACTGAGCATTATTTATGCTCACAGTTCTTTACAAGAATACAGAGTATTTTGAGAAATACTTTGAATTTCTGTAAAGGACAGAGCCACAAAGAACTTCAATAAAAGGGTCTTAAAGACGAGTTCAAGTTTAAGCCCCAAAAGAGATTATTAAGTTTTTTCAAATCGTTTCTCGAGTCTTCTTCTCTTTTTTAGTTACCTTTGTAAGAAATTTGTAACTATAGAAATTTATAAGAAAAAGGAATCATTGTATGGTACCGGATTTAATGACAAAGAAATCGAAAGACATTTGATTTAAGATTAAAACCACAGACTATTTAAAAGAAATAAAGAATTCAGCGTTGCCGGAATCTTCCTCTCAGAGGAAACACTTCAGGCTTTCTACTGTATTAGGACTTTACACTTTGAATGTCTGGGAAGTATTGCCTTGGCAATAGATACCCAGAACAACACAGCAGTATCGCAGTGTTGCCGATGTTAATTTACCATTGTCTAGCCTGTATTTGGCCTTTTGCATTAGAAATTGATTAGGAAATCAGGATGCAGTTTATACCAAACTGAATTAACTTTAAATTTTAATTCCAAACTCATATCAGAGCTTCAGACTTTGAGAACAAGCCTTAGGAATAAGTGCTTTCAATACTTTGTGTTAGCTTCTCTGTGTTCGGCTTCATAGGTTAAATATTGCTTGAGGAATTATGCAGAAAGCGAAGTTTGGGAAATATTATTTGCAATGAGAAATTATAAGATCTAAGATGAAATGAAATAGCCTTTTATTTTAATTTCAGATTCATAGCTACTGGAATGCATGGTAAGGGAAATTTTTTCAAACTATTTTAGATTTCTAATATTCAAAAATACGCCTTTTGCCTTGAGCCGGGGTTTGAATTCCGGAAAAGGCTTGGATGTTTGTAGTTCCCCATCTACCATGTATAGTCATTAGTATTTTTGAAGTAGGAAACATGAAAAATGAGCAATGCCCTTGCCAGCACTCGAATACGCGCAGAGTGTGCTACCGTTACACCACGAAGGTATGCAGAAAGGAAGAAGAAAATACTTATATACTACCTCTTTTAAAGGGTGACTGGGGATTTGGAGACCGAATCGCAAAATCCTGGTGGTGAGGAATTATCATCCACCATCATTTTAGTTCGGGGGCTACTGTAGAGTCATTAGTTTTTTTGTTTTTTTTTTAGCTCAAAGGGCGTTAGCCCAGATGGACTATTAATTTCGTTTTGGCATTTTGCATTGGTTTACTATAAATGTCGGTCCACTTTTCAAATTGTTGCCACTAAATATTAGAGCCCTGTATTATATTTAAAAAAATTAAATAATAAAGAATCTGCATAAATGTAGAAAAGCTTCTCGCATTGTGATAAAACAACGGTACTTAGAACCATCCAATTTTGAATAACATACGTTTCCACCCGAATATGTGCATCTGAAAGCCCAAATTTGAAATCTGGAATTTGCTTTACTATCTATTTCCTATTTTGTAAAAATTTAATGAATTTTTGATTAATAAAGTCAACGATTTCAAAGCGAGCAATGGCAACAGTATGCGGGAGAAAAATTATCTCCAGCGGGCTAGACTGTATATCAGAAATTCTAAAGACATGCTCATTTTAAAATTATTTTGCGATATTTCTGTTGAACTAAATTTTATGGTTTAAGTGCGAAGACCATGATATTTAATAAATGAAGGTGACACACAAAACGTTAAAAAAAGCGCCCCTTTGGGCGTAATGTAAAATCTGAAAGCTTTCAGTGTTTTAAGCAGAAGACGTGAAAAATATGCAACGCCCTCGCCGGACTCGAATTGGACTTCTCGAATACGCGCCGAGTGTGCTACCATTTCACCGCGAAGGCATGCTAGAAAGAGGGAGAGTATACCTTATAACTTGATATAATTTGGATCCAGTCCTGTGTTGCATTATTATTTGATTTATATATGTGTGTGAAAAATTACCTTTATGGAACGTAAGCATATAATTTTAGAAATTAAACCTTAGTCTTTAAAAGTGATTGTTACAAGTTATCAGTTAAAGAAGTTATTTTCTTGAAACCATAGTTTCTCTGAGAAACTGATTCCGAAAATTGCGGGTGGCACTGTTTCAAATATAAATCGTCTTGCTATTTCAGGCTGTCATAGACCAATTTTCATCAAGTTAAAAGTTCTTCTCTTTTCAGAAAAAGAATTTTCTAATATATCCTTTACAGTATTTCAGATGCAGAGCTTCAACGTGTAAAATATTTTTCTACAAATCAAATCGATTTACGCACGTGAAAGTTATTGAGGACTCTCTGCAAGCTGGGAAAATGTTATTTGTGTTTCAAAATAAAAAAAAGTCGATTTATTTTATAATTGCGCATTTAACGCATATTACAACCCATTTTGTAAATTAGGTTTACTTTCTTGATTCATTTTCAAATTAGGTTTACTTACTGTGGTAGAGTGGAAAATTTCTTTTCTAACATTTGGTTAAACACAGTGTACTTAAACGAAGAGCACACTGGCCTAAATAATCATTATTGAAAGTAAAGTATCAAAATCAAAATTGTACAAGGCTCACGTAAACAAAGTTTTGCGTTTGCAAAAGTCTGACAGAAGCCTTGAAGATCAATGATCATGACCTTGAAACACTATTATGAAAGCAAAAATCCTTCACTTCACATCTAAAGAGGTACTTTGTTGAAAATTCAGGGAACCCAATAGCCGGCCTACTTAATCTGTTTAATCAGATGATGGGGTATATTTGCCGCCACAACAAACACCCATGCCTGTCGCTTGACTTTTAAACTCGACCAAAAACCACCCGCCAGAATTACTGACTCGTCTGTAATTCCACGAGAACAGCTGCAAACAGTCTCTGTTTACGAACGCCAGCCTTCAAACTTCAGCAGCAAGCCGGTCAGATTTCCATACTTTCCTCGAGCTCCACAGATGCAAGATGAATGGGGTTGAAAACGAAAGATCAATATTGAAACAAACTGGAGGGATAAAAGTTTGGGGGTTAGCAGGAAGAGAAAAGGCATCTCTGTTCCCGCCGTCCAACGTCAAACTTACAAAAGATTCCGGTTGGGGAGGAAAAAAAAAAACCTCCCCAGAACTATATCCATGATTACCAGCTTTAATAAAAATTCTTCGTCACAATTAAAACCGTTATGGAAGATTAATGTATTTGCCTATGGGATTCTAACGTCTAGTAAATCCTAAGAAAGCGATCCATAGCAAGTTCTTTGGGTTGTTGACTTGTGAGACTAATTTTTTTTTTCTTTCTATAGAGCCAAATAAGGCGTATTCCCCGCATCGCCAACTGATGCCAAGTTCTTGTCAATGCATACAATACATTTTTTGCAAAAGAATGCTCTTCAGATGTAAATTTTTAATTAAAAATTTTGTTTAATATATTCTGGAATTTAATTACAAGATTGAATGAAAGCAAGATTTGGATTATTTGAAGGAGTTTTCTCCGCTTTGCCTAGCTTCGAAGCAGATTCTTAACTCTCAACTAGTGAGGTGAAAATATTTTATGTAACTGGTATATCGTTGAGTTTTACAAACACACGAATAACGTTAAACTTTTAGGGAGCATTATTCATAATATAGCTGGCTATTTGTACAAATGGAAAGTATATTTACATTAAGACGAACTAATTTTTATATCCTCATCGAAAATGAGGAAGGCTTTATATATAATCCGATATACGTAATTTTCGTCAGATAAGCAAAGAAAGTAAAACATGAAACTATAGTTCTTGGGATCCGCAGCAAATGATTCGGAGGTTAAGTCTTAATTGCTGTTTTATAAATAAACAATAACTGATCGTGTTAGGATGAAAGAATTAACCAACTTAATATCCATGGAAAATTTTCTAGAAGATTTCAACATAAATATTATAAAATTCTGTTTCTTTCTTAAAATATATGTCTCGAATAATTCTGTATTCTATTTGCTCTATTATATGTTTAATTTACATTTATTTATAATTTCACATGAAGAAATGATATCAATACCCACAAAGGTGCTTCAACGCTGAGACATTGGCTTTTTGATGGAGCATGGTAAGTGGAGTTACGGAAACTGTGTTTACATTTCTTATTATTAATTAGTCGAATATAATTTCAGACATCAGCAATAGAGTCAAAAACTGAACTTTAGTCCTAATTTTTCCAATCAATAAATGAATTAAACCTTAGCTTTCAGAAACAATCAAAAACTGTATTTCTCTTGGCAAACTGTTTTTATCTGTTAAAAAAACGATAAAAATAGAGGAGGTTTAATACATGGAAATTATTTCCTTTCCTGCAAACTGCAACTCTATCACGGAAGATACAGCGCGTAGGAAACTTATGAAAAATCGATTCGTTGTCATCAGATCAAAGCTGCATCATATCAGTTTTCAAACCAAGAAAAACTGCTTACCCTATTATCATTCATCTTAATTCAAAGAAATGCAATTGGATTAATGTATTTCAAGTACATATCAAGTACGCAGTACATTTCAAGACTCAGAAATTTTGATCTTCTAGTCTTAAGAATTACTTTTTGTGAAGACTTAGTCTACGCATTCAAAGAGACAGATATCAGCTCAAATTAGCTGTTAATTTTTAAAAATAATCTAGGAAAAGTCAGTAATAAAGTCTATGAGAGTGAAAGGAAAAGCGATCATTGTTTATTTTCATAATGAAAAACTCACGCAGCCATCCTTTTTGTCAGGCATCGAACGTAGACGAACAATTATTGCGATACTGGCGCGCTCTTGCGTACGTTGAAGTTAAGTTACCGACCAGTTTGCTTCGACTTTTCTTATATTAAAAATTATGTACTAGTTGCTGATACATGTTTACATAAAAGCAAAGCGTTGTTACATCTGAATTTAAGTTACATAAACAGCAATGGTTTATAATTGTTAAGCTTATACTCTGATTCTATTCATTAAATTAAATTGATGTAAAACGTATAACTGCTTTGATCATTCCTTCCCTCTAAACCTCATCTCTTTTACATACTTAATCCGCAGTCAACGTATTGATTGTCTTATGAAATGGGTATTATTTGTACTGCGTTGGATATGATTGTCTACCCCGATATTTCAGAATTCCTTGCTTCGGTTGTCTTCAATAGTAAAATTTGATTTCTATTAAGCTTTTATATTATCTGTTATGATAGTACGTATTGAGAAAAAGGTCGTAAGTGTATCGTTCTCATACGTTTTAGGAAGTGTAAGCAAACACTTATTGAAGATAAATGTATTGATACTCAAATTAAGGCTTCTTGTGTAGCTTTCTACAGTCCTTTTGAATAAATTTTGAAATTCACAAATTTTGAAGTTTTTCTTGTTGTTTTGCTTTATTAGTATCTTTTCACTTATTATTTTATACTTTCGTTCCAAATATAGGTTCTTCGCAAGTCACAGGAAACAAAAATTTGGAATGTTGAGAAGCAGCATGACAGTTCTTCATCCCCAAATTTTATTATTTATTTTTCGTTTTTTAACTGTCTATCTACAGAGATTTCGGTGTTTAATTTTTTTATGATCACGCAATTTTGAAAAAAAAAACAGATTCATGCATATTTTTGCATAAACTGCGAAATTAAAAGACCTAAATTGTCGATGAAAGAGCACCTAATTCTTTACTTTTTCTCCAAGCATACATTTATGAAACTGCATTTTCTGGTTTAGCACTATAAAATAAAATTCTGAAATAGCTTGTGTAGGCAAGTGACTTTGAACCTCTCTTAAAACTCAAGAAGCCTAATAAAAAGGTAGAAACCGAAATAAAAGACATGGGCTCCCTCTAAATATTTTGTAATTTTGCATTAATTTACAGTTCTGTTGTAATCCAATTAAAAGCTTTCGTTACTGAATGTTCTCCCTTCTCTTGAATAAACACGCATGAGTGTTTTTAAGTCACTGCAGTATTAAATATGAGTTAATTATATGCATATTATTTGTAATAAAAAGGACGTCTCTTTCCCAGTTTAGAAGCGAAAAGTTTGGGAAGTCACTATTCTAGAACGTCTTTTGTATTCTTTGTATTATAATAAGACATATATGTTTGCATTCTTTGTGTTATAGTAATATATATTTTTGTATTCTTAGTAATATATATTTAAAGTATGATTTAAAGCATGATATGGAATATATATATGGATATAGATGCTCAGAGGTAAAGATACGTCTTCTGCAACAGAATAATTAAATGTTTTACATATACTTCGTATCTCAAGAATAACTACTCATAGTATAACCATCTAACTCAGATCTGAATCCCTGTAAAGGGGCTGGCTGTATGGAAGTTTTTCTTTCTGTGTAACGTGAATAAGAATTAGTTCCCCTCAAAAAGTCTTCCATGAAGGCACACAGCCCAACTGTGCTTTTCTATAATAGCATAAACTTAAATTCAAATCCATTGTATAACGAATTACATAGAATACAATATACTTGTTCTACCCCTGTGTAACTCGTTATGCTATGAATATGCATTTCAAGAACGCATTAGCATAATAGAATAAATTAAACAGGCTTAGGAATTATATAATATACGTATTTTTTTGCGAGTTACAGTTTTTAAATGTTGATTTTCTTAAATACCAGCATTTAGTTTTTAGTATTTTTTTGCGTTATTCTTTTGAGTAATTAATTTGTTAAAATTTTTATACCTTAGTAAGTGGGTATCAAATTTACTTTTAGGCGATTGCCTTTAGAATTTTTCTCTTTTTGCTAGGAACAAGTCTATCATTTATCTTAGGCGATTGCTTTCAGAATTTTACTCCCTTAATTTGGCTTTAATCTTAATTTTGCAGCTCAATGCGCAAAATTCTTTACTAAAAGTTCTTACTTGGAATAAAGCGTTCGCAATAATTAAACAAACTATTTTGCATCAAATCATTGTGCAAAAAAGGTGAAAACAAATCCAATTTTGAAATTTAATAAATAAAAAGTGTAAAAGTTAAAAATTAAATGAAAAAAAGAAAGAAAAAGAAAAACTTACGTCTCCCGATATATTTTTTTAGGGAGTTGATATACCTTGGGAAGTAATTGGAACAGCTTGTCTATGAATTGATAATGATACAAATTTACTAAATTTAAAAGTTTCAATTAAAAACGAAAACATTTGTGTCTTCATTCAGTTCAGCCTCTACAAGCTTAACGCGAGTCACAGCAGAAATAAGGAGAATTATAACTGAAGCACAGGGTTGGTTCGTAATTAAGATTATCTAATATTTTGTTGTATTTTAACACGTTGACTGCCACGGACATTTTCAGAAATCTGGCCTAAAGTGACAATTTGACTTAATCGCATTATAATTTTAAAAACTCTAATTCTAGTGCATAGTTATCATCAAAAAGCATAAAAAATGTGTTTTTTTTTAAGGTCTTATGAATTATCTCGTAGTTGGCTTCTGTAACAGAAATCTCTTCGCGGAAGACAACAACGAGTTAATTTGCACGCAGAGCACCTGTCGCAATGGAAAAATTTCTATGAAACCGAATATAATTCGAGATTACAATAATGGAATATTTGGCATTGAC
Organism: Stegodyphus mimosarum; assembly: GCA_000611955.2. Classification (NCBI taxonomy): domain Eukaryota; kingdom Metazoa; phylum Arthropoda; class Arachnida; order Araneae; family Eresidae; genus Stegodyphus; species Stegodyphus mimosarum. Next base: position 9,196 of record KK119279.1, on the reverse strand, counting down.
CGACCAGATCAAAGCTTTCGTACTACTTATCTCTAAGAAAGACTATTAGATGGCCCAAAAAGGTTTCACTACGTATTATAGAAATACATATATATACACAATGCTCACAAAAGTTTTCAAAAAGTAATTTCTTCTAAAATAAAACTGTTAAAATTCAGAGAAGAATTCGTCGTCGCGTTGATTGGAGAAGATATTCAACCAGTTTCGAAAAAAATTAGATTTCAAGATCTCCACTATTTAGAGAGTCTACCACCTACCGAAAAAAAACAGCGTCCGACAAAGCACCCAAGCAAAAAACGCCGAGGAACGCGTTATTTCTGTCCAGCCTGTAAAGAGAAGCCAGCCCTTTGTGTGGAAGATTGTTTTAAGAAGCTCCACGAAAAATAAAATATTATTTTATTTCTTGAATTTGAATTAATTTTTATAATTATATTTTTTGTTCTTTTTTTTATAAATTTTCTGTTCATGCAAGCCAGCATTGATTTTTTGTTCTTTTCCCAGAAGCCATCTATCGATATTAGCACTGACATATTCCGAGTTTAATCGTAGCTGCGCAAAAAAGGCAAGCAAACATAGTACGAGATAACTCGTAGTTGGCGTCCTAGAAAAGAACGCAATCTACGAGTTATCTCGTAGTTGGCAGTCAACGTGTTAAACAAATTTTGTAGTTACAATCACTGACAGGGAAATAGCTTTTTAAAACTTTTTTCTAAGAATTTCGCCAAGACTAATAAATTGTATTTCGTAATAATTTATATTGATGGTTTTAGATTTAAAAGTTCTGCATTTTGCTAAAGTTCCTTGTTTTTTCAAAGCAAGAAAGATTTTTTTTTAAACTTCTTGCATTTACTAGTGATTGAATCAAATATATTTGTTTTCGTTGAAAAATATTTTTTTAAAATTTTTATTTTATTTATTTTTTTTTTACTGTCACGACTTTGTCCTGCTGGTTTTAATTTTTGTTACATTATAATCTCAGTGTTAGAAAATTAGCGACGGACTTCTAATTTCCTTAAAATTTTAAGGGTGAAATGATTATGATCATAGTAGGCCATTTCATAAATAAATTCGTGTATTTTGGTATTTAGTTCACGTAATATTTTACTCACTTGAAAAAAAAAATAGTAATACTGATTTTCATCTTATCTGAACCTTTAAAATAAAAAAATAATAAATAAAAACGTGATAACGTTATATTAAAGTTTGTTTCAGGCTCTATGATAGGAACCTACATTCCATAGGAAAGAATATTCTACAATAAATGTTTCCCTTACCTCCTCTTTCCTTTTTTTTTTCTTCCTTTCATTGTTTCGCGCGGAAAACAAAATTTTCCGAGAGAATGTTGAAGGAGCAGTTAAAAATACGAATGATTAACTTAATTATTATTGCCTTTTAAATAAGAATAGAAAAAATCAAATCATCAAAGAATTATTTTGAGAAGATTCAGTTTTTTCGATCAAAAAGTGCAATGAATGTTCTAAAGTCTCACCTTCTTGTGAAGCATAAACTAACTTCGAGACTCAAGCTGAAATTAAGCGACTTATCACTATATTCAGTAATCAGACAGAGAACGAAAGAAGACCCTTTTATTAAAACTCAGTAAATTAACGGAAGGCACTTCTCATGATTAAAAAACCAGCCAGCATTTATGGCTGGCTGGCTGGTGAACGAAGATAAACCAAAATTGAACATTTAGAGGGTTACTAAATGCAGAAATTTCTTTATCGCTAGAAGCCTCCAAAACAAACCTTTCAAAATTAAGTCCGAACAAAATGATTATATACACATTTTACATCAACATGCCACGAAATTACGTAAATCTGTTTTCAAAGATAGGGAGAAAAGGCTTTTTAAGTGCATGAAACCTTGTGCAAGATGATAGAAATTCTTGTGTAGTACAGGATTGGGGGGAAGCGGAGTGATTTTTTAAATTCTACTTAGCTGTCATAAATTAATATTTGACAGTTCATCAAAAATTTGAAACTTTTTTAAGCATTCCAGAGAAATATTTATTTTCTAACATACGCTTCTTATTTAAATTACATAAGAAGAGTAAATTGCGAAATGTATGAACCAACTATTGCTGAAATTGCGTTAAAAATCACATTAACCTTTCTCTTTTTTTAACTATACCACAGTTATCACCTAAAAGAAAATTGCTTGCAAATAAAATTTAAAAAGGAGAGAGAAATACAAACGCCACTGCAAGTAACGAGTTTCTATACACCTTTATACAATATCATTTTTCATGTAAATGGGTTCACCAACGGCCGAACAGTAAAGTCGCTGAACGCTGGTAGTTCGGTGCGGGCTCAAACCACGAACAACGGGCTGGCTGTATGAGTGTTTTCAAGGTTTTCCCATGTGTAACGTCTATACGAGCCAGTTTTCCTTAGAAAGCGCTCCACGAAGGCATCTTTCCGCTTAGGTAGATAGCCCTCGAGTGCTTTGCCATAATCAAGGGAACCAAACCAAACCATTTTTAATGTAGGTAATAGTACGAAGATAAGAGAGTTAGAAAAAAAAATAATATGTAGCCTAAGTAAATAATAGTGGATATTTTAAAAGAATTTTATTTTAATTATACAAAACTAAGAAAAATTTTTGCCATGAAAGCATATATCAAAAACACACGCACTACTTTTACACGGCTGAGTTTATTATAGTAAACATTATAGTCTTCGAATTTAGATGATAAATGAAACTGATCTTGATATGCCGCACGAGAATTTCCTTTGCGCGAAGAATTTTCCAGCTGTAAAATCAGTTCCTCTTTTATAGTAAAAAAATAAAAGACACAGAGAACTTTTCTGTCAGCATTTGCTCTGTTAATTCGAAAAACTATCTTAAATAATCGGAATGTTTTTGAGTTATTCCCTGCAGATATTTAGGTGAGTGGATAATAATTTATGGCAAATTGACGGTCACTATATGAAGCATGCTCTCAGTTATCTAAGTTTCGTATTTAAGTTACACACGGAAGAATCGAAGAATGCTTTTACGCAGATTGTCACTGCAGTTTCTTCGATCGCTCAACCAGTCATGAGCTCTCTTCCATTCAGAATAAAAATAAATATGCAAGTTTGATCTTGATATGATGAGATATGTTCAGAAATCAGAATGTAAATCAGATATATTCTTGAAACTTATATTTTTATTCAAATTTGGTTTTGAACTTCATTACTATTTTCAGTTTTGATATCATCGGAAACAAAGCGGTAAACGAAAACGGCAACTTCAGCGAAAAATGTCTAATGTTGATAGCTGTCACATTGTGGTGTTATAATAACGCTAGTTTTTAAATTTCTTCCTTTTTCTTTTTAGATAGTCTAGTTGTTGATAAAGAAAGAATTATTTTTGTAATAGTTTTTGAGAGAAATTTCCTGCTAGCTCCTAACAACAGCAGAAATATATTAACAACACAAAGAAAGGAAAAGAAAATCCCTAAAACGCTGCATATGCTGAAGGACTTACTTCAGAACTTTTGTGCTGCATTTCAAAATCATTAACTCTTCCCTTTTCGGACATAAACTGGGAAAAATTCCTGATTAAAAGAAAGTGCACCGATTTTAAACAAAGTTTGCCTTAGAAGGGAGCGATTTTTTAAACTAGACGTCAACACATTTTAAGAGAAAATCTTAACGGGTCTCTTATTATTCGAAAATTGCAGAATACTAATATCAGTTTGTGCATAGAGCCTTTCATTTAAAATCGATGCCAAGCTAAAGTTGAGCTTATTTCAAAATTCATGAATTTGTTTTCTTTAAAGTTTATTAGAATTTATTGTTATAGAATAGGTCTCATGGATTCAGGCACTTTGCGGTTCGTGGAAAGACATCCTTGTATACTTGAGAAATATCAGGTTTCTTTCAGAACATCCATTATTTTAAGTGAAATTATTAATGGCACTCGTTGTGTGACTATAGATTTTCAGCATTAGAGCTGCTGTCATATATTACTGAAAACTTAATCAGATAATGAAGCTGTAATACAGAATTCAAATTTATGGTACAAAAATCAACGTTATTTGTAAATTAGTGCAGCATTTGTTCATCGCTGTTTATTACGTTCGGAACTGCTTCTTTTACTCAGATATACAAAATTTTGGTCCAAAGCATAAATAAACTAAAAATTATGGGTGGGATATAAGCAAGTTATGTATTACTGTTAAGTGTAGATGAGATTCAGTGTGTCCGTGTGTATGTATGCATCTCGCATAACTCAAAAACGATTAACCGTAGAACATTGAAATTTTGTATATGGAACTGCTATAATATCTTGTTGTTCACTTCACACATACCCACCCCCTCGTCCGGTCTTTGCAATCGTTGGTCGTAGGCATATACTTCCAGATACACTTCTGATAAAGACGGATAGACGTTTCTTAAATGACGAAAATATTCTTGTTCAGAAAGGTCAAATTTAAAAAAAAAATTAATTTTCGACAGCTAAAAAAATCCAACTACATATATAACAACTGCTTATGTATGTAGTTATTTTGACGATAAATATATAACAATATTTAACATGAATTTATTGTTGTAAATGTCTAACAATATTTAATATCAGTTTACTGCTGTTCTAAAAGAATGTTCTTTAAATTTATTATTGCAAAGTGGAATTCTCTTGACTGCTTGGATTGCACGTTACACACTTTATCCAGGTAAGTTAATAATAATTAAGCTATTTCATTTGGTGAACTCCTGTTTATTAGTTACAAGTAGTTATTTTGGCCTTACAGTGTAAAATATTCCATTTTTTTTCTCTTATTTAACTATACTATACTTTTATTTTTATTTATATTCACAAAAACAATAGTATATGAGACTTACATTATTTAAAGAGTAATAAAAGAAGTTTTAGTTTATTTTAATATTTCGAATTGAATTAATAATTGTATAAATATTTGACGTTAGTAAAAACTAATATATTAGCAACTGCGTAACTTCTCACTTTATTAAAGACCTAAAGGATCATATTTCACTTTCAAATAAAATACGTTTAAATGAAACGCAACAAAAATGTATATAATTTAATAAGCTGTACAGGAAAGTCATTTGATGTCTACACCAGATTTTTTTATTATAGGAAAGCACAAGAAACGTATTTGGAAATAACGCTTTTCGTGGAATGTCTGTCGCAAGTAGTTTTATACAGGAGTTGTAAAATGCAATAAAGTAATTTAGCTAAAAAATTATTTATTGAATTCAAACAAAGCTAAAAAATTTTGCTTGAATTTTGTTTTGGCTTTGCAATGTGCTGCGTTTAAGATAATATTACTTTAACAACAAGTAAATGAGATTCGTATTATATATATTTCCATTTCAATCACAATTATTTATTTTGTGAAGTTCGAATTTGCTTAAAGTGAAACTGTGTGAGCTCAAACATATTTTGCATTAGTATTACTGGAGCCTTATTCCTTAAGCGTATGAAGCTTTTCATGGCATCTGTTGCAAGTTGAAAATTTGTAACGCTCAAATACACGCACAATATATTAACTTTACGGATTTGCATTAAATCTTAAAATGTTCCAAAATTTCTCTTTTCCAGATCTTTTATCTTATCTTTTCTTTTCTTTTAAAGAAGCGTTTAGTTTTGAACAAAAATGTTAAACGTTTATTGTTAATAGTTAGTTATTAATATTCGCAGAGTATATGTTCGTGTATATAAGATTATACAATTTTTACATTCGGTTTTCAGGAGAAAAGAGTATTTATTACAAAAACGCTTAAATGAAACGTCTCAGTATTCCAGTTTTTGTTTGAGATAGATTCATGTTATGAGCTACGTAATTAAAATTATTGTTAATCGAAAAACGATATTGTTACTTCTTACAATATTCTGTTCCATATATAAGATATGTTAAATAATTGTGCTTAATGTAACTGTTTATAAAAATAATCGCTTTGTGCCTCAGAATGTCGCCAAAATGCGCTTTGACGCCAAATTAAATTCTATCAACCTATGTCTACTTCTGGATCAACACCTACTGCATACTCTTTGTGATGGCGAACCCAATGTTTGATTAAGACTAGGTGTGCTGTTTAGGGTAAGGATGACTGTTTCTATCCCTGCGTTTCCCTTCCTTGAAGCTTGGGAATATTTGCCCGTGAGATGGCAGGACAACAGATCTCTTTCACTGAGATACTTCTTCTCAGTGAGCGTTATCGTCCTGTATGAAAAGTAAGTAAATATAGGATTGAATACGGGTTGGTACTTAACTGTTCCTAGCTATATGCATCATTTGCAATAGCCTGGTTTATTGAATCCTAGAAAAAAAAGCATATGTCAAACTGCACAAAAGAAAAGTACAAAAGCTAAGCTATATAAAAGTTCTTCCATAAAACTCCAAGAATCAAAAGTTTTTATAGACTGTTACTCAACTGCTGAAGACTTCGGTTGGAAATACTGATTTAGGCAAGTCATCAAAGATAATATTTGAAAACTGCATATCTTTTACTCCGCATTACTGGACGAAATTTTACGAAATCAATAACTCTCGAGTGCGACGTGATGTTGCTTAAGAGCCACATCGAAATCTAAAGCATTAATTGACTCACTCACTAATAACTCATTCAAATTCATGAATTTGTACTTGGGGTCGTTATAGGTAAAAGAAGTTTTCGTTGTACATTCGATTAAAAATGCAAAACAATTTCTCTTTTCTTTAATAGAAAATTTATTGCATATGAATTCTGCTTGCCTAGAGGATCCCTTCACAAAAGATTTTTAAGGAAAGTACAGGAAAATGGTTTGCAAAAAAAAAAAAAAAAAAAAAAGTAAAGGTGACTTAAATGTGAAGCTTTTCTCTCAAGAAACTGACCTTGTTTAACTTACAGTGGATTCAACCTCTTATACACCATGGATGGAGTAAGAAAGGCCTTTACAAAAAAACAGCATCAAGGTAAAAAAATGGAAAACACTAATAATAGTACTTGGAAAGTCCTTCACGCAAGCATCTCTCTCCCTAAGCATGTAGCCCTCGAGTGCTTTGCCATATTTAAATAAACGAAACCAAACCAAACCAAAACAATAGCAGTACAGTTGAGTTTATGCGATTATTTATCAAACGCCTGAGTGATATCTGTGAAACCTTCCTCATGAAACAACATCCGAGGCACCTGAAAAATTGAGTTAAAGAAGTGCGAAATGGCAGTTGTATTAAAGAAGAATAAAAGGCAGTAAAAATGAGTTTAAAAGCACAACCCGGACTAAAAGAATTTTAAACATTAAACTGATATTTTAATATACTTATTTATTACGTAAAGTCATACGCATTATCGACAGCGAATATATTGAATACAACAGAACTTCGATTAACCATTAGTATCGAGTCTACCGTCATGAGAAGTAAAACAACAGACGGATGCTATAAATGCCTCAGATACAGCCATTCAATAACACAAATACATTTGTTAGCACAGTACGTTGCATAGTATGGACAAAAATTAAAATTGGAATTGAAAATGACCGTATTATAGGTCCTTACCTTGTTTAAATTGTGCACAACAAAAGCATAAACTTAAAATACTGGAACTAGAGCACGAAAGTATAAAATATTTTAAGTTTTCACAGAATGCTTTCACTTTCAACTTAATTTCAAATAAAATGCGGTAGAGTACTTTTTACCAATAACAGTAGCCAAAAGATATATGTCTAACACAGTTAGTAGTAGTAAGATACGGTATAGATACACACAGTAGTAGTAAGATAAATCTTAGTTCAAGTACTATACAGCTGAAATAAGTGCACAGAGTCAAACAAGGAAAAAATTTTCTCTTCTTTTTTCATATACTGGTATATGAAGCTTTAAAAAATTGCCGTGTAAATTCTGATGAAGAACATAATAGTTCGATTAATAAAATGAATTTACTGGGCTTTAAATATTTCCTGCTAAATTATCATAAAGAATATGGACTTGCTTAAGTAGTGGTAATTTTTAGTGGAAGTTTTTTCTGTGGGCTGTAATTTCAAAGTACAATACTGTATTGCTCAAAGAAGCATGTTAGCCTTTTACTCGAGTTGCGGTGATAAAACATTCATATTTTATTTCACAAAGTGACCTATCTGAAATTATAATTTTGATTTTTCTATTAATTTTATTCTTTGTTTGGGGGTATTCATTCTAGTCCTTCTGATGCCCTCAATCAAAAAAAAAAAAAAAAAAAGTTGGTGGCAGTTCCATATCTCCCGCTCTTTTGGGGCTATTGACGAAATTCAACTTGCTTTTTTCATGTCTGAAAAGCCTGACTAAAATATATATCAGATTTATATATAGCATTGTTCTAACGAATGTCTTAAAAGCCTGACTTAAAATATACATCAGATTTGTACATAACATTTTATGTCAAAATACCTATTTTGACACAAAATCGGACTTTCTGAAACCACATACCAATTTTTTTCCCTATTTCGATGAATTTGATAAATATTTATTAATATCTCTTTTTTTTATTAAACTTAGATTCCTTCTTTGAAAATTTGAAATTTATTTTCAATCTAAGTAAAATTCCCACATTTTTTATGATTTTTTAAAATTTGTAGTTTTAAATATTTTTTATAAATTTTTCAAAAATTTTTGAATTATAACCTATAAAAGTTTTGCTATCGTCTTAAAGTATATGTATTTTTAGGCATACCTAAACAAAATTTTTATTCAAAATTTCCAAGATATACACGAATTTATAGATTGGCGAGTTTTGATATCTGGCATACTTGTTATAAGCGATAACGACAAATGTGGTTTGCGCTCTTTGTTAAAAACTTCAAGGAATTGCAACAGTTATTTTGAAACTTAAATTTCCAAATACTAAATTTTTACTGATCTTTCATTCAGGGTGAAATTCTTTATTTTCATTTTTATTAATAATGCATAATAAATATTTATTAATAATACATGAAAAGATAATTTTTAGATCTATGAAAAATAGTAATCGAAAGTTTAAAGACATTGTTTTTACTTTCATAATAGTAAATTTTTATTTTCGCCATTTTATCGTCTACTATTTTACCAAATTTCTTTTTATATAAAAAGAAATTTATTTTGCTAAGTTTAAAACTGTGCATCATATTCGCATTCAATACTTCTGAACACGTTAACAATGAGTCAGAAGTATAAAGAACAAGTTGTCTTAGTAGAGGAAAATGAGAGTTCTGGATCGGGAGCACAGGGAGCGGGAGTTGAGGGAGCTCC
>KK119278.1:287606-319312 GCA_000611955.2 Stegodyphus mimosarum | reverse complement strand
ACAGTTAGCCTTTCCACTGCGTATCGGCTAACCGTCCGACGTCGGACAGGTAGACACTTCGGTTTATTGCTTTGCCATAATATGTGATTTAACCCATGGAATCTAACCTAATGAATCGTAATCATTAAATAAATCAAAAAATATTTTTTTTTAAATATGTATTTCCCATTTGCTTAGAGAAAAATTTTCTCTGTCTGCTTCACTTTACCATTTTCACTTTAAAAATGAACTGCTTATCTATATAAACGGTAAACGGTTGTTGTTTCGTTTCAGATCAGAGAGCGCTGTTGAAGATCCAACATCCTGGATAAAGGGCTCTTCATAGCAGGTAGGATATTTTTGAATTGTTTCCCTTCCACATGGTTTTGGAATTTTGATAGATATTGTATATATTTTTATGTTTCTTTTGGAAACTGGAGCGAATAAGATGTTTATGAATGATAGATATTTTATGATTCTTTTATAAACCTGTAGCAACAATTTATGATAACCGATCCAACGTTTCTCTTCAAAACTTCGGCAAGATGACTTGTGTGTATATTTGTAATTCTTTTGGAAAAATGTGACCAAGACAACCGATTTATCGTTCGACCCAACATTTCTCATCAAAACTTTGACATCACGACTATTGTGCATATTTATGATTCTTTTCGAAAAATGTGATCAAGACAACCGATTTATCGTTTCTATTCAGACATAATGACGACTATATATATTTTATGATTCTTTTAGAAAATATGTCCCGGATTTATGGTAAAGTATTTTCCCTCAAAACTTCAACAGTATTGTGTATATTTATGACTCTTTTGGAACGATGTGGTCCAGATTTATGATAACCAATCCAACGTTTCTCTTCAGACATGATTTTGATAACCATTATATATATTTTATGATGCTTTCCGAAAATGTGGCCCGAATTTATGACAACCGATCTATCGTTTCTCTTTAGACATGATTATATATATTTTATGATTCTTTTCGAAAATGTGTCCCAGATTTATGATAACCGATTCATCGTTTACCCTCAGAACTTCGACAGGATGACTATTGTATATATTTTGTGATTCTTTTCGAAAATGTGGTTCTTATAACATATAAGATGAAAGGTTTTCCTTCATCTCCGACATGGTTCTCAAGAATGGAACTCTACGAGTGATGCCTTCAGTAAAAGAATAATTCCATTTCACTTAAACCCATTTCCTCTCCACTTTCCAAAGCATGCGAAGACACAAGCCTGTCTTTTTTCAGAAAGGTATTAAGGAGAATAATTTTGGGAGAGGCTGGAAACTATTTTCGTAAGAATTTAAAAAATTATAGTGGGAAGACACCAAAAGTGTCTTTCTGCAAGTTAATAAGTAGGATCATTTTCGGAGTTGGCTGGAAACTATTTTCGTAAGAATTTAAAAAATTATACTGGGAAGACACAAAACGTCTTCCTGTAAGTTAATAAGGAGGGTCCTTTTTGGAGTTGGCTGGAAACTATTTTTCTTTTCAACCTTAAAACAAATCTGTATATATGAATTAATATCTTAATACCTTTCAGATTAAGACATGTAGTGTGTCTTTTTTGTGTCTTCTCCATTTCACATTTTGCCGTCTTTTCTCAGAGAGTGGTTTCGCTTTCAGAATGAATTGTTTATCTATAATACATTCCAAGTTTCACTTTAGAGATCAGATCAGTTCTTAAAAACAATAGGGTCTGGATTAATTTCCGACTTAAAAAGGATTGGGAAGAAATATGAATTTTTAATTCGGATGATTAAAAAGAAGGCCCCTGCTGATGAAATTTCACATGTTCTGTTTCTCAAATCTGAAGCAGACATGGCAAACAAATCTTTTGAATACCTTAACGGTGCTGTTGAAAGTGGAAATCTGTAAACAATTCTGTATGGTTTCAAGTGAAAACGGAACATGGTCTTTGAAAGCTTCTCAAATCCTCAATGAATTGCACTACTAACGTGTTTAAAACATTTCTATGAAGTGAAATGCAAAAGAATGGAAGGACCCTTTCCAGACTTCTTCAACAGCACAGAGTGATTTGAAGCAAAACTTGGATTGCTTAAATAGATAACGGAAAGACCATTCCAAAGAAAAATTTCAAGTCGGCTGGAAAATTTTTCCCAAAGAAATACTGAAACATATATTTAAAAAAAACTTTTTGTTAATGTAATGATGTCTTCTAAACATCATTAAATTAACTATATGACCTTGAACATGTTTTGAAATGTGTAGGTTAAGGTCATAGGCTGACCTTGAACATGTTTAAAACATGTTAGTACATGTTCAAGGGCATACAGTTAATTTAATGATGTCTAGAACGCATCATTAAATTAATGTCTAGATGTAACTTGATGTTGCATTAACAAAAATATTTTTTTTAATATATGTTTCCGATTTTCTCTGAGAAACATTTTCTCAGTCTGTATCACTTTATCATTTTCATTTCCAAAATAAATCGCTTATCTATGAAAACGGTTGTTGTTTCGCTTCAAAGTGCTGTTAAAGATGTAGCACAACATAGTTCTCCAGTCTGGATTATTTTTGTACGTAAATGGAAGTTATTTCCTTTTCACATGCTATGGTCTCAGGTGTCATGGTCTGTCACTACCTCAATGGTATAGTTTGAAATGGAAACTGAACATGACCGTTCTTTTCGACATCCATTTCTTTTTCAAATCTTTTCCTTTTGAAAGGTCTCGATACAATTTCAAAACCCATTGTAAAACAGTTTACTCATATGCCGTCCCGAAGATGGGCTGGTGAACCGCAGCGTTTCCCTCTGAAAGTGGACTGGATCCGAGCTAAAACGGATGATGAAATTTCGGAGGTCGGGAGATTTTTATGTCTGAACGGCAAACAAATCTTTTGAATACCTCAACGGTCCTCCCCGAAACATTTCTTCTGACCTTTGGGATTCCTTTTCAAACCGAAAATTGATAGTGATGATGAAACTTCAGTTTCTACTGTACCCTGTTTCTCAACTCAAACAAATCTTTTGATCCCCAAACATTTCTTCAGAAAATGGAATATTTTCCCAACCCAAACCTGTCGGGAAGAAAAATAAATTCTGATGACTCAAAAGCAGGAGCCTGATGATGACTTACCCCGAATTAAAAATGTTCGTGGTCAGCCCGGCGTTCAGCTAACGTCTCTACAAGCTGAACAGTGGATCCTCAACGGAAACAATCCTCAACTCTTGAACGGTAAGTGGGAACGGATCTCTGAACACTCCTCAAGTGACATGAAAATCCCTTTCTCAAACCTGAACAGTGATCATCTCAACGGTGTTGTTGGAAAACGAATCTCTGAATGACCGAGTGACATAGTTTTTTATTCATCAAATATTATAGAATCACAATTTCCAACAACCGTGCCGAAGAGTATTCCTTATAGCGATTATCCACATCTTGTCTACTATGACGAAGCTTTTATCTAGGTTGGGGAGATGTTGCATTTTCAACAGCACGCGCTGATCTGAAGTGAAACTGGGATTGCTTAAATAGATAAGCGCAAGCTCATTTGAACCAGTTTGTCAGGTCTTGTTGTTGGAAACTTTTCACAGAGTTTAGAGAGAAATTTATAAGAACTAAAAGAAATCTTTTTGTTTAATTTAATGATATCTTCAAAACATCATTAAATTAACTGCATGCCCTTAAACATGTTTTGCCTTGTTTAGGTCAAGGTCATAGGTTGAAATTGAAGATGTTCAAGGTCCTACAGTTACTTGAATGATGTCTAGAAGACATCATTCAATTAAACCAAAAGACTTTTTTTAGTTCTTAGTCAGAGATTTTAATCTGAGAAAAATTTTCTAACCCAACCAGACTTGACTACTGCTTTCCGAATCATGTCAGAGTTCTCTATAAAAGTATTCCAACTTTCAGTTTAGAGTTCAGATGGCTACATGCTCTCGTAGACGCCTTACATCTCTTCCCATCTTCATGCACGATGTTACAACGATGAATTCAAACTGAATGGGTAGAAAAGATGATGGATTATGCACAGTGTTGTAAAGAATATTTTTCACTGAAATCTGAATGAAGGATAGAGAAACCGACTCTCCGGTTTCGCTTCAGAGTGATCGTGAATTCTTCATAGCAGGTAAGGTATTTATGAATTGTTTTCCCTTCAAAATGGTTTTGGAATGAAATATATTTTTATGATTCTTTTGGAAGAGGAGAAGTTTACGAACGACTATTTTACATTTTTCGATTCTTTTCGAAACCTAGATTATTATAACCGAGCTTTTCAAAACTTCTACATTTTGACTCTTCTATATATTCTTTTCGAAAATGTGTCCCAAATTTATGATAACCAATCCATCGTTTCTATTTCAACATGATTTTATATAATTTTTGATTCTTTTTGAAAAATGGAGTCTTAAACTAAGAAAAAATCTGAAACACATATTAAACGGTGAATATCGATTGAGATCTCAGAGAAAATCTGAAACATATCCAGGAACAGCAAACACTGATCCGAAGCGTCTTAAAAAATATATGTTATCAAAATTTCAAAGCTGTGACGCTAAAAACAACCGAAACCACTCACACCATGAAGAATTCGGGTCCCTGACGTTCTAAAATATAGAATGTTACGTCCAAAGATATCACACGAACCGTTAACGAGGTCTGCTATGAGAAATCACGATCTGAAGAGCAACTGCTTATAGAGATAAGCAAATCATACTGAAACCGGAGAAATCTAAAACATACATGAGTAAGACACAAAACGTGTCTTCTTCCTGTAATTAATAAGGAGGATTACTTTGGATGAGGGTGGAAACTATTTTTCTTACAAATCTGAAAAAAAATCTGTAGATATACTACATATTATATAATATTATATATATATTATATAATATATATTATATATTAAGGTATAATACCTTTTAGATTAAGACAAACAGTGTGTCTTTTTTGTGTCTTCACCATTGATATTTCTACCAGGTAAATTTTTCTATATCTGCTCCAACGTTTCATGAAAAACTCTCGCCTAATTCGTATGGTAGAGTTGAAGGCCTGTTGTCCAAAAATACCTCATGTGTCACCAAAAAAATGTCTCAAACCTGAACAAACGTCAACGATGTTGTTGGAAACAAATCGATAGGGTTTGAAACGGATCTCTGAACGACCGAGTGAGAAGGAAAATATCTTTGGATTTCTCAAAAGAACCTACTTCTTCAATAGAGTGGTTTGAAACAAATAGCTAACTCCATTCCATGTCGAAATGCATTCTGATAGAGATCCGCTATGAGGCCATGATGGTTTTTTATTCATCTAATATGACAGAATCACAATTTCCAACAACCTGTAGAAGGTATACTTGATAGGGATCACCCACATCTTATTTACTATGACGTCCAGGTTGGGGAGATGTTTCATCTTCAACAGCACGCGCTGATCTGAAGGGAAACTGGGATTACTTAAATAAGTAAACTCAAGTTCATTTTAACCAATTTGTCAGGTTTTACCGACCGGGAAACATTTCTCAGAGCTTAGCGGACATACTTCTAACAACTAAAAAAAATCTTTTTGTTTAATTTAATGATGTCTGTAATACATCATTAAATTAACTGAATGACCTTGAAGATATTTCGCCATGTTTAGGTCAAGGTCATGGGTTGAACTTGAAAATTTTTACAGGAATGTTAGAACATGTTCAAGCTCATACAGTTAATTTAATGATTACTAGAAGACATCATTAAATTAAACAAAGAGATTTTAGTAGGAGTAAAAAAATTAAATAAATAGGAATTTAGTTAAATACAAGTTTTAGTTCTTAGCCAGAGATCTTTATCTGAGAAAAATTTTCTAACCCAATCAGACTGGACTATTTCTTTCCCAATCATCTCAACGTTCTCTATAAAAGTATTCCAACTTTCAGTTTAGATTTGAAATAGCTACTTCACCTTGTAGATGCCCTACGTCTGTTCCTATCTTCATGCACGATGTTACAAAGATTAATTCAACCTGAATGGATAGAAACGATGATGGATTTTAAGAATTATGCATGATGTAAAGAATATTTTTCAATGAAACCTGAATGAAGGAGTGAGAACCAGACTCTTTGTTGTTTCACTTCAGAGTGTTTATAGCAGGTAAGGTATTTTTAGGTTGCTTTTCTCTTCGAAATGCTTTTGATTAATATATTTTTATGATTCTTTTGGAAGGTGAAATATTTTTGAATGACTACTCTATATTTTACGATTCTTTTCGAAACCTAGATTATTGTAACCGGTCTCTTTAAAACTTTCTTTTTGAAACTTAAAAAACTTTTTGAAAACGTTTTCGAGAGAACGACGGTATCGAAGAACCCTTTCGTGACGGTCCATCTGTCTCCACTGGTGAAATCCGATAACCATTTCGTCTCTTGAATAAAAAAGGCTGAGAAATGACTTTAAAAAACAGTGCAGCTTTGCTCACTGGATGTTTGAGAGGACGCAAAAAATATTTTCCTTCTCACTCGGTCTAAAAAAATTTCAAGTCAGTTGGAAAAAATTTTCTCAGAAATAAAGACACAGATCCATCCAGGGATCCTTTCCAGCACAGAGTAATTTGAAGAATTCTTTTGCCCAAAAAAGATTTTCATCTGACTCGGTCTAAAAAAATTTTAAGTAAGCTGGAAAAACTTTTGGGCCACATTTTAAAAAAAAATCACAAAATATAGAATAGTTAAAATGTAGAAGTTTTGAAGAGGTCGGTTATAATAATCTAGGTTTCGAAAAGAATTGTAAAATATAAAGTAGTCATTCATAAACATCTCATCTAATACCTTACCTGCTATAAACTCTTTATCCAGGATCACTCTGAAGTGAAACGACAGAGTCTGGTTCTCAATCCTTCATTCAAGTTTCATTGAAAAATATTCTTTACATCGTGCATAATTCTTAAAATCCATCATCGTTTCTATCCATTCAGTTTCAATTCATCTTTGTAACATCGTGCATGAAGATAGGAACAGACGTAGGGCATCTACAAGATCACGCAGCTATTCGAAATCTAAACTGAAAGTTGGAATACTTTTGTGGAGAACGCTGAGATGATTGGGAAAGAAATAGTCGAGTCTGATTAGGTTAGAAAATTTTTCTCAGATAAAAATCTCTGGCTAAGACATAAAATTCATATAAAAAAATCTCTTTGCTTAACTTAATGATGTCTTCTAGACATCGCTAAATTAACTGTATGACCTTGAACATGTTCTAACATGCTGGTAAAAATGTTCGAGGTCAACCTATGGCCTTGACCAAAACATAGCGAAATATTTTCATGGTCATTCAGTTAATTTATTGATGTCTTTCAGACATCATTGAATTAAACAAAAACATTTTTTCTATTGTTAGAAATATGTTCTCTAAGCTCTGAGAAATGTTTCCCGCTCAGTAAGACCTGACAAATTCGTTAAAATAAACTTGCGTTTATCTATTTAAGCAATCAAAGCTTCCCTTCAGATCAGCGAGTGCTGTTGAAGATGCAACATCTCCCTAACCTGGTCGTCATAGCAGATAAGATGTGGATGATCCCCATAAAGAATACTTTTCGACAGGGTTGTTGTAAATTGTGATTCTATCATAATAGATGAATAACAAACCATCATGGCCTCATAGCGGATCTCTATAAAGAATACATTTCGACATGGAATGGTGCTTGCTATTTATTTCAAATCACTCTATTGAAGAAGTAGGTTCTTTTGGAAAATCCAAAAATATTTTCCTTCTCACTCGGTCGTTCAGAGATCCGTTTCAAACCCTATCGAATTGTTTGCAGCAACATCGTTGAGGTTTGTTCAGGTTTGAGACATTTTCTTGGTGACATATGAGGTATTTTTTGGATAGCAAGCCTTCACCTCTACCATACGAATAAGGCGAGAGTTTTTCACGAAACGTTGGAGGAAAAACAGAAAAAAATTACATGGTAGAAAGTTCAATGGAGAAGACACAAAAAAGACACTCTTTATGTCTTAATTTAAAAGGTATTAAAGTATTAAGTTATGGTATATTATATAATATATATTATATATTATATAATATATAATATTTTAATATATTATATAAGATATATCTACAGATTTGTTTTTCAGATTGGTAAGGAAAATAGTTTCCAGCCTCATCCAAAATGATCCTCCTTATTAACTTACAGGAAGAACACGTTTGTGTCTTACTCGTGTGTGTTTTAGATTTCTCCCGTTTCAGTATTATTTGCTTATCTGTATAAACAGTTGCTCTTCAGGTCGGTGATTTCTCATAGCAGAATTCGTGAGCGGCTTGCGTGACATCTTTGAACTTAACATTCTATATGTTACAACATCACTGACCCGAATTCTTCATACTGTGAGTGGTTTCTGTAGTTTTTCGCTTTACAGCATTGAAATTTTTATGACATATATTTTTTAAGACGCTTCAGATCAGTGTGTGCTGTTAAATACCTGGATATGTGTCAGATTTTTTCTGAATCCCAGTCGGTAAGACTTCCTCATTTTGTTTACCGTTTAATATGTGTTTCCGATTTTTTTCTCAGTTTAAGACTCCATTTTTCAAAAAGAATGAAACATTATATACAATCATGTTGAAGTAAAAACGATGGATGGGTTATCATAAATTCGGGACACATTTTCGAAAAGTATATATAGAAGAGTCAAAATATAGAAGTTTTGAAGAGATCGGTTATAATAATCTAGGTTTCGAAAAGAATCGTAAAATATAGTGTAGTCATTCATAAACATCTTATCTTCCAAGAGAATCATAAAAAGATATTCCGTTCCAAAACCATTTTGAAGGGAAAACAATTCATAAATACCTTACCTGCTATGAAGAATCCAAGATCACTCTGAAGCGAAACAGGAGAGTGTGTTTGTCAGTCCTTCATTCAGATTTCATTGAAAATAATTCTTTACAACAATGCATAATCCTACATCTTTTCTACCCATTCAGTTTGAATTCATCTTTGTAACAGAGTGTACGAAGACAGGAAGAGATGTAAGGCATCTACAAGAGCACGTAGCCATCTGAACTCTAAACTGAAAGTTCGAATACTTTTATAGAGAACGCTGAGATGATTGGGAAAGAAATAGTTAAGTCTGAATGGGTTAGAAAATTTTTCTCTGATAAAAATCTGTGACTAAAAAAAGATATCCTTTTTGTTTAATTTAATGATGTATTCTAGATATCAGTTAATTTAACTGTATGACGTGGAACATGTTCTAACATGTTTGTAAACAGGTTTAAGCTCCAGCTATGACCTTGAGCTAAACATGACAAAACATGTTCAAGGGCATGAACTTAATTTAATGTGTAGAAGAAATCATTAAATTAAACAAAAATATTTTTTTAGTTGTTAGACATTTGTTCTCTAAGCTCTGAGGAATGTTTTCCACTCGGTAAGACCTAAGAAATTCTTTCAAATGAACTTGCGTTTATTTATTTAAGCAATCCCAGTTTCCCTTAAGATCACTGTAAGCTGTTGAAAATGCAACATCTCCCCAACCAGGATAAAAGCTTCGTCATAGTAGATAAGATGTGGATAATCTCTATAAAGAATACTCTTCGACATGGAATTGTGCTAACTATTCATTTCAAATCTCTCTGTCTTGTTGAAGAATTCCTGGAAAGGGTATGTTACCATTTTTTTTCTATTCTTTTATCCAAAAAATATTTTTCTTATTCATCTCACTCGGTCATTCAGAGATTGGTGTCAAACCCTATCGACTTGTTTCCAACAACACCGTTGAGTTGATCACTGTTCAGGTTTGAGAAAGGGATTTTCATGTCACTTGAGGAGTGTTTAGAGATCCGTTCCCGCTTACCGTTTAAGACTTGAGAATTGTTTCCGTTGAGGATCCACCATTCAGGTTGCAGAGATATTAGCTGAACGCCGGGCTGATCATGAAACTTTTTAGTTCGGGGTAAGTCATCATCAGTGTCCTTCTTTTGCGTCATCAGAATTTATTTTTCTTGCGGATGGATTTGGGTTAGAAAGGCATTCCATTTTCGGAAGAAATGTTTCGGGGATCAAAAGATCTGTTTGATTTGAGAAACGAGGTTGATTCGAATCTGAAGTTTCATCATCAGGGTCCATTTTGGGCTGGAAAATTAATCCCAAAGGTCTTAAGAAATGTTTCGGGGAGGACCATTGAGGTATTCAAAAGATTTGTTTGCCGTTCAGACATAAAAGTCTCCAGACCTCTGAAATTTCATCATCCGTTTTAGGTCGGATCCAGTCCTCTTTGTTAGAGAAACGCCACTCTTCACCAACCCATGTTCGGGACGGCAGAGGACTGAACTGTTTTCCTATGGGTTTTGAAATTGTATTGAGACCTTTCAAAAGCAAAATATTTGAAAAGGAAATGGATGTAGAAAAGAACGGTCATGTTCAGTTTCCATTTCAAACTATACCATTCAGGTATTGACAGACCATGACACCTGAGACCATAGCATGTGAAAAGGAAATAAATTCAGACTGGAAAACTATGTTGTGTTACATCTTCAACAGCACTTTGAAGCGAAACAGCAACCGTTTTCATAGATAAGCGATTTATTTTGAAACTGAAAATGATAAAGTGAAACAGACTGAAAAAATTTTCTTCAGGGAAAATCTGAAACACATATTTAAAAAAATCTTTTTTTTTTATTTAATGATGTCTTTCAGACATCGTTAAATTAAGTGTATGACCTTGAACATGTTCTAACAGGTTTGAAACATCTTCAAGGTCAACCTACTTGAGCTAAACATGTCAAAACATGCTCAATGTCATAATTATTTAATTAATTTAATGATGTCTAAAAGACATCACTATTTAAGCAATCCAAGTTTCGCTTCAAATCACTCTGTGCTGTTGAAGAAGTCTGGAAAGAGTCCTTCCATTCTTTTGCGTTTCACTTCATAGAAGGTTTTTAAACACGTTAGTAGTCCAATTCATTGAGGACTTGAGAAGTGTTCAAAAACCATATTCCGTTTTCACTTCAAACCATACAGAATTGCTTGTAGATTTCCACTTTCAACAACATAGTTGGGGTATTGAAAAGATTTGTTTGCCATGTCTGTTTGAGATTTCAGAAACGGAACATGTGAAATTTTATCATCAGGGTCCTTATTTTTAATCATCGGAATTAAAAATTTATATTTCTTCCCAATCCGTTTTATGTCGGAAATTAATCCAGACCCTGTTGTCTTTAAGAACTGATCTGTTCTCTAAAGTGAAACTTGGAATGTATTATAGATAAACACTTCATTCTGAAAGCGAAACCACTCTCTGAGAAAAGACGGCAAAATGTTAAATGGAGAAGGTTGAATGGAGAAGACACAAAAAAGACACACTATATGTCTTAATCTAAAAGGTATTAAGGTATTAATTTATATATGCAGATTTTTTTCAGATTGGTAAGAAAAATAGTTTCCAGCCAACTCCAAAAATGACCCTCCTTATTAACTTACAGAACGACGTTTTGTGTCTTTCCAGTATAACTTTTTAAATTCTTACGAAAATAGTTTCTAGCCTCATCCCAAAATTATTCTACTTAATACCTTTCTGAAAAAAGACACGCTTGTGTCTTCGCATGCTTTGGAAAGCGGAGAGCTAATGTGTTTCAAGTGAAATGGAATTGTTCTTTTACTGAAGGCATCACTCGTAGAGTTCCATTCTTGAGAACCATGTCGGAGATGAAGGAAAACCTTTCATCTTATATGTTATAAGAACCACATTTTCCAAAAGAATCATAAAATATATACAATAGTCATCCTGTCGAAGTTCTGAGGGTAAACGATGAATCGGTTATCATAAATCCGGGACACATTTTCGAAAAGAATCATAAAATATATATAATCATGTCTAAAGAGAAACGATAGATCGGTTGTCATAAATTCGGGCAACATTTTCGGAAAGCATCATAAAATATATATAATGGCTATCAAAATCATATCTGAAGAGAAACGTTGGGTTGGTTATAAATCTGGACCACATCGTTCCAAAAGAATCGTGAATATACACAATACTGTCGAAGTTTTGAGGGGAAATACTTTATCATAAATCCGGGACATATTTTCTAAAAGAATCATAAAATATATATAGTGGTCATCATGTCTGAACAGAGACGATAAATCGGTTGTCTTGATCACATTTTTCCAAGAGAATTATAAATATAGACACTAGTCATCATGTCGAAGTTTTGAAGAGAAACGTTGGATCGGTTATCATAAATTCTTGATACAGGTTTATAAAAGAATCGTAAAATATCTATCATTCATAAACATCTTATTCGCTCCAGGTTCCAAAAGAAACATAGAAATATATACAATATCTATCAAAACTCCAAACCATGTCGAAGTGAAGACAATTAAAAAATATCCTACCTGCTATGAAGAGCCCTTGATCCAGAATGTTGCCTCTTCAAAAGCACGCGCTGATCTGAATCGAAAGAACAACCGTTCACCGTTTATATAGATAAGCAATTCATTTTGAAAATGAAAGTAGGAAAGATGAATAGACTGGGAAAATTTTTCTCATAGCAAATTTGAAACGCATATTAGAAAAATCTTTTTCTTTAATTTAATGATATCTTCTAGACATTATTTAATTAAGTGTATGACCTTGGGCATGTTCTAACATGTGTGTAAACATGTTCAATGTCAAGCTATGTCCTTGACCTAAACATGTCAAAACATGTCAAGGTCATACAGGTTATTTAGAAATGTTCTCTCTGAAAACAGTTTTATACATTCCCATTGGAAGAGGTATTTGTTTTAAAAAAATGACATGTTATCATTCTTTTCTCAGATTTCTGAAACAAATGGCAATCATTCCTATGATATTTCAATGTGTTTAAAGACACCCACTACCTTCAAATTCTTCCGTAGAACAGAATTTAATAATGATGATTCCTTTATCAGGATCTCCCGCGTCTGTTCTAGCCAATGGTTTCTGAAATTTTATCATCTACACACTATCTTTAAATTCATCTGCTGAATCCACATTATCATTATCACAAAACATCCGATTCCACAAAGATGATCCGTTTATCAGAATCTCCTGCATCTGTTC
Source organism: Stegodyphus mimosarum (assembly GCA_000611955.2). Taxonomy (NCBI): domain Eukaryota; kingdom Metazoa; phylum Arthropoda; class Arachnida; order Araneae; family Eresidae; genus Stegodyphus; species Stegodyphus mimosarum. The sequence continues at coordinate 306,280 of KK119278.1, read as the reverse complement.
TAGCTAATGGTTTGGATTTCATCACCATCCGTTAATCAGAATCTCCCGCATCTGTTCTAACCATCAGGACATTGAAATTTCAACACGGTTCAAGAAAATCTTTCAACATTTGAAATGAGACTCCTTGTCCCATTGCGTTTAAAGACATACACCATCTTAAAATGTATATATATTATTGATAAATTTTTTTCAATATCGTCAGATCCTGGTACCCATTCAAAAACGTCATTAATTATAATTTAAAACTATTTGTAAAATTCTGAAACCTTTTAGTATAAACCTTTTTTATCACATTTTTGTAAAATTACATGACGTAACAAGTCCCAACCCTTTAAATAGGGTAAAGGTTTTAGGACTGACCAGTTAGAATATAACCTTTACCCTACTTAAAGGGTTAGGACTTGTTACGTCATGTAATTTTATGGTCAAAAGGACTATTTTAAAAGGTTTATAGAATTCTATATTTTTTTAATCTTTTAATTTTGAGGTACCAAGAAAAGAAAATATTAAAAAAATATAAGACGAAATGAAAAATTACTGAAACAATAATTAATAATGAAGTTTCAGCTTGTGTCCTGACGATGAAACCACTTGCTAGAACAGATGCAGGAGATTCTGATAAACGGATCATTATTCTGTGATGCGCAAAAATTTCGAAAATGGTGTGTGTCTACCGGATAATGAAATTTTAAAAACCATTGACTAGAACAGATGCGGGAGTTTCTGATAAACGGTTCATGTTCTGTGATGCGGAAAAATTTTGAAGATGGTCTGTGTCTTTAAACACAAGGGGACAAGCCATCTCATTTTAAATGTTGAAGGATTTTCTTGAACCGTGTTGAACTTTCAATGTCCTGGTGGTTAGAACAGATGCGGGAGATTCTGATAAACAGATGGTGATGAAATCCGAACCATTAGCTAGAACAGATGCGGAAGATTCTGATAAACGGATCATCCTTGTTGAATGGGATATTTTGTGATAATGATGATGTAGATTCAGCAGAGGAATTTAAAGATAGTGTGGATGATGAAATTTCAGAAATCATTGGCTAGAACAGACGCCGGAGATTCTTATAAACGGATCATCATTGTTAAATTCTTTTCGACGGAAAAATTTGAAGATAGTGGGTGTCTTTAAACACATTGAAATATCATAGGAATGATTGCCATTTGTTTTAGAATTCGGAGAAAAGAATGATAACATGCAATTGTTTTAAAAAAAATACCTATTCCAATGGGAATGTATAAAACTGGCTACGGAGAGAACATTTCTATCCTGTGAAATGTAAAAGAGTGGAAGCAAAAAATGTTTAACACACCTTAACAGAAACTCTTTCTGGGATGGTGAAGCTTGTATCCAGGTGGGTCTACAGCACGGACTGATCTGTCTGATTGTTTAAATAGATAAAGTCCATTGTAAAAAATATTTGAAACGGCTTCTTGATCAAGTCGGTTGGAAAATTTTCTCAGAAAAAATCTGTAACACTCATTAAAAAAATCTTTTTGTTAATTTAATGATGTCATGTAAACATCATTAAATTAACTGTATGGCCTTGAACATGTTTCGACATGTTTAGGTCAAGGTCAGAGGTTGAACTTGAGCATGTTTACAAACATGTTAGAACATGTTCAAGGTCATACAGTTAATTTAATGATGTCTAAAAGACATCATTAAATTAACAAAAAGATAAGAAAATGCTCTAGAACAAGATAATTACGCTAAGTACTAGCCAGTCCTGTAGTTTTATGTAGAAAGAAGAATAGACTGCCATCCGGAGATCCGAACGCGTGGAGCTTCCCAGTTGACTACAGAAAATGGAATAGCATAACGAAATACCCCCCCCCCGATAATAGTTGAAATTATAAGAAAAATTAGGTCAACTAAATACATGACAACCTTAGACCTGACTTCAAGCTATTTTCAAATTGTTGTAAAACCCGAGGATGTCGAAGAGACAGCTTTTATTACAAAATCAGGCATGTATGCCTTTTTGAGAATGCCGTCTGGCTCAAGCGGAGCTCCGGCTATATTTCAAAAAGTTATGGATATTGTTTTAAGGCCAGTTTTGGGAAAAAATACAGTCATATATCTCGATGATATTATTGTAACGAGCGAAACCCTAGAGGAACACATTAAACACTTAAAGGAAGTTTTTACGTTATTAAATGAAGCAGACCTCAAAATTAATCTTAAAAAGCGCAAATTTGCCGGGAAGGAATTGAGGTACCTCTATAAAACCTCGAAAAACGGTATAGAAACTGGTAACTAAAATTTTAGCGATCAAAAGTTATCCACCGCCAAATATAACTAAGAATTTATCATCCTTCCTGGGGATGTGCTCCTATTTTAGAGTATTCATTAAAGATTTTGCAAAGATAGTTGAACCTTTGTTGGTACTTAACGAAAAAAGACTAGGTTCACATGGACAGCGGAGGGAAAAACGGCGTTTGAAGAATTGAAACACGCCTTAATTAACGCCCTTGTTCTTAAGTTCCCGGAAGGGGATCAAAATTTGGAGATTGCAGCAGACGCATCAGACTACTCAGTTGGCGAAGTTCTTTCCCAAAATGGGCAGCCAATAGCGTTTTTAGCAAGACCCTTGATCAAACTTAGCGAAATTATACTGCAACTGAACGGGAAACTCTCGCGGTCCAACTATCGGTGCAAAAATTTCGTGCGTACTTTAGATTTGTCCCAATAACTGTGTATTTAGATCACACGGAAGTTGGTTGCCTATACACCGGTAAAAATCTTTCGCCCCGGCTTATACGTTGGACACTAAAATTGCAAAAGTTTAATTTAATAATAAAACACACGCCGGGGAAAGAAAATGTAGTTGCAGATGCACTTTCAAGGATAAAGATCGATGAAGACGGAAATACAATTAAATGTACGATGCTAACTGCGAAAAAAATTGAATCCCGGGAAACAATAATAGCCGAATTAAAAACGGACCCCCCGAAAATTTTGAACATGTAGACTTAACGGCTATTCGCAGTAGGGCGGCCCATTATGAAATTTTAGATAAATTGCTCTTTTAGAGGAAAAAACCAACGATAATCAAGAATTACGGCTGGTAGTCCCAATGCGTCTACGCTTAAGTATTCTAGAGGAGCTCCATGACTCGAAATTAGGAGCCCATCTTGGTGTTAGGAAAACCCTGCAAAGGGTCCGCGAAGCGGTGTATTTTCCGCAGTTATACAAAGCTGTGACGGCGTATATCAGGTCATGTCACTTGTGTCAATTAATTAACGACGTTAATTACAACCCGGCCGGGTACTTAAATAGTATCAAAACCACTTTCCTAAATGAGTTGGTTTGCATTGATTTGCTTGGTCCCTACTATAGAACAAAGATTAATAAAACCAGATACTTGTTAACCATCGTGGATCATTTCTCAAAATGGGTGGAAATAATCCGCTTAAACGGGCTTCGGCAAAAATAGTAGCAGATTCGTTTCTAAATAAATATATTTTAAAATACGGGGCCCCAGTAAAAGTAATATCACATAATGGTAGGCAATTAGTAAGTAATTTATTTGAAACCTGTGCACAGGCCTTGGCATACGCCATCTAAAAATGGTACCTCATAGACCGCAATCAAATATTGCAAAACGCGTAAATAAAAAAGACAGGAAGAGTTTAAATTGAATGATATTCAGAAAGTTATTAACGAGGCTATCAAAAATTCTGATGCGGCGAGGTCAAAACAAAAATTATATTACGATAGAAAGAGACGCGACGTAGAATATACCATAGACCAGAAAGTGCTAAAATTAAAGCACTCCTTATCATCTGCACCCGAAAATAAGATAGCTAAATTTGAGACCAGGTTTGAGGGTCCTTTTATCATCGAGAAAATTAAATTTTCTACGGTTTACTTAAAAGCGAAAAATGGACAACAAACTATTGCTAACATCGACCAGGTCACACCTTACTATAGTCGTACGGATTTTCTAGTTTTAAAAGATCTGTTGCAGGTTTCTGACGGCGCCCCAAGAATATTGATTTCGCCGTTACCCAGCAAGGATCCCCCAGCAACAAAAATAAAAGTCGATAACACTGAAGAGAGGACTGCGAAACGAGGGCAACAGCAACAAGGTTCAGGCACAGCGAGAATGAAGAATACGAAACAGGGAAAGGTTCCTCTTCAACAGAAGCCAGCACCGATGGGAAAGCGGAAAAGGCTCTTTGAAAATAAGCAAAGAAAACGTCAAACTACACAACCGAAGCCAACTACCTCGAGAGAAACCACAGGAATATGCCAGCCGAGATCGATGAAAAGAAAACAGCCCAACGACGCAAGATCTATTCCTTTTCCGAAACCCAGAAAAACCAAGAGAGTTTTCAAAGATTCCGAGGCAAGATCTGGGAACTACAAAGCAAAGAGGAAGCCAGAATTCCAGAATCCTGAGCCAACAAGAAAAGCAGGACGATTCAACGCACGAGAAATGAAAAGAAAAGAATGTCCAGAATCGAATACCAGCCGCCCGAGGCGACTCAGAGTCCAAAATTTGGCAACCCCAATATTTCAAGAGTTCTGCGCTTAGAGAATTCAGGAGTATAGAAACCAAAAAGGTAATTGAAAATTTTCCTTGTTTTCTATTTTGTATTGAAATTTCGATTTATGTCATGTGTTTAAAGTTGCTAAATAGTGTTTAAAGCAAGAAATTGAATTCGTAAGTTTGCGAGAATGTAGTTGTAACTATCTGTTAAACAGAAAAGATTTTTGAATCATTTAAATTCAGAAAGCATAAGTAAATAAAGTGCAAACATGTAACTACAAGAAAATATAATACAATGCAAAAATTTTAGTCAAAAATTTTTTAAAAACATTTTTTAATACTACATTTAATTTACATAAAGTGAACAATTGTTGATCAGGCAGGAGACAGATCTTTTCAAGGGGAAGTTGCCCCCAAATCTAACTCTTCAATCACTCAATTCGTGTTTCGCCATCCATACAGGCATGGGTTAAGAATTACACAAAACCAAAGGTAGTGAAACGTTTAACTGATAAATTTAATGTTTAAGGAATTTTTGAGAAATTTAGTAAGCAAATACACTATAGTAAACAAAATAATTAACTAAAAGTATACAGCCAAAGTAATTTAGAATCCTAAAAAGTAGTGAAATATTTAAATTGTAAATTTAATAGTTAAGGAATTTTCGAGAACTTTAGAAAGCAAATTAACTATAGGAAACAAAATTATTAATTAAAAGTACATAGCCAAAGTAATTTGGAATCCCAAACCTATATAGGTAGTTTCCCGACACGAATTATGCATACAAACCAAAGTAAACTAAGAAAAAACTAATTTTAAACATCATAAAAGTTGCAAGAATAGTAAATGAAAAATAGTATAAAATAAATACAATCTAAATTAATAAATAATACAAGAAAAGGCAAGCAAGTAGCTAATTTCGATTTAACGTACTATGTCACCGCATTATGCTAGTTTAAAATGTTGCTAAACAACAAATTATCAATATACTTATAATCATTAAAGGAGAATTTTATCTTCGTATCCATTTTTGGTTATTATTCATTCGAATATTATTCCATGGCTAATAACTGGCATTCATGATAATGTAAATACACTTTTTTGTTGTGTTGTTGCACACACACAACAAATTTTTTTGTTGTAGTTGTTGTTGCTTATGCTCACTTGTCTGACGTATAGTCAGCCCAAGTCCACGAAATTCCTCGGGGCAAAGAGCGCAAGATTACGCTTGTCGTTGGCAACAGCCTTGAGCCCCATACAGGTGACAGTGCGATTTGGCTCAGTTCCGCCCCCCCAATTTTGATGAAGAGCACCCCGGGGGCGGGTCAAAGGGTCCCCCACCCCTTTCCCCCTTCCACCAAACCACACGAGAGGACTTTCGGCTCGCCGCATATTTGAAGTGCCGCCATGCCGCACCAACACGGTACACTTACAAACATCCATGCCTTCTCCGGGATTCGAGCCCAGGCCCTTCGGCACGGCAGTCAGCGACACTATACCGGTTGGGTGGCCTTTTTTGTTACTATCTTATTGTGACATTATTTCATTAAGTTTTTTTTAATATTTGTGTGTTACTTATGTGACATAATTATTCTATTTCGTAATTTTTAATTTTCTTAAAAAATTTGATTTTAAAGCAGCTAGAATATAAAAATGCTAGCTGAAGTCTTAAGCCTTCTAAAACTTCTCTGCCGTTAAACTGGCAGAAATAGTATAATCCTCCGAAGGATATAAATTAGTAAATTAGGTTTATATGGGCAACTGGTTCCTTTAGGCAAAATTAAATCTTAACCTTCAGTTGTCATTTAATATATTATGTTGAGCGAATTCCTGACTATCTGAGGCTCTGTTATAAACATAATAAGCTTTGCAAACTAGTTTCATTCTTCCCTTTCTACGAAATTCTTTTTGTTATCCATATGCACGTTTTTCTTTCATGAACCAGAAAGTAATTTCAAAGGAACAGCAAATCTCTCAAAATGTGTTATTCTCTGTAGCATATTTTACGTCAGTAATCATCTAATGGGCGTAACTCTAAGCTCCTCTCATTCTTTATTATTACTCTTGCTTCTGTGTGAAATTAGGCAACCTCATCATAGGTTAGACAAGGCAGGCAGACTTCTCTTTTCCTTTTTAAAAAATTTCCAGTTTACATTTATTCGAGAAAAATAACAAGAAGTGAAATAGAATCAATCACTGTCAGAAGAGACTTCCTCTTATATTAAAAAGAACCTTCTTCCGTAACTTTCTTCAACATTCAACCAACAACTGTTATTTTAGTCTGCAAGATGAAAAAAGGTACACAATATTTCGTGATTTTTTAACGGTTTTCTATCTCTTCTTAGAACAGTAAACTTATTTTACCATTTTTGAATATTCTAGAAAATTTTATGATATACTAAAATTAAAAAAAGCACACCTCATATTTAAAGATAAAAGCTATTTGCACTTTATACACGTAAAAAGGAAAAATATTTTTTAAGGCTGATTTTATTATTTGTGAAATATATTGATTAATATTTTATGTAAGGAGTTGTACTGAGAGTTTTTTCAGTCGATAAAAATATTGAAATTCATCTGAATGAATAATACGCAAGTCAACATAACTGTTTTTTTAATCATTTCTGGTGATTAGAAAAAGATGCTAAGAGAGAAATTAAATGTTCCGAGCGTTTCGTTCATGCAAACTTTTAATATTTCAAAAAATACTTTTCGGTTGCTGTCATACGGTTCCTCAGCGATATTCATTTCTTGCATAAAATTGAAAATCTTAACAAATTTACTGCATTTTTTGGCTAATAGATCGAATTCCTACTGTTCATTTTGATTTATTCGTATCATTTTAGCTTGCTAGTTAAAGAAAATATACCTTACTGACATATTCGTAAGTCCTTGCTTAACCGAATTTCATTTTAATGAAATACGATTCTACTGAAATGGTGGAGAAAAATAATATTGATTCAGTGAATTCATTTCCAGAATTTTTAAATATTTTTTTCTTGCTGGTTTTTCATTTAAAAGTAAATATATAAAGTAAACAAATGATCCCAAACAGTTCACCACCGATCCAAACTGTTGTCTATACTCGTCAGCAATATTAAGAGAATTTTTAAAATATGTCTATTTTGGAGAAAGGTATTGAAGCAGACTCTAATTATACTCCCGAAAAATTATGCAAGTATTCAGAGTCGAATATGCAAGCGCACATGTGTGTGCCTGCTGAGTGGAGATGGTGGAGCGAATATAAGCACACGAGGGGTCTTCGGCGATTTGGGGGGCTCCTACTCCTTCACGACATTCGCCATATTCCTCGCAAGAGTTGGGTAAATTTTATACGGTATCAGGTGATATGAGTAGCCACGAACACATGGTTGACGGATTGGGATGCAGAATTATCGATAGATTTGAGGCAGGCCAATCACAAGCGCAGGTGACTACAGAGTTCAATGTAACGCCCAGTGCCGTCTGCAATTTGAGGAAACAGTTTCAGAACACTCGATCCATACCGAGAAGACCTGGACAAAGCCGACCAAGATCCACAACAACGAATGAATATCGTTATTTGGCACTGTCAGCGCGGTGACACAAGATTGCTAGAGCTTCACAGCTCTCAGTATGCTGCCACTGGGACCCGAGTTTCACAATCCACAGTTGCTCGAAGGCTTCATAAGATAGGTCTGAATGCTAGAAGACCCGTAGTTTGCATTCTGCTCGCTGCGCACAACCCAGCGCGTTTAGCATGGTGCAGATAATATACGCTTTGGACCGGACTTCAGTGGAACCCCGTGCTTTTTACAGGCGAGTCCACATTCAACCTAGACACTGATTCTTGGAGTACCTGTATTTGGGAAGAACTTTTAACACTATACCATCCTTCCCTCTTCAGGGAAAAGATCATTACGATGGTAGAGCAGTAATGGTCTGGGAAGGTATTTTGCTGGACGGCTGCACACTCCTGCATGTGTTTGACAAAGGCTTCCTGACTATTAGGAGGTATAGACAGCAGATCGTAGAGCCCTATGTTCGACTTTTCAGAGGCGCAGTTGTTCATGTGTTCCCGTTAATAGAAGACAGCGTTCGTCCATATACGGCTTAGCTAGTTAATGATTACTTGGAAAATGTGGATACTCACTGCATGTAGTGACCAGCCAGAACTCTTGACCTTAACACTATACAGCATGTCTGGGATTCTCTTCACAAGGAAATTCATCTCGCCATCAGCCTCCGAGAACCCTCCCAGAGTTGAAAACTGCCTTCCTGCAAGTGGGGGATTGAATACCACAGGGATTCTTCAACTGCGTCCTGTCCAGTATACCGTCAATATAATCATTGTGCATAAAGAATGATTTTTCAAAGGTACATCTCAGTCTGTTATAAATGTATTTTCACACCAAATTTCATTAAAATCCGTCCGCTATTTTTCAGAAATCTGATGTAAGTTGAAAATTCTCTTAATTTTACACGCATTTGTACTTTCGCGTATCGTTCAAATAGGCGAAAGTACAGAACTTCGAACTGTAAAACTTTCAGCCAAGCTATAACTTTCGACTTTCATTTATGGGTTATGCCAATTAAATTTTGCTCCAAACTAAGTGAGTTCCGTGAAAGTGAATAAACCTCTAAAAATAAAAGTTTCAAAGTTTTTAATTAATGTGGACTGGGCGTCTAGGGGATTTTTAGGCTGACGATACATATCTAGGAGACTAAAGAAATTTAGAATTTAGCTATTGGTGAAGGTATATTAGTGACTATTTACATTGGTGACTATTTACAAATGAAAAAAAGAGTGATAATCAAGAAAGTACATCTTTGTTGTCTAATCATTACGTCTTAGTCGAAAAAACAACAGCTCGTCTTATCTTCCATCAACAATCTCTCTCGAAATACCGTTAGTCGTGTTGAGTTGTTACCGTCCTGCTATTTACATTAATTTAAAAATATCTGCACTACGTTCACAAAGAAGTTTTAACATTTTATGAGGAAATGAGTCTACCTGTGATGTTGACAGTATTTTAGATAAGGATTTCTGAAACTGAAAACTTAAGGTTATTTATAAAAGCCTATCGAACTTAAAAAGCCAAAAGTGAAGGGAAACGGGGGGGGGTATCTAGTGATCAAAATGTCGAGTATTGCCCTTGATAAACACGATTCTATATAGATACCCATTATAAACATATATAAAAATTAAAATGGGAATTATTGCATACATTAATGATAACAGTTATTTTAAAATATAGAAAAAATTGGAATAGGATTAAAAATCAAAGTTATTAATCATTATTTACATTAGAAACATGTTGTCGTGAAATTATGTGGCTATGAAAGAGAATTAAAATGCACAGGTCCATTTGAAAATGGTTATAAAATTTATAATGTTTATCTTGTGCCGGTCAGCCAGCATAGTGGTTAGCGACGCTGACTGCCGTACCGAAGGACCTGGGCTCATATCCTGGAGAAGGCATGGATGTTTGTAAACGTATAGTGTCGGTGAGGCATAGGGGCACTTCAAATATGCGGCGAGCCGAAAGTCCTCTCGAGAGTTGATAATAGGAGAAGATGTGTGGGAAACCCTCGGATCAAAATTGGGGACGGAACTGAGCAAAGTCTTATGGTCACCTGTGTAATGCTCAAAGCTCTTGCTAACGACAGACGACAACTTGCACACGATGAATTTCGTGGGCTTATCCTGACGTTACTCTCAGACAAGTGAGATAAGTCGCAACAACAATGATTTTCTTGTATTTAGTAATAATACGTTTTTCCCAGCTATCACAATCTTGAGGGGAAACATTAATGCAAATGTTATACTAACAACTTATTTAAGGCTTTACTTTTCTTAACTTCTTATAAGAAATAAAATGAAACCTAAGACAACCACTAATAGTTTGTATGGGTCTACTGTAACTGGAAACCAAAGTCCACCAAACCTTACTAGACTGATAGCGAGTTATCGTTGCTTAAATAACTCACAAATACTGAGGAAGGTTAAAATAATCTTTTTAATTAATCTTAAACTGAAAAGAACGCCACATCTTGTATTACAATGAACTCTGCTACTACAATGAACCCTGCTACCTGCCGTATATAAAGTAGCATAATAGAACGTTTAAATTTCAGTCTATGTAATGTAGTCGGAGACTGTACATATCTAATTCAGCTGGCTCAGAATTAGAGAGAAAATCGCCATCCTCTTTAATTTCGCTCCTAGACGTGACCGTGCTACCGTCTTGAAAAAATGAGATACAGTTCAGTATGAAAAATACGATCAAGATCATTATCCGGGGATTAACTGAAGAAAATAACGTGAAAGACGTTAAAAAGAAACTTTGCTTGATGGCTATCCTGTACTCAGAGTTTCTCAGTTTGCTAGGGATTCACAAGAAATTGAGTGAAGCTTCCAGTATTTTTCGAGTCTCTGACAAGAAGCTCTGTTAGAAAAAGCATGTATAAGAAGAAGTGAACTTGAAGATTAGTATGAGGAGATTTGTAACCAACCGAAACACCAGCCAACGAGAATTCCAAAGTGGCAAAAGAAAGGACAGCAGATGTTGAAGAAAATGTGATTTAAGGTCAAAATTCAGAAAAACAACCAAGAAGACCTAAATTTCTGATAACAGGAAACCCAGGCAGACCACGAAACGTCTATCAGCAAAAACCCGCTAATTTAGTGAACTGTGAAGTTTTTGACGATCCAGGAATTGTTGAAGAAGTTTTATTTAGACCTGATGCAGATAAATGGAGAGCAGCTATGTAAGAATACAATTCATTAATGAGGAACAATACGCGAGAATTGACCGATTTGACGGAAAATATATTTTTCTGTTAATGACCAGTCGCCTTATTTAATAGCCATTAGCCTTGCGCCACTACAAGGGTCGGAAGTGGTAGCTCTTTGTTATGGAAGCACCTAATAGGCGACCACCATTGCCTCCTATGAAAGGACGGACAGTTACAACGAGATAAACCCTCCTCCGGGATTCGAAGCCGGGCATATCGTTGCATCAGTCAGGGTTACTAAAAACTATGTCGGCTGGGCGTCGAATATAAATGCCATTGGATGCAAATGGGTATTCGGAATAAAGTGAAAGGTGGACGGCATAGTCGATTGGTACAAAGCCAGACTTGTCGCGAAAGAATGTTTCGAAAGTGTGGAATAAACTATACAGAAACGTTTTCAGCCGTAGTTTCGTTATAACTCAATGCAAACGTGTTCGTTTTAGCTGTCGAATATGATCTGAAATTTCATCAAATATGTGTTCAAACAGTTTATTTGAATGGGAAAATCGATGAAAAGATTTTCCAACCAGAAGGTTTCGTAACTTCCGAAAGAAAAGTTTGCAAGCTCAAAACATCAGTATACGAACTTCAGCAAGCAAAACGAATGTAGAGCCTAGAATTAGATGAAACTTTGCGGAAACTCAGATTTGAAAACTTGTCATAGGATAACAGTATTTATGGTTAGAAATAAACAAACGACTGTATACAATTGCTTTGTGTATCGTTATGTTACAGGAACGGATGACTGTATCATAATCACTTCGTTTAGCTGATTATGGGAAATCATATTAGGGCTATTTGCCTAAGGGAATGGATGCCTTCATGGAGGACTTTCTAATGAAAAATGGCTCGTATACACGTTACATATTGGGAAAGCCAGGAGAACTCCCATTCAGCCGTCTGACTTTCGATATTACCACTTGCCAGCTGGTGGATTTGGAAATGAAGGGCTAGTGTAGCGTAAAAGTGCATTAACATTGAACAAAATGGAAATGCACCAATCATTCAATTTCAGTACCTTAAAGAACTCTTATGAATGCAAGCCTGTATCAACACCGATAGAACTAACATTAAACTAAGCGAATCATCAAATGTCGTCAAAGAAAGGGAACGTGCAGACAAACTTAAGTAGCAGTTCTTAAGCGGATCCTTAATTTACTTAGCTGTATCTACACGACCTGACATTGCAAATGCTGTTAGGAGACTTAATCAATTTAACAGTAACAGAAACACTTTCACTGGATTCATGCAAAAGGCGCACTACAATGTGGCCAGAAAGATCCTTTCAAGTCTGAATTAAATGCTTGTAACAGTGTAAGATGGTAAGATATTTAAGATTTGAATCTCCCAGCCTGATTTTCAACGTGATTTCTGCGTATCTGCCCGTGGAGAACAATAAAGTTTGCTCTTCGACCAATTCGTTAACTCGGCTTTTTGTGCTTTGTAGGGATTTATGTTGATTTTCACTAACCAGTTAAGTTTACGCTTTCTTTCCTATAAGCCTTCATTCCTCTAATCGTCAATGCCAGAATATTTAAATTCGGTAGGATTTTGATAGGAAAAATTTGAAGTAATGCAAATTCTACCATTAGGAGTAAAAGCTTGAATACTAGAAGAAAGTAAAAAACCACTGTACCTTTGTAGTGTGAGCTTCTCTTTCTGCATTTATTGCAGGTTAAAGAGGCGTAACTGCTTTTACTTTGCTGCCACGAGACTTCGACACGGTTTTAGGTAACTAGATTATCTGAGTCCTGGAGAAAATCTGCTGTTGTGTTAATATCTTTCAATTTTAATTTAATTCTTGTTGGTTGAATTACTGCCGAGCGAGGCGTAGTATGTTAGCGTCAAGTCGACGTATTGTGAATTTTGAAAGATTTATATAAAGCGTTCTTTCTACCGTTCTTCTGTCTGGTTCCTGCACCTACTTCAGCTGTCATTCTGAAAATTAAGTAACTAAACATTAAATTTGGCGCCCGAATTTCTCATCGAATCCGACGGCCAACAATCAGGACGTGCAGTTCTCCCCACAAGACTCAGAAGTCGCAGGCCCGATGGTGATTAGCCCTTTGGATGGGTTTGGTTTCTTAGTACAATCAGTGCGAGCGTCCAAAAAGCCAGCAGTGGTGTTCGACGGCAAAAGTTCCGTCCCTTCATTCCTGGAAGCCCTTGATAATCACTTCCAGTTGCACCCTGCACCTGAGAGAGAGAAAGCAGCTATTGCGTCGAGTGCTCTTCGAGGACAGGCGGAGTCATAGTGGAAAGGAATTGGAAAATGTTTACTTGGGGAAGTCAGAAGCCTCACCTACAATTTTGAAAGTTTTAAAGAGGTGCACTTAAGAGCCTTTCCAATTGTTAGGGTCTAACAAAATTAGAAGCCGAACTTTACAGCTTTTACCAACGGAAAATTGAGGAAGTCACAGAATTCATTTTACGTAAAGTCAAGTTAATCAATATGTTATACGGAAGTAAGCCCGATGCGGAAGTGATTGGAATAATTTTAACAAGACTATTACCATGAGTACAAGATTTCATGGAGCTGAGAAACCCACGAACGCTTTAAGAATTGTTCAAATTAGCCGTGAAATTCCAGAACCGGCGAATAGCAGAAAGATCTAGATTTTTTACCCAGTGTTATCAACAGCAGTTCTCCCGACAGTCGGCCGCAAAAAGAAATAAATTCAACGGAGGAAGATGTTTTTTTGCTAAGCCATGAACGAGTAAGAATAAAAGCAAAAATGCGACAAAAAAGTTTGACAAAGACCGCTAGCGTATCCAAAAGCAACAGGAGGAAAGAAAAAAATCTTTAAACGAGTAGATAGGCCTGAGAAATTGAGGGTACAGACCCACTGTGCATCGCAAAATCCCTCTAAGATGCATTTAAATACAGTTGTGGTGAAGAATTCGTAATTGTCTGTAATACAGGTTCTTCTTAACAACGTACCCGTAGAGGCACTCGTGGACACTGGGGCTCAAGGAAATTTTTTAAACCAAAGCTTCTATTACCGGAATTTTCAGAAAATAAGGTTATCTAAAAATAGTAGAACAGAAATCACAGCCGCACAAGAGAAAGTCTGTGAATACGTCGGGAAACTATCGCTTAACGTACAGATAAAGGAGAAACATTTTGAAAGTTTTATTTTTTGTTGTTAAAAATTTACAAAGTAAAGTTATTTTAGGTACAGAGTTCCTTAGAGTCGCAAATACGGAAATAAATTTTTCCTATGACTATTATATTCGATATGGTGTCAGGGGTGATGGAAGAAGGAAATGTCCCAGAAGTCGACGTGCAACATTTAAAGCAAGACGAAAGAGCCAAGCTGGAAAAACTCGTAAGTAAATTTTCCACATTTTTTTCTGAAAATCCCGGGAATACAAAAATAGTCACTCATACAATTGAATTAAAATCAATAGAGCGAAACCTCATCTTTATGATAAGGAGAAGGAGGCTATAATAGAACATCATATACAACAGATGTTAAAAAACAAGATAATAATCCTCATCAATAATGAATACGCTACCCAGTGATGCTATGCAGGAAGAGAAAGAAATTACCCCCGTTAGATCCGAAAACGTGGAGCTTCGGCATTGATTACAGAAAATGAAATAGCATGGCTAAGTTTGTCTACACTTTACCAGTAATAGAAGAAATAATAAGGAAAATTAGGTCTACGAAATTCATGACCACTCTTGATCTTACTTCAGGCTACTATTAAATAGCCATGAAACCAGAAGAAATAACGGCGAAAATAATAATAGGAATAAAATAATGATAAATAAAATAATGAATAAAATGGCGTTTATTACAAAATCGGGCACTTATGCATTTTTACATATGCCTTTTGAACTTTGCGGGGCCCCCTCAACCTTTCAACGCGCTATAGACATTATTCTACGTTCTGTCCTCGGGAAATCCACACTGATATACTTAGATGATATAAGTGTGACAAGTGACATCATTGAGAAACATGTCTAAGAAGTTTGCTATGTGCTAACAAAGTTCATGTGTATTTAGGTGGAGCGTTTGAACACTTTGACATATTGCACTTGCATGTTCAAAATGTTTGTTTTGTGGAGAGCCAAAGGGGATAAAGTTTAAATTAAATCACGATTGTGTAATGAGTAAATGTGACTCGTAAAATTCGTAAAGTTCGACAAACTTAAGAAAGCTACCGTAAGTTCAAGAGATAGTTAGAAGCTCAAATAAAATGGTTAATGTATCGCGAAAATAAAGTTTCAATAATTGTTTGATTAAAGCATGTATTCATGGTTATTCCTTCCAGGTGACTGGAAGGACAAGACTGAATGCCCTAATGAGCGAGAATGATGGAGTCTACAGCTGAAGAAATAGAAGTAAAGAAAAATTATTTGCGGTGTAATTAAGATAAAATTTAATACTTGTGTGTGAACGGGGTTCAGGGCTTATAGATGTAGAATGTGACATTTTGAATCAGGTCTCTGAGGACCATCATTCAAGTCTGTCAAATTCTTGTAGGGGCAACTGTTGAGATTTATATTTATTTTCACTAACCAGTTAAGTTTTTGCTATAAGCCTTCATTCCTCTAATTGCCAGTGCCAGAATATTTGATATCGCGCTTGAAGGAATGCAAATTCTGCCATTAGGAGTAAAAGTTTAAATACTGAATTCTAGAAAAAAGTAAAAAAAAAGAGGGGTTAAGTTCTGTGCCTTTGTAGCGTGAGCTTCTGTTTCTACATTTATTGCTGTTTAAAGTGGCGTAACTGCTTTTACTTTGCTGCCAGGAGACTTCGACGCGGTTTTAGGTAACTGGATTATCTGAGTCCTGGGGAAACTCTACTGTTGTATTAATATCTATTTAGATACCCGACCGTTAATTCTTGTTAGATGAGTTTCCGCCTGAGCGAGGCGTAGTCTGTTAGCGTCAAGTCGACGCATTGTGAATTTTGAAAGAGTTAAATAAACGGTTCTTTTAACCCTTCTCCCGTCCGGTTCCTGCACCTACTTCAGCTGTCATTCTGAAAATTAAGTAACTAGACATTACAACTTGATGAAGAAAAACGGCAGATACCAGCGACTTCCTTTTTAGGAGTGGTTAGTGACAAGTGTGTGGGTCCATGAACGGAAGCACAACAACGGAAATATGCCACAGGTGATGAATAAAGTTCATGAACGGTTCGGTAAAGAGCCACCATGTCATCCGATTTTTATCACGTGGGAGAAGAAAGCTTTTCCCCTGGAAAATGTTGTGGATTCACCAGCTCTTTACCTTGGGCGGACTTTCCGACACCAGACAATACCCTGTGGTGAATCATCAAATAATATTTCAGGGAAAAACGATACGTGGACAAAGATGCTCTGCGGGCAAATATATTTGAAGGCTTCCAGTCTCAGCGACACCTGCCACCTTGTACATTACCTTAAATCTACCTTAAATAAAATGATAACTTACCGGAAAAAAATGAAAGTCTTACCTATGACGTAGACGCGGATTGAGCCGACAATGCTTTCGACAGGAAATCATTTAGTAGCTATGGTTTTATATTAGTCGGAAGTTTGATTTCTTGGGAATCACGCAAGCAAAGAAGTGTAGCGCTCTTAAGTACTGAAGAAGAATACATAGCGTTAACCGAAGCTTCAAAAGAAGCGATGCGCTTGCGTTTGTTATTAAGAGAGCTAGGCTTTTCGGAGAAGACAGCAGAACTAACTTTGTTACATAATGATAATCAAAGTGCACAACTTTTAGTGAAAAATCGAAGTCATCACTCTTGAACAAAACACATTGATACTAGTTTTCATTACATTAGAGGGTTGTATGACAAAAATGAAATTAACGCTAAGTATGCTGCCAAAGATTGGGTCACGGACGTCTATTCTGCAATAATTCACCGAGATGTCTCAAGTGTAGTAAAAATCACATGTAATTTGCCTAAAGATGAGAAACCGACTTATATCCGAAGCAAGCATAATTATGTGGTCCCTGTTAAGGGTTTTTCGTTTCACCCACAAATTCGCAAAAAAACATCGACAATAGGCCAGCTCCTGAGTTGTCTAAGAAACCCATCAAGACCTCTACTAAGCATAAGAAAGAATACCCTTATATAAAAGCTAGTGCGCTGGCATCAGCTGTAGCGTCAAAGCTACCATAGACTATAATTTCGATGGGTAAATCCACTAACTTAGTCAGCAGTATACTGACATTTTCTGAATACCTTAAGAAGATGAAGGTCACCATAAGAAAATTTCCAACTGGCACTGTGTATCGGCAAATTTTCTGTGAAGTGGTGATATAATTTTCCTGCTACCTTTCTGAATTATGAATGAAATATCCAGTTCTGAGCACGATAGAGGTGCCACAAATCAGCGAAGTGCATTTCTTCAATTTTCAAGACTTTTTTGGATTTCTCTTAGGCTAGTGAATTTTTAAGGCCTATTTCTTCTACTTTACAAGCCTCTCTCACTTCTAAGAACCACTATCAGAAAAAAAACTCATCGTTTTACGCGCATAGAGGCAAATACTTTATAGAGTCGAATCGCGTAGTGCGAAACGCACGATAATCGAACAGCGGGCAGCTGGAGTTGAAGTTGGAGAATTTTACCTGAGGATATTTCAGAGCATCTGCTAGCAAGACACTAAGACCGGAATATAACTATAAGCAGAGCTGCCGAGAGTAAATAGCAGCCAGATGCGGCGTTCTCTAATCATTCAAAACCCTCAGCTTAAACTCAGAAAACTAATTTTCATTATGGTAAGGAATACGGAAAGAAATTGTAGTAAAGTTTTAAATCATAATAATTGGTTAATTAAAATAAAATACCTTACATATTACAAACGATTTTTATCTTTTATGGAAACGGTCGGACTAACGGTGTAAAATATGACTAACGGTGATGTTCATTTACCACTATTTTTTAAGTTCGCAGAAAGAGCGATCTCGGATGGCCATCTTAAAAGATATCGTTTGGGCCAATCCAAGACGGTTAGAAATGGTCGTACCAACTTGGTCATCATAGCAGCAACTTTCCGAGATAGTCGCCTTAGGAAGGCACTGGTCATAGTATCTAGTAACAAAATTATTTATTAAATATTTCAAGCACAGACTAAACATTTAAAGAGTCAAACAGCTGTGTTTACTTTATTCTAAAGAAACAAAATAGACAGCACTTCTAAAATAATTTGCAATTTCCTACAGAGAAAAATTTTTAAAACTAACATAACAAGAAAACAATTGATGTAAGGACGTATGATAGCCGCCTATACGGCATAGCGGTTAGTGGAGCCTACTGCAATACCGAAGAGTTGGGGCTTGAATCAGGGAGAAGGCATGGATGTTTTTAAATGTATAATGTCTGTGCGGCATGCAGGCACTCTAAATATGCGGCGATCCGAAAGTCCTTTCGAGAGAGTGATAGGGA
>KK119278.1:272980-287516 GCA_000611955.2 Stegodyphus mimosarum | reverse complement strand
GGAGATCCTCTGACCCGTCTCCCCGGAGTGCTCTCCTTCAAAATTAGGGCGGAGCTGAACGAAGTCGTACTGTTTGAATAAAGAGGGTTGTTTTTATAATGTGCTAAACTTTAAATGCTAATATATGCATGTAAGATAAAATATGTGAAAATTAAAACTATAACATAAATTTTACAATAGGCCCTTAAGTCTTCAGTTTAGTTTTGCTATTTCTCCTTTCTGTTCTGAGAATAGTAATTGCTAGTAATAAACTTCTTTGGACTATATGATTTTCAGATTAATTCAAGTTATATGACTTTTACATTGTAGAGTCATTAGGTTATTCTGAAAGCACGAAAGATGAAAAATAAGCAATGCCCTCGCCGGGAATCGAACCACGGACCTCTCGAATACGCGTCGAGTGTGCTGATCACTACACCACGAAGGCGGTGGGAGAAATGCCTTATATACTCCCTCTTTTAAAGGGCGACTGGGGATTGGTGGAGAATAATCATCCACCACCCTTTAGTTCGGGCGCCACTTGTAGAGTCATTAGGTATTTTTTGACAGCAGGAGAGATGAAAAATGAGCAATACCCTCACCGGGAATCGAACCACGGACCTCTCGAATACGCGTCGAACGTGCTGACCACTACACCACGAAAACATGCCAAGAAGGCGGGAGAAATACTTTACAACATAATCCTGCTAAAGTTTTGAGAATTGAAACTCAGCTATCAATAGTAACTTTAAAGAGCTATTAAGTAGCCAATCAAATGATGTCCAAAGCGAAAATAACTCAGTCTGAATTTATATTTCGTCTTGAACACATCGCACTTCGCTTCTGCTTCTCCTGCTAACAAATCTGCTAACTCTTGCACTCTTAAAAAATGTAACCAATTCAGGAACGGGCCGGCTTATTCTGGCCAGTTCATTTGGTGATGGCTTATAGAAGTTCTTGGTCAACTAAAATAGAAAGGATTATTTCAATCCTGCTTCGATTGTAACTTATTCATCCTCCAGCCTTCTATAATGTATCATCATGACTTCAAGTATTTCTATGGTTTGTTTTAAGATCTTCGCCGTCAACAACATTTCCAAATATTTAATTATTATTTACATACATAAATACATAAATGCTTATACTTAAGTATGTAAGTAACTCACCTACATACATAATATAAATTCTATAGATACTTGATGATTTTTTACGGCGCATAGGTAGAATGATAGAGCTACTTAGATACCTGAGAGGCATAGCGAAAAAAACTAACAGGCGTGGCTGATGATAAAAAGATACAATTTTTTCTCGACACTTAATTCTTATTTAGACGCTCTCAGTCACATATCGTTAGCTGCCGAGACTGTCAGACTTGACACCGTTGAAATTTATCTTAAGAGGACAAACACAAAATTCTTTGATAAAGTACTTAGATGTCAATACTTAAATTCATTTAATGTCTTCAACTATAAAATACTTGAAGAGGACTATGGTCTAAGGCCATTTGCTGCACACCACAAGAAGACTGATCTGCCTATCGCCTAGTTATTTTTCACATTTTCCTTCCATATTATTTTTGCTTTTGTTTTGCTTTTCATTGCACTTGTTTAGCATTGTATTCTTTTACACTATGAAGAGATTTTCTTACTTTAAACCACTGCCAGTTAACTTATTGCCTTGCTTTCTCGTACACTCCAGCCCTTCTTTATTTGCGATGTCGGATCATTTTATGATCCTCTCGCCGCCCTTTGCCTCCACTCACTGGTACTTCCTTCCAGGTCTTACTTATCATGACTGCATTCATGTTATGTGCCTTTATGGCAATATGTGTCATTGATCCGGACAAGTCGCGCGCTGCGCGATATTCACGGAATGAGTCACCTGTCTTTAGAGACCGAAGCCCTATGTGTGTTTTAATTTTGCTGGCACAGCATCTCGAAAGAACTTTTTTTTTTCCTCCTGAATAACTGGAGTGACCATTTCCAATAAAGTTTCAAACTATCCTTCACCTATTCTGATGAAGTTTTTGTAACTTTGGATATCCTCTCCTCGAAGTTCATTTAAAAGTTGATTTAATTCTTCCAATTCATCACGGCGAGCTACCCAGTCTCGTATTGATTTCCTTTTCTTCATCTTCTTTTTTTTTTTTCTTCCTACCTAGAACAGAAAGTAATTTGTTTGAAACTGCTTCGGAAACTTCAAGCACTGCAACTGCCACGTCGGTATCCATTTTGCAAACAAACGGAGGCGAGTTGTCCCTCTGGCTCTGGATTGGTGTAAATAATCTATCAGGTTCGTTCATTTGGTTCGAGACGCCGTTACGAGGGGCTCGCCGAAAGTCACTCGGAGAAATGTAACTCGCCTTTAACGGAGATGTTTGTGCAAATTAATAAAGGCACATGCAATCATTTTTGTTTTCATTTTTTGTTTGTAGTAACAATCCATTAAAAGACATAAAAGGCTTTCTTTTAGAGTGCTTTTTACATAAACACATCCGGTCATCTTAAAACAGTGTTTCATTTGAATAGAATGTTCCTGAAAAGTAATTACACAGTACTATATCTAACCCTAATTATCCACAAGCTTGTTATAGGAAATCAATGAGTAAAATTGGTAGTATTTTTTTTTTTCCTTTCAATTTTCGTCTTATTTGTGTCTGTGTAACTTCCGTAAACAGGCAATGTTTTTTTTTTCGAAATTTCACAAGATGGAATTGTTTACTAAGCAAATATCCCAGTTTATTAGAAATATAATTTTCTGAATTTATTTGCTGCATTTTATAGTTGGTAAACTTAAAAAAATTCCAGTATTTATGCATACAAAGAATTCTAAGACACAGAAAGGTCATTAGCGCTCAAAAATGTGTGTTCTTTTCACTCAAGACTAATAGTAGTAAAACTCTCTTGCCAGTCTTAATTATACTAGAAGGGTTTTTTTCTCCCGTGTACTGAAAATATGCATTATCTTGAATTTCCTTCTTTGTCGAAGAAACTTTGTGCCACTATTGTATTAATTACTGTTTAGACTTTGATTCATACTGAGAGCACACGCGAACAACGCGCACCGTACTCCAGTGAGGAGAAAAACCCACATCTCATCACGGGTAAAAATATCACCAATAAATTACTTGTTCAAAGAACTCGAACATAAATAAATCAAAAAATGCTTTTAACACTTGCTCTTTTTCTGTGTAATTAAATTTAGACTAATTTGTCTAATAAAAGGAACTTTTATTTTTATTGTGGTACTAGCTCTGCATAATTCTGAATTTCATAACAAACGGGAGGACACCAAACATAAAATTAAGTAGTAAACATATAAGTATTTTTTGTAGTTTTATTGAAAAAAAATATATAATTTGTAACAATTTTCCTAGTAGCAAAGTAGGTGTTGGAAGATTCTTTGTGGTGGGAAGCTGTTGGCTATTTATAAGCACGACAGAAAATTATAGAAAGCACAAAATTGCTAAAATTTTGAAGACAGGTGGTCATATTCTTTATAAATTAATTAAAAACTTTGTTAGAAACTTTGGAACCAGATGGTTGAAGGAAAACAACAGCTTCACAAGATTGATATGTGTTTGCAACTGCTCCGTCGGAACAATATTTTACTTCTAGGCAGTTGTGTTTAAAACTCGCAGTCATCACTGTTAAATCACGTCAAACTATATACAGAAGGTTTAAGGATAAATCTCTTTATGCTTGAGAACCAGTGATTTATCTTTTGCAGACTTCGCAATTAAAGAGAACTTAGTAGACATAAGAGTTTGAGTCTACAAAAAAAAACTATGTTAACAGATGAGGTAAGATTTAGTTTAATAGGTAATTCTGAACGTATTTACATCTAGAGAAATGGATGAAAACGAAAATATTTCCTTAAAACTTTAGGGAACATGATGATTACGGTAACGTGAGTGTGGTATTAATGGAAGAAAATGATCAGCGGATGTTTTCCCCTGCATGTTCTATAAAATAGCTAAATTTGCTCACAAATATTATGTCTTACAACCCACCAAGGCGTTTTTTGATATAAATTTCTTTTTATGACTTAAGGAACGTTAACATCAAGCAAACCTGGTTGATGAATTTAATAAAATCAAATGAACTGAGCAAATAACTTTATCAGATATATCTTGTTATTTGAATCTCTTAAAGGTATATTTACAAGATTCTTACAGGACATATTTGGATGAATCTTTGTATAGTAAATTATGTTCTAGCGTAATTATAGTAAATTATGTTAGTAATGTTCTAGCGATCTCATACCCTGGAGAGCCATATTGAAGGTAAAATGGAATTTACTCCGCTAAATCCTAATTAACCACATTACCGAGAACATGAAACGACGTTACGACATGTGTGTCCGAATTAGGGAAAATCACATTCTTCATTAATGTAAAAAATCTTTGACATTCATAAGAATTGTTAAATTGTTTTGAGGTACTCACTTTTTCCCTGTAAATGCGGTTATTACATATTATTTGAATTTTCTAAATTTCTTAATATAGCTTTGCGTCACGCATTAATATTCGATTTTTCAGTTCATGTTGTAAGTATGTGTATCATCCGAAATACATTTATTTAATTTAATTTAACAGTTTTTGCGAAATTGGTGTTTTTGGTCATGCAAAACTGGTTTTGGACCCCAGTGTCTTTGCGTGAATTACACCAAACGTTTTCGACATAAATTATAAGCTGAACGTGTTCTGTAAGATCTTCTGTAAGACGTGTCTTCTTCAAGTGTAATTTTGTTCCTTTCAAAATATTTGAAGCAAGTGACATATTTACGTAATTTACTTTATATATCAATAGTTAGCTGCTGATTATTGATTGTTTTGTTTCTTGTAATATATACATATATAAAAATTTATATGTAAACACGAAAACATTTAGTCAGTATACTTCCATCATATGTAGAGGAAGTCAGCACTTTGGGATTTGGGGTTATTGAGTCAAATGATAAATGTTTAATTACTTTGCTATCGAAATTTCACTAGGAAAAGTCATTTCTAGAGTTTCACACAAATCTCGCCACAAAGTTGCTACAGGTGAATGCTGGGTTTGCCTTCCTCTTTAGAGATGACATAACGCAGAACATTAAGTGATATAAAGCTCTCACAATGAATACTTGGATTTTAATTTGTTTTAATTTTTTTCCCTTTTCCATCTCCGTTCTTGTTGCGGCTCAGATATCGGTGAATCACTGTCTGCTGCTATGACGACAGAAACCCGCGTTTTGTGAGCCTTTAGTTTATTACGTCTTTAGCGATCCTTGCGAGATGTCACATTTCGAGCATGCGGAGTTAATAGGAATGCAGTAGATTAGACAGAGAAAGATGAGGTATTTATTCTAGTTCTCCATTATTATGCAAATACATTTTATGACAGATGCTGAAAGCTGCAGTCATAAGTCAATTTTTAAACAGATTCTTAAATATTAAATCGCAATATATATTAATGATTATTTATGCACCTTAATTTCTAACAATTTTAAGCCTTTTAACATCAGCTATATTATAATGGGTAGGAGGAAAATTGCCTTTGCCTAGAAATGTTGGCTGCTCTTTTGGTAATATACTACGGACAGGATGAACAGGTGAAAGAATCTGCGCAAATTTCAGCTATACATTAACACACTAGATTTTTTTTACTATTGACACAAAATGTGTCAGCTCACATAAATGAAGCCGCGCACTTAAAAAATTAGACTATATAATTCTCATTTAATTTTGATGTTGCCAGCAATAGAAAATTTTAATATTTGAAGTTGAAATTTTTAAAGTGGTAATATTATTCTGTTACGTATTGTCTAAATTAAATATTAAACTGCCAGTTTTTGACACGTTTATTATGCATATGACTATTTAATGTCTTCCTACCATTTTCATTGAGACTGGAGTAGAATTCTTAGGTATTAAATTCATTAATGGGTTATATTAAAATTTCTTTCTATGCGATGAAAATGTCTCATTTAAAACAATTTATGTTTATAATTAAGAAAATTATGCATATTCCTTTTATATGATTATTGTGATTCGGTGTAAAGTTCTTGCGTATTACATATAAATGCTCTAAAAAAAAGCTCTAATCAATTCATTATTAAACAAAATATTACCAGATGTTCAAGAACATACAAACTTCAATTTATATTTTCTAACTTTGTTATTTAAAGAAATACAATGCTAAGTTTCAATGCACTTAAAATTAATTACATCGTTAATTATAATTTTTAAAATGGTGTAAGCACCTGTAAAATTTCGCAACTTGTTCTTTCGCCTTTATTTTCATACGTTTTAATACTATTTCAGCTTAATCATTATGAAAACAGTTAAGAGAATGCAACTTTATTACAATATGTAATAATTGTCTTTCGTTTTTAACATTTTAAACTTAGTTTTCGATGTTTAATCCATTCTTTAAATAGGACAAATGTATAAAAATGAATTATTTTACCTTGTTCTCCTGCGGCTCATTTTTTCAGTCCATCCAGTAAATGAAAAATAACTTAATTTAGATATAAGAATTTCGTTTCCTATAATTCATTTGGGCAAAGTGAACTAAATAAAATTAAAGCTTCTTACAGAGAGAAACGTTATCTTTCCTTATCTTATTTTATTTCTTAGATTAATGGATGAGAAATTCGGAAAATTAAGTATGTCGGAATTTATTAAAATATACATTTATATTTACGAATCTTCAGTTAGACAAATAAATGTATATTTTCATAAATTCACTTCATTGAAGTATTCATTCCCTGAAGTTTGTTCTGAAACTAGGTTATTTGGGGAAGGGGGAATAGTTTAAGTCCGAATGTATGTAACGTTTTATGCGGAGTTAATTAGATAACTGTATATTTAAGGCTTATTTTTGCAGTCAAAAGCTTACAACTGCGGTCAAATTTAGATTTGTATAATAGTTCTACCATTCATTACAGAAAAGAGTGACTGCAATTAAACTCCAAATGGCTTAATAATTTAATGTGAACGTGTATTTATTTTAAAGAGACAGACACAGACTAGTAAAATCTCTCAAAAATTTGAAGACAATGCTTTTGAAGAAATAATGATAAAGCGTCATGAAGTCGCACTAATACAACTGGTATCGGGATATGCTACATGAGGCAAAACAGTAGTGGGCTTGCAGTACGATTGCGTTAACTTGGGAAATATTATCTAATATCCAGGAAAAGAAATGATAGAAAAATGCCTATATTTCGCCCGAGTATATAAAATTTAATGAATTCGAAGAAAAATAACGGTTTGCTTACATTTCTTTTCAACCATTTTTTGTTAGGGGATTTATACTCAAAACGACCATTGCTGCATTGAATTCTTCATTCTGAGGCTGAGTTATTTTACTATGGGCCATGTCTATGCACAAAACGTTGTAGTTACGTAAGGTAAAAAATGATGGAGAAGGGCTCGAGAATATTATCAAAAGTAGTAGTTAGTGATATTGCATAAAATTAGTTTATAAAGCAAAATTTCTCCTAAGCAATAAATCTAGTTCTCAAAAATGAGAGAATAATACGAATTGCAAACTTACGGGCTTTATCGCGGAGATTGTCAGCGCTTCGATAGCATTCGATGCATCCCCTTCAGGACATATTTTTGAAGAACATTGGAAATGTCGTGCACATGCTACTGACTTCTGTATGATATAGGAGAAAGTGCTACACATAATACTATGATAATATTTAAAAGATAGAAATCTATTATAAAAAAAAGGTGTGGCAAATCAGCACAAATAATTGTGGTTTTAATGTTGACATGCTGATGGACACACGCTGCCGCATACCGAATTTAATACTCTTACTTCAATGTCACATCATCAAATTCTCAGTTTTGAATTTCACTCCAAAGCAGGAACTATCCTAGCCAGTATAGAGATTCGATTAGTTAGTTCAGTAAGAGCAAGCTGCTCGGTGAGCAAAAAGATTCCGCGCTCAAATCCTAGTCGTGATTTCAGATCTTGACAATTCACTTATAAAACCATCACCATTGATCGTCTATACAATTAATAATGAATGCCCACAATATATGTATATATACTCTTTAAAATGCTGACTTCCTTAATAAAACAATATTTTGAACACAGAAGTTTGCATTTCCATCCTTTCTCAATTTTGGTACAAGGAGCAATTACAAGCTAATCCTCAGAAAATGAAACATCTTTTATGAACCTTTTAAAATAAGTGGAGAAACATACGCTCTTGATTACTGTTTAATGTACTACAACTAAAAATAACTTTTACGGTTTATCAAAGTTTAATCAATAAAAATGTTGCACCAGTGCGCTTCTCGCTTGTTTGGAAAAAAAAGTATGACATAAAAAGCTTACAATTTATAGTAAATAGTTCTTTCGACTTTCAAAATTTAGAGGAAATCGCTTTGTTATTAAGTAAGAAAAAAGCACATTCCATTGCTGATTATTGACTAAATGAATAAACAGATATCTGAAAAGGGAGCAAGCTATAAGCATTTTAGGCATTCCTTTATCAGCTCATGGAAATGAATAATTTCGTTATTCGCTCCAAAGCTTTCGTATTTTAAGACGATATACATTTTATATATGTGTTTCCTTTCAGAGCGATGAAACTATTCAAAATCTGAAAAAATTAGCATTCTATTTCTAAGAAAATATTTTGAATTTTATTTTTTAACTTTACAATTTTTTAAGTGGTTTTTAAGTGTAGCTTTCTGTTTGAAAAGAAAAAGCAAACGCAGAAAATGTGTTTTTTTTTTTTCCTTTAAGAGGGAGAAAAGGACTATTCCATTTTTTAACTTAATGAATTTCCTTAATATGAATGATGAATGCTGAGTTTTCTTTTCCTAAATGACATTCAAATATTGCATTCCAGAGGCCTGCCGAGCATTTCACACCCTTTCGCCAAACCTTAATGCCAGGTTCTATGGCTACAACTGAATAGCGAGGGGATTGTAAATATCGTCTCAACTTGCGTCGCTCGTAATTAGGCAACGGATTATGTTTCGCAAATAGCCGGTTTACGTACACCAACACTACTCAAGTGACCATACATCAATGCCAGAATGCTGTATAAAGTACTACTTTTTTACTTTACTTTCTCTTTACTTTTACAGCGATCGTGTCGCAGCTGTTCAATAGCATTTGATTGACGTACTGATGTTAGATATCAGTGCAGCTCCATTTCGACGATTTCATAGGCCTAATTAAGTGAAATTTAAAGAGTAGAGAGGGTTGGTACAGCATGCGGATGAAGCTACGGAATAACCTCTTAGCTGGTTTATATATTTGTTTGGTTCATTCGATTGTATCTTGCTTGTTGATTTTTGAGATGAGTAAACTTGATAAAATACAACAGTAACAAAAATTTTAAATAAGAGAATCTTTTAGGCTTTTACCTCTGTGTTATCTTGATCTTCTTCCTTTCACTGCAATCGGCTCTTACAACTGATTTTAACGCAAATGTGTACGAACCATCATTGGGATGCCTTTCAATGAGGATGCATATTCTGTATAAAAAGATATTATATAATTATTTTTTTGATGCAGTTTAACTTAGATTAAGCAATTTGAGTTAGATAATGGCAAATCACTCAAATGCTATTTGTCTAGGAAAGGGATATCTTCGTGGAAGCATTTTCCAGGGAAACTAGCTTGTATTCACGTTACGGATGGGAAAAATTTTAGAAAGCGAAGGGTAAAAGGCTAGGACATATTATGTTAGCGATTATCAGCTTAAATACGTTCTCTAGAGTTCATAACATGGCAAAAATTATCTGTGCTTGTATGGAACGATAAATGCAATACATATTGCAGTTCAGTATGTTTTAGGTTTTCTATTACACTTAAATTGAATTTAGTAGTAACTTTTACATTTTTAAACAGAACACTTATATTGATTGATGTGCATAAGTGAGCACGTATTTCTGAGTGTTCATATCGAATGATATGCTTTTCAGTTATGCAGTCAAGCATCTCAATACTGGAATTTCTTCATTGCTTTTCAAAATGTAATGCAGATCATTCCTGTACGAAGTAAGGGAACAGTAGACCCATGCACAAATTAAGTCAATAAGTACACCTCACTCACATTAGCTCTCACCATTTCACATTCCGATACGTTCCACAACTCTGTACCAGTTACTATGATTTAGACCTATACTGACACTTCTCTCCGTTTTCACGCCAGAATGCAAATTAGTTCGAGAGTATTTAAACTGAGGTTTTTAAATTGTAAGATAAAGCGCGTTTATATTTGTGTGTACATGCTTAACTTCTTTCCCATCTCCGAAAATTTGAGGTTACTTGGCTTTGCATTTATTTGTCGGCGATATTTTTTAATATTCATGCCGGTCAGTTTCGAGAGGCATCTGCGGGTTAATTACATTGTGTAGCGTTGACCACTAGGTTTTAGTTTAAGATTTAAATTGTATTTGATTGCTTATTTAATTTTTCTTGCCATAAGTGCTGGCTGAGTTGTAAGCACTAGGTGTGCCTTCTGTTGTTCTTTAGTTTTGATAAAAGAATCTTTTACATCCTTTTCAAGTCTTACTTGTTGTTTTAGACTTAGCAATAATTCCCTGTTAATGTATATGATGTTTGGTTACAGTTTGTGACTAAACTTTATAATTCAAATTCTCTTTATAAAGATATAATGCGTAAGCTGTAGCTGAAACTTCTCCCAATGCAATTTCTAAAATTCCCGGAAAGTAATCTAAGAATGTTTATTACATTTTTGTACATTATTTGCATTTTACATTAAACTAGCTTGCTGTTACCATTGAACAAAATTATGAACCATCTTAAGCACTGAATTAAGTTTCCTTAATCATGAATATTCTCAAACAAAACAAAAAAAGCAGTTCTCCTTTTCACCGTTACCTTGTTTAATTTGTTACTTTTTAAAACTTCAGGATCATTCGCATAATATAATTTGATAGTTTTGTGTCGCTAAACTAGCCTTGGTTTTTTACTGCTATTTTTATGCCTTGCAATTAAATCTACTAAGATGTATAACTCTCAATAGCCTGAAATCCTGGGTAAATCTTTTCATAAAAACTTGGTTTTGTTTGTTTTCTTTTACATGTATCTCGCTGATATTAAGAAAAACAAATGTGGTCAGATCCTATTTGAAGTTCACAAAGAAATAATGTGATCACGTTTCAACCAAAACGTGAAAGAAATTGATTACGGACTTCGGAATAAGTGCTTCTCGCAAATAAGAAGGTTGTGTTGTATTTCATATCTTAGCTGAAGCCACAATATAAAATTCGAATTAGTCGAAAATTTCACAAATACTGTAGGTTCAATAATACAGAATTAAGCTCCATTCTAATTTCAAAGAGCTCTAATTTTCATTTCATGCGACAGTAGGATCTGCTCCAGGCAATAATTAGGAGAAATTTTTATACCTACGTTTAATTTAATTGCTTTATGCAGGAGGTGAGCAGAAAGCATAAACCAGAGTTCAGAAAGTCTAAACAAATAATTCTGAAAGCAAAGATAATAAATTAATACTCCGATAGTCGAAATAAGACAGTTTAAAGTTTTTATAAGCTTTTATTTAGCTCACTTATGATATCTGTCACTATGGGCAAAAGTGTGTCATAGACTTTTAAACTACTTTCGGATAAGCTGTCCAGCTCCAATTTTGCACACACTGCTTGTGAATGATAATAGAAAGTGATGAAGCGATATTTTTTCTTTTAAAAATTCGATTTTTTTTTTTATTTAATCTTGAAACGATTTTTCTCACAATCTTCGCTGAACAAACAAAGTAAAAATTTCAGAATTTTAAAGTTTGCACTATCGTATAGAGCGGCAAGACAAAAATCTTTCTAGTGAAATTTGTATGATTTTTTTAAAGTAATTTGCAATTTTTTGGGGGCCAAATTTTTTAAATCGCTCGGTTTTTTTCCCGAGTATTTGACATCCATTATTTTAAAATATCAGCATCTAAAAGTATATTAGTTACAATGCTTTGAAGTATTCGTAAATTATGAAAGAATTGCTTCACTTTAAAAAAAAAGATAAAAAGATATTAATTGGATGATTTTGCTATATTAAAAAAATATGTTGTAGTGAGAAGCAGGAAGGGTTAAAGTATCACTTTCTTCCTTCACCATCGCTTCGAATCATACATCAAGTTTATGGTGTCATTACGTCACTCCCCTTTTGAAAACTACTTGCAAAGCTACAAAGCCTAAGCTTATTATAGAAGTCTTCTGCCATTTTATAAATGCTATTTCTCTATATCCCCTTTTCTATAGACAGACTCTGTATTCACAACTCTTTACCTTAATCTTTAAAAAAAATATTAAGGACTGATTAGCGTTCAAAATTATTTGCAATGAAATCTTATGCGGTCATTTTTAATGTTTTTCATTTCATAAGTTCACATACATTTTTCCGAACATTTTATTTCAGAAGCTCATTCTCTTAATGTTATAATGGTATTCTTTTATTGGACTTTCAAATTCTAAAATCTAAAACCGTATCAGTTATAAAAGCATGGAATTTTCAAGAGTTATAAAATAAACTCTTCACTTCTTCTATATAAATAGCAAAATTATTTCAAAAACTGTTAATTAGGCTACCCTTTAGAGTTTTTTAAGAGTTACCTCTAGAGATGCTGTGTTTTTATAAGGTTTTATTTAACTCACTCACGGTGTTTGTCACCACGGTCAAAATATTTTCTTCGATTTTTAAATTATTTCCTGTGTAGCCTAAAATTTGCACACACTCTCACTTTGAATGATAATACAATGAACTTTTTTTCAGAACTTCATTTACATTTTTTTTTTTACATTTAATGCTGAAACAACTTTTCTCGCATATTTTCCTTTAATGAACAAACTAAAAGTGTGAAAATAATTTTATTATTTAGACCATTGGATACGGAGGACAGGAAAAGCTTTTAAATGAAATTTGCATGAGGTTTTGAATGTAATTTCTATGTTTTAGTCTTCCCAACTCCAACTTCCTCTGCATGCCGCTATCGGGTATTTTACCAAATGTATTCCAACTTCTGCAAATAAATGCCATAAGGGTTCATAACGTTAGATATTTCTACACAGCTAGTCCCATGAAGGGTCAGGACCGAAAGTAAGTTTATTTTTAGTTAAAAGCTCTGTAGTTTTTAAACAATTTGACCTAAAAGAATTGTTCCAGGATATGCTGATCGGTAAAGTAGCTGAACACTGGTATTTCTATCAGGGGTTCGAATCCCAGACAATGGCGGCCTAAAAGATTGCGGCTAATGGGCTAGTTGCATGGGCTTTTTGTGGTTTTCCTTGTGTGTAGCGTGTATACGAGCCAGTTTCTTTTAGAAAATCTCTCCACGAAAGCATACCTGTCGAGAGCTTTGCTCAAATCAAATAAATTAAATAATAACCAACCTAACCGAATTGTGCGAAGTAAAAAAGTAATTAGTCATTTTTGAGATTTTCCAATTGAATAATTTGATTGATAATGCGTCACTGAGGCTAAAAGGGTAAAAATTAAAGCGTATTAAAAAAGTTTTTATAAAATAAGTTTTCATTTAAAACTCATTAAATAATTAATGAACTAAACGGTGAAAAATAAATTATAATATAGTTTATTGGGAACAATAGATTAAGTAATTCTTTTTATGAAATTCATCTAAACTTTGTATCACGAATAATAAAAGTGTGGACGCTTAAATAATGAAATCTGTTAATTCAATTGCGTTGTCAAATTCAAAAGCTATTTCCTTTATAAATTTATCAAGGGCGCCGGTGCTTTTATTTATCAGTGTGATAAAACTGTAGATTAATTTTGTGAAGAAAATTATTTAATTTAGTGTCTCCTTTAAAATATATGATAAATTATTTTTCTCCTTTTAATTCCTTAATTGTTTTATGAGGTTTGGATAAAAGCTTATTTTATAATTTTTTTTAAATATTTTATACGCTTGTAATTATTACCCTTCCTTTTTCACTTAGAAAAACAATTTTTCCCTGCTGATGCATATAAAAGCAAAACGATTTCATAATCTTTTAGGGAGGCTAATTTTCAGCATAAATTAGAGAAAGTTCACATATGCCTGTTAAAGTAGATAGGTTAATTCCTATATCCCGAAGTGAAAAAAAAAATTAATGGCACTAGACGAGATATCATTTTTACAGATGCTTCACTTTATCTCTACTGCATCTCACTTTCAAGGCTGACGTTACTCGAAGGGATTCCATGTTTTTAAAAGAAGTGAGTGCATTAGCAGATTTTGATCATAAGATGTTCCATTTTTTTTTCCAAAAATTTTTTTGGCCTTTTTTATAGGGATATTTTAATTCTGTGGAAAATGCAGATGATTGAATAATTTTTCATATTTGTCTGATCTTTAAACTTCAAAAATAATTGAAAACAATTATTAATATTATGAAGGAACATAGCTGCACAGAAAGAGAGAGAGAGGTTCTCAGTCGCTCTTCAAATTTTGTTAATCCAAAGAGAAGTACTGACGAACGCCAAGCAGATTTCTAAATAGAATTTTTAATAACATATGCAGAAGTAAAGAACTAACTCATCTTATCTGGAGCTTCGTGTCTCCCCCC
>KK119278.1:223347-272920 GCA_000611955.2 Stegodyphus mimosarum | reverse complement strand
CCCAGAATTCATTTACAGAAGAACCCCGCCATAATGAACTTCAAGGGACCGGAAGTTATGTTCGCTATATACAATCCGATAGGAAATACAGGTAATCTCACAAAAACGCGTAAAAACTGAATGATAAATAAAGAAAAAAATAACATTGTTTCATCTCTCAAAAGAAATGAGCATTAAATATATCAAATTCAATCTTGATGTGATTTAAAAAAATCATATTAAGATTTAATTTTAAAGTTGTTGTTCGTTATTTTCCAGACTCTCGGTGCAATTTTCTTAACTTTTTCCTCGAATGAAATTTTATCCTATGAGCAGAAATTTTGAAATTTCGATTTTTTCATGTGGATATCATATGGAGGTTTCATGTGGATTTCATACGGATTTTTCTCATGGAGTCCATAAATTTCATTTTTAACTGTAAACTTGGATACACTGTGTGTAAAATAATGTTCATCTTATCTTCAGTGCTAAGGGTTATTTCCTAATGCTCGCCATATGGAGGAATTTTTGACACAGAAACAGAAAGGAGAGAGTTTGATCAAAGAATGTGTAAGAGTTTTGTTGTTCATAAGCATGTTCATAAGCATGAAAAAAGGAAGTCGTCATCTACTAGTCTTTTCCAATATCCAAGGATAAAATAATTTAATTTTCGCCAAAATATATACGGTTACAACTCAAAGATTCAATACCTGTTATAAAAATTACCTTATGTCTCACATCTTAAAATATCTAAAGAATGCAAAACCTCTATTCGGAAGACAGAACATAAAAAGCTTTTACACTCAAACTAAACAAATCGATAAGGATCAACCCCTTTTATGGGGTTTTACTTCATATGAAACTGGTAATCATTCCAATAATCCCAACAGACATAAAGCGAACTATCGCTGTGTCTGGAATAACAACAAAGTAATGGAAGGGTTTGACAACTTTATATTTAAATATAATTTAGAACATAAACGCACTTTTTTGTGCTAAAATTATCAGCCATAGCTCCTGGTGATATAACTAAACAGAACAGTTGTAAGGTTTTAGTTAAACTAACAAAGTTTCATTTTAATTTAAATCTTTCTATCCCTTCTCATTTTCAACTTCCCGTTAGAAGAAGCGCGCGTTTTCAGCTTTATGCTAATTTGAAGTGGAGCCAACGACTATTTAAACGAAAGGTAGAAACCTTTCAGTGTGAGAGAGCTTTTAGTCTCAGACCACGATCATTCTATTCGACGTTCGCCTGACCAGCTAGCATTTAAATTCCAAGCCATAGCGCTTTACGTGATTGCTTATTGAAATAAATCCAAGTGCGTCAGTATTAGTAAATCTTGCTATGCACCATTTAGTTAGAGGCCAACCTCGCGTTGTAAGCTCTGTGAGCAACAACTCTTTAATTTCTATTTAGCTTTAGTTTTAAATTTACCTGATTGTTCATTTTAGACCCAAGTGTGGTCTTTTACTTTCTGTATCCCTCTCGAGTTGGGAAGTGGTTGTAAATAATTGTGATCTAATAAAAGAGGATTTTAAATCCCTTTCAAGTGCAGTTCTTCTACCAGTTAATCACAGTATCTACCACAGAACATAGCTGCATTCAGCTCCCTGTTCCAGATCAAGACTCAAGGAGTTCACGAAGATGTTTGCCAAGAATATGCACCGAACACTCAGTCCTGACACAGTGAAATTCAAGTTAAAACGTGGGACAGTTCGCGAGGTTTTACTTATTTAATTCCAATGTTCTATCTTAGAACCCCACAAACACTAACAAGCGAATAATCGCTTAAGTGTGTGAACAAACACATAAGATTTAAGAAGGGTTAACTACCCTTTATTTCTCAGAATAAAAGCAATCAACTCCTAACTCGGAGTATACACAAAGCCTCCACTTGGGCTTGAACTTAAATAATAATGAATTTTAACTGAACTAAGCTTAACTAAAGCTATCTGAAAGATATAGCCGAAGCTATCAGAATATTTAGGGACCAGAAGTAGTTGGTCCCTAAATATTAATTAAATCGACGAAGCCAAGCAAGGGCCTAAAGTATAGCCGAGCGTAGTAGCTAAGAGAGAATGTAGCCAAATGACAACCGTGCGCTAGTCAGGAAAATGAGACTCTCTCTGCAGAAGTCGGTGAAGCATCGACTTAAATAGTACTCTTACTCATTTGCATTAACTGAGTTTCTGAAATTACCTTCTGGTAGGAAATCGTAAGCTG
Source organism: Stegodyphus mimosarum (assembly GCA_000611955.2). Lineage (NCBI taxonomy): Eukaryota > Metazoa > Arthropoda > Arachnida > Araneae > Eresidae > Stegodyphus > Stegodyphus mimosarum. The sequence continues at coordinate 270,717 of KK119278.1, read as the reverse complement.
AAATTAGATTGAATAGGAAAGAGGCATAACTTAAAATAACTGTTAATAAACTTAGGATAAACCTTACAAGTTATCAAAGACTATACAATTTAAGTCTTACTTCAAGCTGGCTCAGTAATTCTAACCAGAGGGTTAAAATCAATTTGTCGGCAGGGAAAAATGCAAAGCCGAAAATTCCAACTATCAGAGCTGGCAGGAACTAAACGTAGCATACAAGCGCAGCCCCAAAATACGCTCTGTCTTAAAATCCAAAAATCTCACTTTAAATGCTGTCTCATTTACATTCTAGTGAGGAAAACGGAAAGAAGAAATTATAGTAAAGCTCCAAATCCAAATAACTGGTTAGTTTCTAATAATAACAATACACTTTTATTTCCTAAAAGAGGTATAAACGGTAAAACCCACAGCTGATATGATTGACTACTTCCTCGTTCCTTGAATAATGAAAATTTCTATCATAGCATTAGCCTGTCTGGCAGCTCATTCAAAGAATTTGAATGGATTAAGAGAAACCATTCACATGCTTTGGCTCAATGATCATGTACACCTTAAGGTGTCTTAAGACACATTTAAACTTGGGGGGGTGGGGATCTCTTGGAGGTTTGCTGCAATAGCATAAACTAACATACGGAAGGACGGGACCAAAAGTTTCGTTTGTTATATCAAGGAGTTCATAAGCCAGGCTAGGTATAATGATGTTCGACTGCATATTTATAAGGGTAAATTATTTTGATGTTTAAATATTGAGACATTGCATACTTTTCTATTGAAATATATTTTTCTTGATATTTCCCATAATATTAGATGCAAATTAATTAAGTAACATGTATCAAAATAATACAGAAATTTTGGTTCAATGTTTTCTCCTTTATTTCTTTATAATCTATGGCAGTTAGTTAAAAAAAATCAGTGAGCTTTAGTATTCTCTACCGTTATCTAGGAAATTTTACGTTTTATATCAGAAAGAAAATTAAACTGTACTTTCACTGAATTATTTTAGCTAAGAATTTGAATTGAAATCATTTTGAGGGAAATGTCTTGTAAATCCTTCAGTTATTGATTACATTATCTCCGTTCTTTCGTCTTTTGAGTAGGAAAGAGATGTTAAAACGACAGAAAAATATCAAATTATAAGCAATGCAATTGATTTTAATACATTACCAAGTAACTGCTATAAGTAATATTTTTATGCGTGCTTTTACTAATGAGTATAACTTACTTTTGTGCTATTTTTTTAGTCTAAACATGGAAGTCGAGAAACAGCATTCGCAGTGTTTTAACGCAAGGTATTTTACCTTCCATGCGGAGTAATTGCAGTTTACTTTTGAATTTTATTACCAATATTAGAAATTTTTGTGATCTTTTAGTTAAAGTTTCATAGTATTTATGTCCTTTTATCATTTATTCTCCTTTGTCGAAATTTTCGTGTTTTATCAGCATTACATGAAATGCGTAACAGAGGTAATTAGTTTCAGTATCAAATATTATTTTGCCGTGCCATGTTTTTCTATTGGCATTATAATGATCAAATTAAATCGAATTCCATAGAATTCCTTGTTGTACATTGAAACCAGCTAACTGCAATAATGCTGATCACTAATAAAAACATCCAAGGCTTTTATAAATAAATAAACAATGCCGATCACTAATAAAAACATGCATGACTTTGGTAAAAGTCAAAGAGCTTCGTTAATTAAGTAACGTGTGTTAAGTCTTTTGATTGTGTCAATAGTCTTTCTAATAAATATTTCTTAATGGACGGTAGAAAAAGTTATCTCAGCGCTTGAAATTCGGTTAATTAACCAAAACTATTAGATGGATTATAATTAGGGTCACAATTTTATTGCCATCAGAATTCCCGATTAATGTTCCTGAATTTTATGACGTTTAATGAGATTTCAAAAATATCAAAATTTTCCACGAATTTCAGAGATTTCTTAATATTTGCCATTTTCTGTTGCAATGAAGTTTTAGAATTTAGCTAAAAAAAAGTACATATGAAGTAACAACTCCATTACCCATACAAAACTTTGAACAATCCTTTAAGACTTCAGGTCATGTGTAGGTCCAGAAAATGTTTGATATACTTCTCACGTATAAAGGAATCAAGAAATCCCTTACCTAGACGACATTAAAGTCACGCTCGTTATTTTATAAGATCTATCTCTCTTAGGTCACATAAACTAATCTAGATCCTACTAATGAACCTGGCGACTTCTCGCACATGTTTGAAAGAATACCTGCACAGAAGAAGGGTGAAAATAACACTTTATTAATTTCAACTATGAATAGAAAGGCGCATACTTCGTGCTTTACAATAACACCGACAACTTGCGGTGGAAACTAACAATAATAACACCGTAAGGTTTATCCTAAGTAGTTAACAGTTATTTTAACTTTTGTATCTTTCCTATCTTATTCTAATTTCAGCTTACAATTGCCTGCCAGAATGTAAATTCAGAAATGCAGTTAAGGCAAATGAGAAAGAGTACTGTTTAAGTCGTGACTTCATCGACTTCGAGAGAGAGAGTCTGATTCTCTGACTAGCGCGCGTTTGCCTTTTGGCTACGTCTTTCTTAGCTGTTACTACGCTCGGCCATACCTTAGGCTCTTGCTTGGCTGCGCCGATTTAATTAATACTTAGGGGCCAACTAGTTAGATTCTGATGGCTTTGGCTATACCTTTCAAACAGCTTAGTTAAGCTAGTTTTAGTTTAAATTATTATTATTTTAAGTTCGAGTCCGAGTGGCGGCTTTGTGTAAAGTTCCAAGTAGGAACTGATTGTAAATATACTGAAAAATAAAGGGTTATAATCCCGCTTTAAGTCTTATGTGTTCTGTTCATACACTTAAGCGATTATTCGCTTGTTACTGTTCGTGGGGTTCTAAGTTAGAACTTTAGATTTAAATAGTAAAATCCCACAACACATTAAATCCAAATCTAAAAAGAGTAGTGCTGGTCTAGCATTTTAAGTTACGGCTAATCTGGGTTGACTCGACAGACCTAACAGGGCTGATAATTATTCAAAACGGCCAAGAGGCGTATTAGCGTAATAGCAAGGCCAGAAACGAAATGTGCGATGGCTAGAGAAAGCACGCTCGAAAACTCACCCATTTAAATACTCACTTCGCTTAACTTTAAATTTTCATTCTGACGAGGAAATGCGAGGGGAAGTTAAGGAGCTCAGGAAAGATAACAAAAATTTGAATAATAGGTTAAGTAACTAAGGGAAACCCTACAATTTGTCTGCACCTATAAATAATGTCGACTCAAACAATCCCTTCTTGAATTTAAAAAGACGTTACAGGACAATGGTTAAATGCTTTAAAGAAGAAAAATTGATGTCTTCATTAAAATAATGCAGTAGTTCTCCAAGTGTGTTCTGTGAATCCCTCCAGGAATCTATTAACCGAGCAATTTATTAAATATCGGCGAAATTATTTAAACTTAACAAATTTGAATTTTAGGCGTTTCTTCTTAACCGTACTGAATTTAATTATGAAACGCACGCTTTCGTCATATGACGAATTTCCCTTAACTAATTTTTGTCTAAACTGATTTTTATGTTTAAGAAGGTGATAAATTTCAAAAATCTACAATACATGCAACTTTGGTTGGAATAAATGTTAGCCTGTTCTCGAGAGCAGCGTCCATTTGCCTAAAATCTTGATTGATTTTCTGGATCTTTATAAATAATCGCTATCTGTACATGAAGCATGACCAAGTGACCACTTGTAGAGCCCATGCATAAATATAATGATTTAGATTTCTAAGCAACAAACTTAAGAAGCACTGTACGGAGAGGAAATTTAATCATTTAAATTTATAAATGACTTAAATTACTTTACGATAACTGGGTATTAGATGCGATTTGTTTTCCTCCAGTGTTACAACATAACACACTCGTAGTGCCATTCATTAAGGTTTGAGGAGCAGCAACAGCGCAGCGTTTTATCAATGTATTCATCTTTTCTACGGTTCCGTTCACTTTTCTTTCTTAACCTTAAATTGCAACGACAGATTATCTCATAAAGCAGAATTGCTTGCCTTTTATTCCTTATTCTGACGATTAGCGCTCCGAGCTTAATTGGAATTTGCTTAAAATTATCCTGTAAATAGTGAAATTAAAAAAAAATTAATCTATAAACTGTTAAAAGAAACGATATCTGCTTCAAATTCTAATTACATTTAAAGAAACGAAACTACTGTTTGTTGCAACGAAGCCGCATTTAAAGGAAAACTAAAAATGGTAAAAGAAAATCGCATCCTGTTTTCATCGCATCCAAACACAAGCTACTTATTGATTTTCTCATGATTTTTATATTTCTGCAACTTTCAGATTATTTCTCCATTTATTTTTTTTTATGTATAAAAATAGAAAAATACGATATAAGTAAATCAAACGCTATAATTCAGGATACTGAACATGTCATGTAAGAGAGAAAACGCATTCGATACTGTAATCTGCAGTGAGGCCAGAATTCTCGATATCACTGATTATCTCGTATCGTCGAAGTGTAGTTGTTTTCTCCAAAAAGCAAAATCTTCTAACCTTTCTCAAAGATCTCTCTTTGCACCTTCCCAAAATGTGTTTCGCAATATTTATTTATTAATGCAGTTAAGTGCGTAATTATTTTCAGGTAGAAGAGAAAATGTGCTGCTGAAAAAAAGCACTTGCTGTTTCTAAATCCACTATTAATTATCTAAAGCGTTCCCTAACCTTGGCCTGAATTCTCACCTTGGAAATTTCGATTTTTTTTTTACTTTCATACCGAACTTTATCTCATTCAGAACACTTTGGGGTACATGACCTTCTGTTGGTTCCTCATAAGAGCCTCCGTTTCAAGGATCTCTTTCAACAAAATAATTTTTCTTGATACTTGGCTTTTGCATAACCACTAGATAAAGAATTCTTAGCCTGAGGCTAGTTTCTCCAAACTTCGATCGAGTGGCGAAATGTCCATTTAACTGACTGAACAGAACGTCGCTTAGAGCATTGGACATAACGCTCCACTGCAATCAGATAAAGCAAGATGTTAGCCTGCAGTCAGAGGTTATGCATGTTTCGAATGGTATGCGACGCATGTCCGTTCATTGGAAACCAACACCGCAGAGATCTTGTCGTCCTTGACATATAGGCCTTCTACCCTGGTTCTACTGGTTGATTTTTACCCACAATTTCGTCTTCCTTTTCTTTGAGTAGTCTACTGAGAGATGGCGAGAAAGGGATGAACGCTTTTGAATTCTGTCCAACATTCATCAAGAATGGAATTACTTTTGCTCCTGTTCTTTGTGGCGTGGATTATGACAAAAATGAAATTCTTGGCATACCTGTGGTATGTTTGACGCAGAATGTGAATCTTGAAATACTCATGTATTTATAGTTTTAATATGTGACTTCAAATCTGGAAAAGCTAGTAGATACATTTCATATCTAACAGAATTAAAACAGCTTTTTTTAAATCATTATTTAATATTCACGTAATAAGATCTTCCGCTTATATCCGGTTTGCCCTGTCATTCCTCTCACATTTCTAGGTATTATAAATATCTTTATTAGAAAGGTGTTCTAGCTTTGCCTAGCTCATACGACACATCACGATTTATTGGCAGAACTGTAAACAAGAATTGCTGTTAATGTAAACTATAAAACTCTTAAATATATTTTAAAAAATTATTACAGTATGTTGCTTATTAACTCGAAAAAATCAAGCCATTTCAAAGCCATGTATTCTACAGTAATATTAATAAGCCTTCATAAATGTTGTTTATGATATTAAACAGATAATTTTTATAAGCATTTACTTTTTTCTGTATTTAAGAAAGACGTTTCTAATTCCTTACAGTTATAAGGTATTTCTCCCGCCTTCTTTGCATGCCTTCGTGGTGTAGTGATCAGCACGCTCAAGGAGTAACCGATAGGTCCGTGGTTCGATTCTCGGCGAGGGCACTGCACATTTTTCATCTCTCCTGATTCCAAAATAACCTACTGTCTCTATAGGTGGTGCCTGAACTAACAGGTGGGGGATGATGATTCTCCACCTCCACGATTTGGCGATTGGGGCCCCTAATCTTTCAGTCGCCCTTTAAACGGGGAAGTATATAAGGTATTTCTCCCGCGTTTTTTTTGCATGCCTTCGTGGTATAGTGGTCAGCACGCTCGACGCATAACCGAGAGGTCCGTGGTTCGATTCCCGCACATTTTGCATCTCTCCTGCTTCCGAAATAACCTAATGTCTCTGCACAGTATTACACCTCAGATGCAAAATTTTCATTTGTTAAAAATTAAGTTCATTTTTAGATGAAAAATTGACAAAGGTCATCGATAAACCAGATTATTGCCAGTATTTTACAACATATATCGAGCAATGTAAGAAAGATGAGAAATTTTGCATTAAGGAGCACAAATCTTATATCAGAAAAAGACAATTCAATAAATCTTTCATTACTAAGCAATGTTGGCTTCTCAGTCAGACCTTTCAGTTTTTCTTCTACTAAAACTATTCAAAATTATACCTTCAGTTGGCGAATTTAAAGCCGTATATATAGCTATATATACTTTAGTCAATAACATAATTCTGCAAAGAAGAAAAAAAAAAAAAGAAAGAAAGAAAGTTTCTCAGAAGTTCCCCAAAAGGCTTTTTCTGTTTACTTCAGTTTTGCTCCTTAGGTGGTGCCACCTGCCCGTCTGTAATACAGCGATACAGCTGCTCAAGCCATTACTCCTTGATGCGCAGAGATTCCACACAGATCATCTTTCGAAATTCATAATACAAGTTATTAAATTTTAATGCCCTTAATTTACTGACAAATAATAACTTTTCTTTAAAGGAGGAAAATGCTACTTTAAGTGCGAATTTTGTTTCTTATATTTTTGCCTCCATCGTATCTAATACTAATAAAATCTGATAGTAGAAGACTTCCAAAGCTTATGATAAATAGGCATTAAGAGGAAAACGCGTTTCAAAACTGAATCACAAAAAGTAGTTAAATAATCATTTTGAAATTATATTTTTACGCTATAAATTAAATGCTAAAAGTTTATAAAGCACATTCTTTCATAATAAGCGACAAAAAGAGAAGAAAAACCTGTTTACTTTAAAATAATGATGTATTTTGTTTTATACTTGCATGCTGCACATATTTCGCAAAATAAGAATTAATAAGCAGGCGATTGAATTCATATTATAAAAGATTTTGCATTATCACAGAAAGCTGTGCTGTGCGTTACTTTAATATTCAGTTAGAATTATTTCACGAATGCAGTTTAAAATTGAGCTGTTTATTTATTGATTTATTTTTAAAAAACAGAGTTGTTGTATTACTTTAGAAGTTACAACATATGAACTTCTTAAAAACAAAATTAATTTGCATTTCTTCAAATTTATATTTGTTAGAAGCATAATTTCTAAACTTTGATACTTTATTGCTTTCTTTTCAAAATGTTCTTAACGTACTTTTGGATTTGAAGCTGTTCTTTTTTATTTTTTCCTTTCTTCTTTCTTTTTTCCTTTAGCGTACATATATAGCTCACATGCATTCATGCATAACTTTATGAAGAGCTAGTTAAAAAAATTCTATTTGTACCAAAAATTAGTGTCGTATTATTTTACTTTTCATAGTAACATTTCGTACTTCGACATATGTTTATGTACAAGGTGTTCTAAAAAGATGACTGCAGGACTTTACCTGAAATATTGATCCCAAACATATACTTCCAATTACAAAGTTTCTCAAGCAAGATACAGAATTTTAGGGAAACAATTTCAACACTGGAAGGTAGAAGCTTTTTGTAAAATGAAGCTCAACTTTTTAAATAGTCCTAGTAGAATCTAAAAAAATGTTCAGAAATTTTAATTTTATGGTAAAATCTCTTTAGATGACTAACTAGCATTTTTCTCTTTCCTCAGCGACATTTTGTACTTCAGAAAAACCAAAATGTTGAACTGTTGAATTAAAGAGTACTCAAGCGATAGCCTAAAAGATGTAATGTTTCTGTACATGGATTTTTAAGTAAACTGGCACACTTTTACATTGCACATACGCAGGGCCGAATTAAAGTCTTTAGAGGCCCTAAACACTTAAAAGATTCTCGTTTCCAAAGTCTATGTAAATAATGATGAATCTTTAAGTAAAACTTTAAGTACTTTTCAGAATGGAGTAAACTAAGCAATAAGATGAAAAACAATGTTCAGTTTCTGCATATTTGCATTTAATTGATTTGTAAAATAAATTTTCTTACTTTTCAAATGCGGAGTTTGTGATCACACCTATAAAATTGATTTTATGTAACATATTAGATTCTGTACTTAGTAGAGGTAATACACCCATATACTTTGTCGGGTAACTGTTCTGTTGGGCTTTTGACATACAGAGAATTCCCAGTTTGCCAACAAATTATGTTCCTGAGAATAGCTGTAAAACAAATTTGTACGTAATTCGGATACTTAAGGAAAAGTGCACGTATGAAATTTGGTACTAAATAACAAGGATGATAATACTATAACGACTCAATATATGCTCAAAATAGTACAGTGCAAATACTGTAATAATAATAATAATACTGTATTACAATAATAAATTACAAATCTATAATGCTTCAAACAAACGAAACACATAAATATATGAATACAAAAACTTAAGATAGCAAATAGACGAAATTTTATGAAGTTGTCTCAGCTTGTGTAACATTAAGTCTTATGTTTAGAAATGTTGGTATATCCGATCCAATTAAAGCGATTGCAATATTTGTTCCGAAAAGTCTGCGGGGTAACACTGCGTTGGTAATCAGATGACTTAACTGAAGCTCCGTTCACACAATGGTTTTTCGGTCATAAGAAGTATAAGCCAAACTTAGTTTCTAGACAATCAGACCTCTACCACACCACAAAACCTGGTGTAAGGATTTTGCCTAAATGTTCTAACTTTTCATTTTTACTTTAACTTGGTATAAGAATCGACCAGTCCTAGTGAAGAAAACACGAACTAACATTCTTTTTAGAAGGTTTCGCTGAATCTGCTGTACGTTTACGCATGCGAGATTTTAATTTCACTGATTGGTTACTGCTTGAACACTGTTATGCAGGTGTGAACGAGGCAAGCTACAAAACTTTATGATCCAAAAGCCTTTGTCTCAACGAAGGCTTAGTCTTTCAATAAAATAGCCCCAAATCGGGAGAAGTTTTAAAAATATCTTTTTGGTTAAAACTTGCGTCTAGTTTCGCCTCTGACACGGAGAGTGTAGTTGCTTATCTCAGACAATTGTTTTGTATTTGCGCACTCAATGAGTATTTTCGTACTTAGACTATGTGTTAAGACTGCAGCATCTTATCGTGTCTGCCTTTTGTATGTTGGTTGGAATCATGGAAGGTGAAATCAATCGACTCGAGAGGTTTAGATGAAAAGTGCATTCCTTGAACGAAGAAAAAGAGCAGCAACTTACAGATTTCAGTAGATTTAAAGAATTCTGCATCATGTCTGTCTATGCGGACCTGGGAAATAACTCGTTTTAAACACCGTGCATGCATTCTACTACCGTTAAGACACTGAAATCGTGGACATGGAACAAACTACAACTTCCCAGGCTACTCACTCAACTCTTCTCCTGACCTCATAATAAATTCATAGTTCTCGATAACAACTGTGAAGACCCAGAGATATCACAGTCCACCACCTTAACCGCAAATCCCCAGCCAACCGGGAAACATGGTAAAAAACGCTCAAAATCGACAAAATCATCCCAAAAGATGGTGTCTAAAGCGCAGGAACAATCAACACGTATTTAAGATCTACCACTGCCTTATTCGGAGGAAAATCCGCTTGACCAAGAGATAATAACAGGCTAGATTCCCATGGATGAAGTCCAAATCTCTACAGATGTCACAACTAACCAGAAACTGATGCACTTACCTCTCTGCCTACCGCCAAAACAATTTTCAATCTGGAAACTCTGGACCTAGCTAACGATGAAGACTTCCAGCACCCTCACAGACGCTCAAACATTCCACTGATTACAGTAATATACACCATCCTTGCCTAGAAGCAGCTAATTAATCTCTTTGATGACGCTAGATTCCAGGAGTACAAAGCCTAAATGTTCGCCGACTGCCAATTTTTCGCAAAGGTTTTTCTCATCGGATGTATATCGTCCTATAATAGCTTCCACAAATGAAAAAGAAGTTAAATATTTTACTCATATGTTTCCTGGCAACACGAAATTCAAGATAGCCATTCAAAGTATACCATCATATATATCCCCCGCTGAATATGGACATGCCTTTCGTGAACTCGGTTTTAGTGTCCATCGCGTGGACCAGCTAACTAAACACAGAGGCTCTGAGCTCATAAAAATGCCGTTGTATCTGATAACGCTGCCCAAAACGAAAAATCTCGGACAATTTTCAATTCGGTATTCCTGGTGAGACTCAGAGTCTGAGTTGAAAATACCGTGGAGGGATAGGCGCGACGCAATGCTATCTCTACCAGGGTTTTCATCATGCTCCACATACCTGCAAACTGCCGCCTAAGTGTATGACGTGTGGACAGGATCACGAATCTTGATCATATTCTAAATGAAATAAAGATCCTTCCAAGTGCGAAAACCGTGGTTTGGGTCACTCGGCCAGATGTCGTGTTTGCAGCTCCTTATCAAGATTCAGACAGCAGCATCAAGGAAATAAGCTCTATTCTGAACGAGTTTTATGTCCACATTACATACGAAAACAATGGAGAAGTAGAAGAACTATCGCAGAAGCTGATTGAGGTCACAGCAGTGATCATAACTGAAATTACTATCCTCAAAGAGATTCAAATTTTCAGTTTTGCCAGAATTCCATCCAAGTCGAAAGTTCGTAGTGCTGGATAAGCCATCTATGAACTCATAATCCACACTCACAAGGTGGTACTATAAAATGGACAAAATTTAACTATAAAAATGCATGAGTTTCATGATGACATAAGAAGACATGACACAGTCATCTGCCTTGTCGTTGAAACACGTACTGTTTCTAGGAATAATCTCAAAATGATAAATTATAAATCCTACAAATGCGATAGATGGCGCCACGGAGGCAGTGGAGTGCTCATTTGTGTTAAAAGAATATACTAGTCATGTATAGTCTCCACGGACAACAGTAGAGCATATAAAGCTGTGAACGTTAACGCTGTATTTACTTGTTCTATTTATAACCTTCTGGACAACCACCTGAACGTGAATGATCTAGACACTCTGCTTAAGAATCAGATATCCATAATTATGGGAAGTGATTTTAACTTCAAACATGTGGATTTGGTTTGTAATCACTCAAACGTAAATGGCCAAATAATTCATTACTTATGTGGAAAATAACCCTATTTTCATGCTTGTTTCGGAGGAAGCCTTATATCTCTCAAACATCTTGAACAGAAGATATGACATTTTGAATTTACTTCTTACAACTACCAACATTCCGATGGCTCTCGACGTGATTACAGACTTATCTTCCGACTATGTGCCAGTGCTCGTCAGTATCAGTGCAACAACGCAAAAAACTCGCTAGTCGAGAAAACGGTTTACTGGAAACTGTTCCATTGCACAGCCCTGACTTCACCATTTAACATTGGGAATTTAACAACAGTTGACAAAATAGATGAAGCTCAAATTTACTTGTAAATCTTCAAAACCAAGGGTTGATCACAGTAGACGAGAAGTTTACGCATAGAGAATTTAGTTATTACCCAGTGAAACAAACTAAGGAATAGAACCTGGAATCCAGCCCTCAAAACAGAAAATAATAGACTTACTAGAAATATTGGAGCTTTCATTAATAAATACAAGACAGAATTATGGAACACCAAAATTAATAATTTAAAATGGTTCCTTCTGGAACTTCGTCAGGAACCTGAAGTGCGGTATCTCTCGGACAAATAAAAATACTCATCTACCTGCTTAAAAAATTAGAAATTTCTCCAGCCACCTGACCAAGCAGTTAACAACAAATGATTTTCCTATGGATACAGCTTCTTATCGACACATATAAAAAACCACACGAAAATCGATTTAGTCACTTTACCCTAATAACGTCATCAAATTGGCTACTTCCAGGGAAGTTCTAAATATTATCAAGGACACCAACTTCAGAAAGACTCTTGGAAAGGATGCAAATACTCATAGATTGCTAAAATACCTCCTATGTGTTTAAACCAAGCTCAGTATCATTTACGCCTCTCAACTTCGTACTTTCCTCTACCAAAGCATGCGAATATTTTCCTTATTCAAAAGACTGACAAACCACCCAAAGAACCGTCTAGCTACCGGCCAATTAGTCTTCTGTTATCACTGGAAAAGATTTTTAGTCTGCAGCCTACCTCTGCATTCATCTTAGTTCACTCTGTTCTTATATACTTTACCCAGTTTGCATCTTTGGGGCACCCAGCGAAATAAGAAGCATAGTACTCGCAAAAAATAATGAGTTGATAAACATAAAATACTGCACACTCTCTAATAGAAAAGGAAGGAAGTTACCGTATATAACTCTACAGCGATACTATCTATATAAAAAATTATAAAATACAAAGTCTTACAACTTAATCTGATTGTTAACCTTTCTGTGGAATGATCTGCAGAAATTACCAATTAGATCGAGCATAAATTGACTACAGGATGCATTGCTTTAGCACAAGCGAAGTTACAGACGACGTTTTGTCACATTTTATGAGTAACTTGTTATACATAGTATGTTCACTCACATTCTGCCGGGTTCATTAAGACGCTAATTAAGATACCTGCCTCATCACCTCCTTGGTGACGTTCGGAATAGTAAAGGCATATCCTAGAGATCTCTGGAGTTGCTCAAGTTGTCAGGACTGAGTGTTCTTGGCAAACATCTTGGTGAAACTCCTTAAGTCCTGATCTTGAACAGGGAGCTGAATGCAGCTATGTTCGGTAGTAGGATACTGTGATTAAGTTGGAGAATAACTGCACTTGAAAAGGGATTTAAAATCCTCTTTTATTAAATCAATATTATTTACAAACCACATCCCAACTCGGGAGGGATACAGAAAGTAAAAGACCACACTTGGGTCTAAAATGAACAATCAGGTAAATTTAAAACTAAAGCTAAATAGAAATTAAATTACTCTTTGCTCACAGAGCTATACGCGGAGTTGGCCTCTAACTAAATGGTGCGTAGCAAGAATTACTAATACTAGCGCACTTGGATTTATTTCAATAAGCAATCACGTAGCAAGCACTATGGCTTAGAATTTAACTGCTAGCTGGTCAGGCGAACGTCGAATAGAATGACCGTGATCTGAGACTAAAAGCTCTCTCACACTGAGAGGTTTCTACCTTTTGCTTAAATAGCACTTGGCTCCACTTCAAATTAGCATAACGCTGAAAACGCGCGCTTCTTCTAACGGGAAGTTGAAACATGAGAAGAGATAGAAAGATTTAAATTAAAATAAAACTTTGTTAGTTTAACTAAAACCTTACAAAGTATCGAACATCTAGATCCGACAAATCGAAAGCGGAATTCGATGTAACCAGCTTCTACGAAACTGTTAACTGTGTTGGAAACTGGCTTTATCTATTGAATGTGCGTTGGGTGGAATATGGTGAGCCTATCCTTTAGAAGCATCTCTGGTATTATAATTAAACTTGCGATAAATATTATCACCCCACTCTGCTTTAAGAAAGAATAGTTTGCCATTAGAAGCTTTGGGATGATTTTCATATCCTAAGTATCGTGCTTTATTAATCAGATGATTATAACGCCTTTGATTTGGCAAGAATGCTTTCTTTGCTGGCTTTTATATTCGAACTGAGCGCGAAGGTGATCAGCAAGGCTGATGGATTAGGGCGTTCGCAAATTTTGCATTTTGCACAAATTTCATGTTATTAATCACATATAACAGAAATGTCATCATATATGGAGGGAATTCGTCTATAATCATGTCTTTGTTACAGCAATGCATTCTGTAAACACTTTATATTCAGTATAGTATAATTGCTGATTACTGCGCTGCGGTGCATTTCTGCATATCGGTTCATATTAATTCACTGAAGAGCCAAAACGTTATGATCACCTAATCAATAACGCGTTCCGCGACCTTTGGTCTGCGATACAGCTGCAACTCGTCTTGGCATGGAGGCCACAAGTTCTTGGTAGATGACTGGAGACAGGTTGAACGAAATGTCTAAGCAACGTTTACGCAAAGTCAAGATATTCCGACATGATGATGTTTGAATTCTGAGCTTCCGCTCCATGATATCCCAAACGTGCTTCATCGGGTTAAGATTCGGCAAGTTAGGTGGCCAGGACATTAATTGGAATTCGTCCTTATGTTCTTCGAACCACTCCAACACAAGTCTTGTGACATGGGGTGTTGTCCTGCTGGAAGATTTCATTTTCAGTTGGGAAGACAGACGCCATGTAAAAGTGCAACTGATCTGCAGTTAGGTTCAGATAGTCCGAAGCTTTCATGGCCTGTTCTACCACAACTAATGGTCTGAAAGCCTCCCATGAGAACCTCCTCCAAAGCATAATACCTCCACCGCTAGCCTATGTATGACCTGCTGTACAGGGGGAGTAACTGTTCGCCAAGAAAACGTCGTACCCTGACGCGAGCAACAACGTGATGAATGAGAAATTGTGATTCATCCGACCAGACAAATGCCTTCCAGATATCCATGGTCCGGTCTCGACGTTCCTTGTCACACTGTAGACGCAGATGACAATGACGCTTGGTCAACAGAGGCTGACGAGTGGGACATCTGCTGCGCAGTCCCGTATCCAACAGTGCCCGCTGAACTATGTGTTCCGAAATGCTTGCACTTGGACCTGCACCGTATCGGGCTCTCAGCTGTCTGGCGCCGATTTTGCTGCACCAAGCGGGACAGTTTTCGACGTCCTTTTCTTTGACGACGTGTGGACGGCCAACACTTTGGCGTCTACTGCTGTTTTCATCGTCATTTATCCACTTAGCATAAATACTAACAACAGCAAATCGTGAACTATCTACCAGTCATGCAATTTTGGAGGTACTCACTCCAAATTTTCGACCCATTACAATCTGCCCTCTACCAAATTCGCTTCAGCAGCTTTCGCATCACTCGCAGAAGAGTAAGGGCAAGGATGATGAGTTATCTTCTCCAGCAGCAGTTAAATACCATTCTCACAGCTTTGTAACCGGACATTTTTTTCTGTCCTTCTTCGTTGAAGAATTAGATTTGTTAAATTCCTTAATTTACCACAGAGGGGAAGCAGTCACTTTCATTTGATTGGATATGTCCTCTCAGTCTGCGCCACTTCATTACGAGTTACCCGTATTGCGTATCCCTAAAGTTATCAAAGGATCGTTTCCCTTACTCATTCAAAGATAACAAAAATAACATACTAAGTTACTATATGCAACATTGCCCGATCTCACCTCGGTGGGTTCGCTGATTGATTTGGATAGGGTGCAAAACCAGATAGAGTAATGATACTGGATTAATTACTTGCAAGGTTAAAAATTACGCAAATATGCATTAAAACCAGATCCAGTATCTAAAAACAAGTAAAGTCGAAAATAAATTTAAATCACAACTCATAAACAAGCTAAAGTCATGTCATAAATATAAAATCATGAAATTACATAGAATTGAGTACCAGTATATAAAATGATTAAAATATGAACAATATGATTGTCAACTTTGAAGAAAGTACCCCTTAACAGGAGCGATTAAAACCCGAAAATACTGAAAGTGACACTTGAAAAAGTTAAGCAGCTTAAAATGTTTTTTTCTTTTCCTCAGTAAAGTGGTTAGTGGAGGTATTTGTGTCCATAAAATTAAAGTTGCATTATGAATTAAAATGTGTAAAAACAACTAAATAATGCTGGATGGTTAAAGGTCTGTCACATTCAGTGTAGATCGACTCACTTTCTCAGCTCAGCTCAGATGTAGAGGAGTAAGCCTAGAATGAATGATCCGCAGGCAAGCCAGAAGAACATTTCTCTTACGATGTCTACATAATAACCGACAGTCCCACTTTGGGTTTAATCTACTTGACTTTATTGCTGACTTGGGTATGCTGCTTTTTGGAAAACATTTTCTGTGTAATGATCCTCTGTATTCCTGTAAGGGAAACAGGTTGCATAGACATTTCCGCTGATGGTTTTGCCGTTATATCTGTTAATTCTTTGACTTTAATACCTGCGTGGCTTGGAAGCCAGCAGTATGATCTTTCTCTGAGGCTGCTGTTTAAATTCAGTATTCCAAATTCGAAGTATTAGCACTGTATGAGAAGAATTTCAGTGCTATTAAAACAGTCTACAGAACATCTGAATAGCTGAGAAATTTTTTTCATGTTCTGTTGCTAATATGAATAATAATGAAAGATAAGTGACAAAAATTTCAGCAGTAAAAGCAATACAGGTCTGTTGAAATCTGATACCGTTTATTTTATTTTCACAGATGAAAGACGATCTGATGTGATTGTTGGACTATAATCCATCAGTGTAAACTAGAAGATAACATATAAACGTATTCACTAAACACTGCGTACAACAATATTGATGCGATCCCTAAAGCAGTGTAGAAAACTGTACAAAATTTTAATGCTTGAGTTATGCTACGGAAGAATTCTTAAATGCTTTACCGTTTATACCTTCTCTCCAAACCATTCAGGATATAAGCTTGTGCAAGTGGTCGAACGCGTAAATCGGAGGGACGCGATACAAAGATGTCGCGCTCGGTGGAGAAAATCGTACCGATCGTCAAACAATGAATCGTAGATTTCAAGTTGTCATATGATATTTAAAAAAAAATGTGATATGGCCAAGACATGACTTTCCATAAATTCCACCTTTCAATTGCAATGAGCTTTATTAAAGTACCATTTTCGGTTGATCATTCGTAAACAAAATCTAATTTGTTATTCCAATAAATAGAAAGGTCTGTAATACAAAAATTTTGCATAACATCTTTTAGACATAATTTGTCATGTGTAAAAATTACTTTTTAAAATGTTTATCAACATAATCAAATGTTTTCCCCTTTATTTCTTTTTATTAAATTTTTTTTATTTCATTGGGTATTTAAATAACGAATAATTTAGTTTGTTTCTAATTAAGGAAAATTAAATGTTTTTAATATATTTAAGATGAATACTTTAAAAGAATGTTATAATTTAATTTTCTTTTATCTTATTTCTAGAGTATTAGCAAATTTAAATTACCGCCCAGACAGTATAGTTGTTAGGGGAGCATACTGTGATACCAAAGGAGCCGATTTCGAATCCTGAGAGGGTTAAATGGCCAAAAAATTTTACTTCATATCAAAAAGGGGTTTGAAGATCTTTTGAGTAAGTAACTGAATGAGTTCCTCCTAACAGAACTGGGGCAAGGGAGATAGATTTCTTTTTCAAACTTTCCTCATTTTGAAATTGAATCTTCTAAGAAGTATACTACATGCAGGTTGGCAGTTAGTCATGGCTTCAGAGCTCAAGCAGGACTAAAAAGTAATTCTGAAATTCATGCCTTCCTAACAGCCAGAAATCGAACCGGCTACAAATTAGTCAAGATTTGGCTCTTTAGCAGTGACCACTAATAAACTGCTTTGAAATTAAAAATTCATTTTATTTTCCAATACTTCCAAATGTAACTTGCTAAAACCAAATCAGACTGGCTACAAAGCTCAAGGAGACCTAAAATTGATTCTAAAATCCATACAAACCGCCTTTCTAGCAGCCAGGAATCGAACCAGGGATAAATTACCTGAGCTTCGGTAGTTTAGATAGTGGATTCCTATAAACTATATTGAAATGAAATAATATCTTTGTGTAATGATATTTGGTAAATATACATTAGGTTCTTGTGCAAATACTTTTTGCATTTCATTCAACGCATGGACGCACTTCACGCCTCTTGAGGCTTCGCGATAGACGGCTGAAAACAAAATACAAAATACGGCCATAATTTAGTGTATGTGTGTTAATGATGAATGTTTTAGAAATAACATGATATTCTAAAAAAGAAAAATTCGCAAAATACATTTAACAATAAACAATATTGAATAAAATGTTTCTGAAGTTAAAAATACATTATTAGTCAGTGAATGCTTAGAGGCAGTCTCGCGAATATTTGGCCTAATTTCAATATAACAATGGAATAATTTTTAAATAATGCGAGAATTATCAGAATATGATACTGGCATGAAATAGCCAAAATGGAGCCTACTGGCTGGTTGAAAATAGAGTCGCCAGAAAGCTTTGGGAAAAAGCGCAATATTTGTGAAACGCGAGAAACGAAGTTTGTTGGTAATATATCTCTTAAAATAGGGACTTTCGCTTCATTACAAAAAGAGTCAATAGAACTGAACAACATTTTAAACTCAGTTCACACCTAATTTTTGACGTATTTCGAGAATTTATTAAAAAATGAATATTTTGTATAGTTTTTGGCGCTTTTTCACTCACCGGGCAAATGATTGAAATGGCAGTTACTTCATCTTCAGACTTTTGAATATAAAGCATTTTTAATTGAACGATTTAAATATAAGGGGAAGAAATTGCTGTAGTAATAAAAAATAAAATGTACTATTCGAAATATTTCTTTCTAATGTGGATTTAATTGTGAGATTTGAACTGATCTGACTTTAAGTCTAGTGTCTCAAAAGATGCTTGTTGCGTTTGGTTTAACTGACATTATTTCCTGCATGGCAGGAAATACGACCTAACACCTGCCGGATATCATGTTCGTGAAGTTAGCTTAAAAAAGTTAATTTCACCTTTGTGGTAATTTCACCTTGTTTAAGTGTCTTATTTTGATAGCCTAACAAGCAG
The DNA here is from genome assembly GCA_000611955.2 of Stegodyphus mimosarum. Lineage (NCBI taxonomy): Eukaryota > Metazoa > Arthropoda > Arachnida > Araneae > Eresidae > Stegodyphus > Stegodyphus mimosarum. The sequence goes on along the minus strand of KK119278.1, from coordinate 251,914 downwards.
AGATTTGGTTTTCTTTCTTTTCACAGTTGCTTTTTTTTTATGCTTTTCTTTTTAAATCCAAAAAGACAACAGTGTGTACGGGTTCTTTTCTCTCTTTAGTGCTCTTGACAAGTATCGTAAGTATTTTTATAGTCTTAATATTCGTCAGATGTAATCAGCTGTTGCTTAAAATGATAATTTAATGTCATCCAAATAATACGCTGTCGCTTGTTCTAAATTAAGAACGGGAGGAAAAAGAGGCTATATATAAATGGTCTAAAGGTTCATTGATCTATGAAACCGGCTAAGGTTGAGTATTCCTCTACTTTTATTTTTCACCTGCGAGCTTAATCAGAATGATGTAATCGATAGTTTTTTCCCGCTTTTGGGTACGTATTTTCATCAGATTTTCATTGCAGGCTAACTTAAAAAAATATAGGTTGTATGTTTTAGATGGGCCCAGCTCATCCTATAAATCTTTATAGTACTGTTTAACTCTTATGAAGAAGTGGGAGTGCCTAGCAGGGCTGCTTTGTAATGGTTCAGCTTGTTCGAAGCTCAGCTTTTACAGTTTTGTTCTCAAATTATCCTAAGACTGAAATATTTAGCCCGTTCGCTATTCAGTTCTGAGAACTTTTTCTCTACTGAACCTGAAGTAGAAATTTTCTGTTTCCTTATTTGTAATTTAAATTATGTTTCCCTAATTTCTTTTTAAAATAAAAGAAGATAGAATTAATTTTCTGAATGCAGAATTAATTTATATTATTACTACATTATTATGTCTAAAAATAATATTCAATAATTGTTTCAATTTTTAGTTTTATTTTTAACTACCTTTTGCATATTTGCAGTCATATTTCAAAAAAATTTCCGAAGAACAACTATTTAGCAATTGTTCCGCTATGTCATATAATATAAAGGTGCACCAGCGGCCGAGCGGTAAAGTCGCTTAACACTGGTAGTTTCGACCTGGGTTTGAATCCAGGCAAACGGACTGGCTGCGTGGGTCTTTTCGTGGTTTTCGCCATGTGTAGCGTGTACACTAACCAGTTTCTCTTAGAAAGTCCTCCACGAAGGCATCCTTCCCTTTAACGCATAGCCCTTGCATGCTTTGCCGTATTAAATAAACCAAACCAAACAGAGCACATTAGGAATTTAAGTATAAGAGTGTTTTAATATACTGCTTGTCTAATCCCTTAAATCTTAAAAAAAAAATTGCTATGTTATCTAGGAAAAGGATTTCATTCTTTGAAACGGTTTAGATATGGTGTCCCTTCTCCACCCTTCAGGCTCAGTACAGTGTTGGTGGAATCCTTAAAATATATACCAGAACTGTAACACTCTCGACGCTTAAATACCACAATTGAGAAATTAGAATCGAATCCTTATACTTTTTCCTCTCGCATAATTCCCCCCCCCCAGCATTCACAGAATACGAGTTAGAAACATTTTATTTATGGTAAGGAACGTACAATGCACTGATATGAAGATGAATTGTGTGAGGGAAAAGAACAATCTTAATACTTCTTTGAAATGTAAAGTACGGAAACATTCGTACGTATATTCACATGCGTTTTTAATGCGGTGTATTCCTCCTTTAAGCATTCCTATTAAAAATTATATATACCGCGTAATTATCTCTTCGAATAATTCAAGAGGTAAAATTAGTAAGAAAAAAGGAAGAAATACGCGAATAAAAAATGCAATATATATTACTCTGTCGAAATGTATGATATTTTAATTAGATTTACAGATGATGAGCCAGTGAATAAAATGCGAGACACAAAGGTGAAACTCATGCCATTAAGTTTAGGGATTTGATGTTACCACTAATGCGTGGAAATGAAATTGTCTACTCTGGTAATAACTTTTAAGAAATGCTTTCCAAAGTCGAAAATGACGATTCATTTCAGAAGTCTTTTACAGCAACTACAATACTGACGGTCAAAACTGTAGTACCTGTAGCATTAATGAAAGAAATTAAAGCTGATCCCAAATCTCGAATCTCCAGTTTTGAAGTACAGCTGTGCAGCCGGCAGGGAGAAAAGAAAGAAGGGAAATTTCAAAGCTATGGGGGAAAATACCAGTCGGTTTCCAATCCGAAAGATAAATTTTTTCTTAGTTCAATTTCTCTTTCTTGTTACTGATGTATTAGGAGTTCTCGACGTAAAAGATTTCAGCGCACGGAATAAGACAGTTTAACATTCTCAGTTTTTATACAGGGTAATTCTAAAGACCCCGCAAAAATGTAAAGGCAGAGAAGGGACCAAAATAAGAAGAGGAACTCTAATAAAATTCTAAGGGAAATCTTGATCGTATTCACATTGTAGAGCCAGTAGGACTTCCGGAGCGGGAAACGTAAAAATCAGCTAAGCCCTCACCAGGATTCGAACCATATAGCTCCCGACTGCTAACCGGGAAGGTTACTACGAACCTACGCCACGAAAATATGTAAAGGAGAACTGTGATAAATCTTTACAGTCTTCTCCTACACTTAAGGCGCGACTAAGGATCCAGATGAGTAGACCAAATCCAGGTGGTGACAAAAAATTGTAAACCAAATTTCAGTCGAGCACTAAACATTATATTTTATTATATTATTTTATTGTAGAGACCATACAAGCTATCGAAGACAGGGAATACGATGATCAGCTGTACCCTCACCAGAATTCGAGCCATTGTGCTTTCAACAGTTAGCCGGACGTGGTACCAGTTGCACTACAATAGCATGCAAGTGACGACTTCGATAGTTCCCTATAATGCTATTTCATGAGGTTTATTTATATTTCATATATCCACTTCATTCTTCGAAATTCGTACAGGAATTTCCATATTCAGCGAACTTATCTATTCGGCCACTGGCAAGCCTCATTATGCTGAATTATTTAGATTATGGCAAAGCACTCGACAGCTTTCTACCTCAGAGGAGGGTTGTCCTCAAGGAGCACTCAGTAAGTGGTGGGCTTGATGAAATAAGAATAGTGTCCCAACTTATTACTAGAAAATATGCTGCCAACCGAAATGCTACATTATTTAGTTGAAAAGAACTTTGTTCGTAATGTTTCAGCAGTCTTGGGAATAATAATGGCATTACCAGTAACAGGTGCAAGCCGTTTGTCAAATTTGTCAAAGCTGAAAGGTAACGTCGTAAAAACGCAACACGTAGTCTAAAACCTTTAAAAAAATATTCGCTTACACTCATACAATTGTATGTGCACATGTTCGTGGTTCAACAGCTCTTCATTCTAATTGGCATGATGAAAATAACTTACATTTTTCAGTTAGCAGTAATATATCATGTTCTTTCTTTCATTTAATCTTCTAAATAGCTTTCGTGTACATTGCCATAATCAACAAAACAAGCAAGTAAATTTTTAATTGTCTCTTTCTTTCTTAAGGCAGCAGTGCCCAAGTGGCTCAACATTGGTAGTCCGATATGGGTACCAACCTTGGCGAAGGCATTTGCTGCTTGAGTAGTGTTATTGTGGATTCTCTTGCGTGTATAACTTGGCTCCCTTGTGGGTATAGTCCCATTGTACTAATTATTTAAACCGGAACGCACCGCAGGACCCTACAAAGAACCTGCTCAATACCTTGAAAAATGCTTTGCAGTTGATTTTCGCACTTACAAAAATTTAGGAAATCTTTTGGCTTTCACACTTAAGTTTTACATATTCGAAACATCTGAAATGAACTAAAGGGCTTGGTCGCGAACGGAAGTGCGATGTGTCCGGCTCACTGATGAATTGTGTGGCAAGGCGGTTTAAGTGATACTATCTGCACCTTGAGTCTCCTAGTGAAAAACTAAGGAAAGAAAGAGAGAGGCGTGACCTTGAGTAACGAGACTTCAGTAGAATGAAGGTACGCCCTAAGATAAGGGAAGAGCAAGACAGAGCTGAAACAGTAGAACCCAAGTTAAGTCTTGAATGTAAAATGCATATAAAGCAAAATACAGAAGTTTATCGTAACTGCATAAAGAACATAAAATATAATATAAAACAGAGCTGTAATTAAAAATAAAATACTAGAAAATACAACAAAAAGTGAAGTGAGACTATATACAAAATACAGTACAAGGTGAATTTTAAACTATGTAAGTGCAGCTAGGTGGATAAACTATATAAGAAAGTTCGAGTCTCGGGTGAGGTGAGCTGCTTAAGATCGAAGGTCACTGTTTTCGTTTAGAATTTTGAAATCGAAAATCCTGAATGCATTTAAATGATCCTAGTTCTTTGCTTTACGGTAAACACAGTTGTTCATTCGGTTGAAAATATCCTCGACATTCTGTGTTCCGATATCATCATGGAGTCTGATTACTGATGAAATATTGTGCATTTGTGATCATACATTGTAAAGTTCCACTGTCTATCTGTTGTGTAGAATCTTGAGAAATAGTGATTGGACTGAAGAAGGGTTAAAATTGCCCTTAATTAAACTCTTTAAATAATTTACAAGGCGTCAACATACTACGCCTCAACTTGGGCGGTAATTGAAACAGTAGAATCAAACTTAAAATTGAAGATATTGGCAAGTAGTAGAATTACACTACAGGAATCATACAATCCTGTATCCTACAGCCCGTAGATGAGTCTAGTGGCAGCAAGATAATAGCGATTAAGCCACGTCTAATCAGCAGTAACTGCTAAGCGGACGTTTGCGTCTAAGCACTCATGGAAATTTCCCGGTCTCTCTCTCTCTCTCTACTGGACCGTCGATATTTAACTTATTCTCCCACTGGTAGAATTTGCATTTCTTACGCGCGCTACCAAATTTAAATATTTTGGCACTGACAATTAGGGGAATGAAGGCTTATAGGAAAGTAACTTAAAATTAAATTTAACTGGTTATTTAAAATAAATATAAATCCCTACATTTGTCCATGCCAGAATTTAACAGACTTGGATAAAGGTTCTTAAAGACCTATTACAAACTGATAAATTCTACATCTAACAAGATCTAAGCCCCGTTTACATTCAAAATACTACTACAATTTAAATTATCACAGAAGAAAATTTTGTCATCATAGTTCTGCTGGATATCCTTCCCCCTCTTTCAATTGGGCTTCAGTCAACTCCTTCCAGTAATCTGGAAGGAACACTTATGAATACATGATTCTAAATAACACTTTAAATTCCCAATACAATCTTTTATTAAGTTCTTTTATTAAATCTTTTTGCATTTAGCGTAGCTTTCTCAGCTTTTCCGAACATTACGGTTTTTCATGTCACAATTATTCAATTCACATTCATGCTTAAATTTTAAACTTTAATCCCCTTTTGGCTCTTCCCAATGTGTGGTGTGAAAACGCAAGTATACTATGTTATAGTGGACAAAATCTCCACCTAAGCACACATCGACTGTTAGCACATAACAACCTACTTAGACACAACCTAAATTCATTTCTAAATTCTCAAAGAGCTAATAAACATGAAAATTAACTAGAGTGTCGGTGGAGAGCCCTAAAAACACATGCATACCAAATATTTTCTACATTGATCTTAAACGCATGCAAGCTTTCTATCATTTACTTTAACACAACAGATATTTCAACATTTTACAAACAAATACTTTTAAGACAATATAGAATAAAATGAAAATTTTACTTGAATGAATCCTTTTCTTCGCTAAAAGTTCGAACCTAAAATAAATTTTCATTAACAAGTACTAATACGAAGCTGCTTGTATCAGGCCAGATCTTTTGGCGAATTAACATAAATAGTCTTTTCACACAAAAAAAACGAACTACTAGTTCTTTATATTAATATAACAATTCTATAATACATTATACTTTGTGCTTTCGCCAAATAAAGCTGAAATAACTTTATTCCTCAATCGAGGCAATAGCTTTTGTCATGTAACTTCGTATTTAAAACATTTTCATGCAACTTTACATAACAGAAAAAATTTATAGAAAAATTCACGTTCATCAATGAGACTTTCCGTCTCTACTTCCTGTGCACTGGTGGGAATAGGCTTTTCTTTTTTTCACCCCTGATGAGTAGTCTTTTAGGACGTATTGGCGGCATGGCTTCTCTTTTCCTTTCACTGTCCGGCAAACTGGTTCTTCGTACATCGGTATTCGAAGACTCTTGCCTGTAAACTCTAGGTCGTTTCGATTTTTCCTCTGTGCCTTCAACATCGGCTGGCCTCTTCTTCATTTTCTCGACGGGTGGTTTTGTTTGTAATAATCTTTCAGTCAGCCACCTCCTTGTTGTATCCTGGCGCTGTCTGCTGCGAGACCTTGTCATTACATGGCGATGCTTGTTTCTAGCCGGGACGTTTCTTTTACCCTTGAATTTTTTCCTCTTTGGATCTTCCACACGTTGAAGGATTCTTTTCTCCGGAATTCTTCTGCTCGTTTGGGAACTTGTAGTTTCTTTGGTTTTTTGCTTCTTCGCGGGTGGTGGAAGTTGTGGTGCGGTCAGAATTGCCCCTGGGGAAGCCGCCTCTTCTGATTTGGAAGCCTGAAAGAAATCATGTAAGACATCGAAATCTTTACGATCGTAGTATTTCTCCAATTGATCCGGACTAGCCTTTATTCTTTCTCCCGACTCTGTTTTTAAGTAGATCACAGCCCCAACGATCTTCTGTACTACATAAGGCTCTTCAAATTTATGGGCGAATTTTGATACGACATTTTCAGGTGCATTAGACAAAGTGAATTATCTTTTCAACACCTTATCCCCCACTTTAAAATCTGATTCACGGAATTTCCTGTCGTAATAGAGTTTCTGCCGCTCTCTTGTTACATCGGAATTTTTCAAAACTTCATCAATCAGCTTTTGAATATTTGCCTGTTTGAATTCTGGTTCTCGCTGTTGAACAAAAAAAAAATGTTGTCTGAAGGTGTCAACATCTTCCTACACAGAAATAATTCACCGGGAGTTTTACCCGTTGTATCATGCTTGGCAGTTCTTAAAGCATAGGCTAGGTCATCAACGCAACCCATCCAGGGCTTATGATAATTTTTAACGTAACTTCTAATTATTTTAACAATGTTTTTATTAACTCTTTCCGCGATGTTTACTTGTGGTCTGTACGGGACCATTTTCATATGCCGTATGTCAAGCCCTTTACACAGGTTCTCAAAAATTTGACTAACAAATTGCCTACCATTATCGCTTATTACTTTTAATGGTGAACCGTATTTTAAAATATACTTATGTAAGAACGCGTCTGCAACTATTTTAGTTGACGCTCGCTTTAAAGGAATTGTTTCTGCCCACTTAGAAAAATGGTCTGCAATCACCAAAAGATATCGATTTTTATTTAACTCGCTTTGGGGAAAAGGGTTAAGAAGGTCTATTCCAAGGATCTCATTAGGAAAAGTCGCGCGAATACTATTTAGATACCCGGCCGGGCTATAATTACCGTCGTTAATTAACTGACATAATTTACAGGACCTAACATACGATGTTACTATCTTCTGTACTCCCCCCGGGGGTTGACTCAGGAGAATTCCTGGGAAGTACTGGCTAGGATCTGTACTTAGACAGTCTCAACCACGGGGGTAAAATATCAGGTACTATTGTACCTTATTCTTCACAGGACTAGAGCCCGGGTATTGTACCCAGGTTGGGTTCAGGCTCGGCAGGGACCGTACTGGTACTGTCTTGTCCGCTCCCTTGGCTGTGGTGGAGCTGATAAAAACAGACAAGGAGGAGGGCGAGGGACTATGCCTGTATAACCAAAAAGGTAAAGTTAGGGCGTCCCCGTCTCTCCGTAAAGTGTCCCTATCTTCTGTACTTGCGGAAAATACACCGCCTCGCGTACTCTACGCATCGTTTTCCTCACCCCTAAATGACCGGCTGTGGGGCTATCATGAAGTTCCTGTTAAATACTCAACCATAGTGTGGCGCGGATGGCTGGTTTCAGTTTGTAGTTTTCATTTGTTGATTTAGTATAGAACAATAGATTATCTATGATCTCGTAATTTCGGGCCCTATTTCTAATTGTAGCAAGATCTGCATGTTCAAAATTATCTGGATGCTTTAAATAAGCATAGATATTACCGAATTCTGGATCCTTCGGCAATTCAGCTATAATTGTATCCAGGGAATCTAAAACTTCAGAAGTTAACATAGCACATTTTATTTGATCCCCATTTTTATCCAGTTTAATTTTTGACAAGGCGTCGGCCACTGTATTTTCCTTGCCGGGAGGTTGCTTAATTATTAAGTTGTATTCTTGTAATTTTAAGACCCATCTAATTAATCTAGGAGTTAAATTCTTTCCAGAATATAATCTGCCTACTGCCGCATGATCAGAGTAGATTGTGAGTGCGGCTTTTCCGAAGTAAACCCTAAACTTCTGAAATGCCATTAACACTGCTAACGTTTCTCTTTCTGGCGTTGTGTAATTCCTTTGAGTCTGACGCAGGGTTTTGCTAAAAAATGCCAAGAGGTGACCTTTTTGAGTTAAAACTGCACCCACGGCGTAATATGACGCATCCCCGCGATCTCGAAGCTATTGTCCCCTTCCGGGAATTTTAACACTGGGGCATTAATTAGAGCCGTTTTCAATTTTTCGAAAGCGGTGTTTGCCTCCGCTGTCCATGCAAACTTGGATTTCTTTCGTTTTAACACTAACGAACGTTTAACAATATCGGCAAAATTTTGGATAAACGAACGATAATATGAGCACATGCCAATAAAAGATATAGTTTTTTCACAGTGTTTGTCGGAGGATAATTTTTAATTGCTTTTATTTTAGAATCTTCAGTTTCGATGCCTTTAGCTGAAATTTTGTATCCTAAATATCGCAATTCCATAGTTACGAATTTGCATTTTGCGGCATTAATAGTTAAACCTGCTTCTTTTAATAATGAAAAAACTTCGTGGAGGTCTTCCACGTGTTGTTCAATAGTGTCACTAGTTTTGATAATGTCATCGAGATAAATGAGAGTGGATTTTCCTAGGGCGGGACGTAAAATTATGCCCATAGCGCGTTGAAAAGCTGACGGGGCCCCGCAAAGCCCAAATGGCATGCGTAAAAATGCATAAGTTCCCGATTTTGCAATAAACGCAGTTTTATTCACATCTTCTGGTTTCATGGCTATTTAAAAGTAGCCTGAAGTAAGATCAAGGGTGGTCATATATTTTGTAGACCTAATTTTCCGTATTATTTCTTCTACACTCATGTCCAAAATTATGTTTACATGCATAAATTCACGGATTTCTCAGAGACTAATAATTTAATGAATTTTCGTGGAATCATACATAACATGATGACACATAAATGCGAAAGAAAAAATTGAAGATCACCTCATATGATATAAAATTGTAGCATGAAACAATAAAAATGGTAATAAAGTGTGACAAAGAGAGTTAAGAAAAAAAGGAATGATTCAGAAAAAGAATTAAGTCTTACGAATTTAATATGGAATATGATCTCCCCTGACTTGTACACACATATCACAACGTGTTTTAAGGCTGGAAATAACGTTGTTAACCACAGTTTGGGGAATTAATCTCCACTCTTCCAGCAATGCCGTCTTCAGAGCATTTACATCTCTAGGAGGAGGATGTATACGTGCAATTGCTCTTCTAATGTAGTCCCATAAGTTCTCTATCGGGCTAAGGTCAGGAGAGTTTGGTGGCCAAGGTATTCGCTTAATGTCTTCACTTTCAAGGAATTCATCAACGAGGTTTGCTCGATGTGGACGGGCATTATCATCCATAAATAAAAAGTCAGGTCCATATGCACCCCTGAAAAGTCTTACATAAGGATCTAAGACCTCATCCCGATATATCTGACCTGTCACAGAACCGCTGCTGAACACGTGTAGGGGCGTACGTACATCAATCATTATTCCACCCCATACCATCACACCTCCATTACCGAAACGGTCACGTACCACAATGTTCGAGGGATCATTTCGTGTTCCTGACTCCCTCCAGATGTAAACACGTTTAGAATCACCAGTTAAACTAAACCGCGACTCATCAGTAAAGAGAACATGGGGCCATTGATGTTCAGTCCAGTTTTGATGTTCTTTACACCAATTAAAGCGATCCCTCTTTTTCTGTGAAGACAGTAAAACACATACCCTTGGCTTTCTGGCATAAAGGACTTTTTCATTAAGCCTTCTGTATATTGTTTGCCGTGATGCAACAGTTCCAGTGGCGGCTGCATGCTCTGAACTTAACTAGTGAGCACTAGCCTTTCTGTTACGACGGGCAGTTAATGCCAGATACCGATCTTCAGAAGCAGTTGTCATTCGTTTCCATCCTTGTCCAGGACTCCTTACAACATTTCCATCATTTTGAAACTGTTTTCATAGCTTAGAGACTGTCTGTCTTGAAATATTCAGACATGTGGCTGTTTCCATGATTGTCTGCCCTGCTTCTAAACGGCCGATAATTCGCCACTTTACAGATTCTTCCAAATGATACTTCGAAGCCATAACAAACCGCTTTGAGTCCCTACACACTGAAATCAAAAGCTATGTTGCAGAACTTCACTCAAATATTCAGTTTGCGCAAAGAGCTTGATTCACCCTTGGATGACGTAACGCCTAGATTTGCATATCACAAACCGTTTGATTACTTTTGATTGGATAATGCTAATTAGGCTTGGTTTTCACACATTCCCTGCAAATACGGATCACATTGATTCGATATTTCATTGAATATCATCATTTTTGGGTATGTAAAGATAATTTTGGACATGAGTGTATTACCCGTAAAGAGTAAACAGGGAATTTAATCATGCTGTTAAGTTTTCGGTAGTTAGTCGCAAAACCATAAGCTTTTGGATCCGAAGGGGGCAAGTTATTTCTCTTTCTGCATAGGATAACTGGGCTAGCATATTCACTATTGATGGGAATAATTATTTTATCCCTTAGCATTTGTTTTATTGTTATGTTCTATTATTGCTTCTTTTTCCTTATCATAACGATGAGGTTATGCTTTATAAGGTTCGCATGATTTTAGTTCTATTGCATGGGTAACAATTTGTGTATTCCCTGGCTTCTTAGAAAATAACATATGAAATTTACTTAAGTTTCTCCAGCTTGGCTTTTTCATCTTCTTTTAAATGCTGGAGCTCGATTTCAGGAACATTTACCTTCCCTGCTAAAAATGTCCCGTAGAAACCCATACATTTTTTTTACGTAGAATTGGCCTACGGGTACCTGAACAGTTCTGCGGGTACCCGTAGGCCAAATCCCCGTAAAAACCCACAGACTGAAACTCGTACAAGTGTACGGGTAACCGTAGGCCTATTCGCCGTAAAAACCCGTACGGGTACCTGTAGGCCAAAGTCGTAGGCCAAATTCCCGAACAAACCCATACAACTGTACGGGTACCAGTAGGCCAAAGCTCCATAAAAACCCATAAACAGAAACTTGTAGAACATATGAGTACTATAAACAAAATCCCTGTAAAAACTCATAGCCAGAATCCAGAATTTTATGTGTATCCATAGGCCAAATCTCCATTAAAAATAGATATTCTATAGGTCTATTCCACATAAAAACCGGTAGACAAAAACTCAGACCTTTGCGGATATCCATAGGCCAAATCTTTGTAAGCTTTTACAGAGATTTGTACACAAATCACAGTACACAAAAATCTACAGACGAATACAGGTACCCATTGGGAAAATCACTGCACAAAACAGTAGACAAAAACCCATAAACAAAACCAATAGAATTATACCATAGTGGAGTATCCATACATAGAACGGGTATCTATACAGAATCCCTATAAAAAAACAATACACAAAAATAGAACTGTAGATCGAATTTCTATAAAAACTAATAATTGTAAGCATAAACCAGCAGGGCGCAATTAGCAGTGATGAAATGTACAGACCTAAATAGGGTTGTGCGGATTTTAGGATTTTGCGGATTTCAGGATAGAAAAGCCAAATCATAATATTAGACTAAAAGTGCAAAATAAATAAGGCATATTAGGTATATTTACTTAAATTATTATGTACAATAATATATATTATTAGATTATTTTATTATATGCATTAAATTATTATTATTCATTTATATTAGTGATTACAGGAATATTTTAAAGCATTAAGGACATATAGAATACAGACGTGTAAAAAGTAGGGATACTAATAAAGCATAATTTTTTTTTACTTGTTTCAAACATTTTTCTGATAGAGGTTTGTTCTAAAACTTTAGGTACTCCATAGTAAGCTTTTTTTGTAAATTTTACAGAGTCATAATCTCATGGTCTGTGACACAGCTCTGTTGTTCTAAATATTTTAGGTATTTTTCATCAAGTTCCAAACCCTCATTAAAAGATATTTCCTCACTCCTATCAAATTCATTACCTGTGTCGGTTTCAGAATCGTTTTCTTGCTGTGGCGAGTTCAAAACAGAGCCAATGATTTCATCATCGGTTATCTGATATGCGAGTGTTGGCTCATCTGAACACATCATCCATACTGAAAACCTCTTCTGGGCTAAGATCTTTTTTCTGCCACTAACACAGAATCATTATTATTCGGTAATTATGACGTCATTATTGGATAAATATTTTTTCTTCGGTATTTTATTCTCCATTCTGAGGTTTCTGGAACCTATAAATTCAATGTTTATATTTTGAGAGGCATTCGGATTTCAGGAGTTCACGGATTTCAGGTCGGCGGATTTTTGGTATTTGACTGTATTTCTATTATATACCAGTAAGAAAACCAGTAAAAGTCAATATAAACCAATACAAAGCAGCAGAAAGTTCTGACATTGTGTTGGTTGTATGGGTGTCAGATGATACCAGTAAGAAAAACCCACAGAGATCAATAGAAACCAGGATAAGTCAGTAGAGACCAACAGAATTCTATAGGTTTATTCTATAGGTCAGGAAGTTTTACTGGTTTTTATGGAGCATTTTGAAACCAGTAAGAAAAACCCACAGAGACCAACAGAAACCAATAAAAGTCAACAGAAACCCATAGAATTTTATGGGTACCCATAAAACATTTTACTGGTTTCTATGGGGCATTTTTAGCAGGGTTTTTCACCACCTTTGGCACCATATCCAAGAAAATAGAATTTTCTGAAGTTTATTCTGGCGTTCGCCACCCTGAGGAACTCTGTACCTAAAATTACATTGTTTTGCAAATTTTTAACAACAAAAAATAAAACTTTCAAAACTTCGTTTTTTACGTGAACGTTCAGCGATAGCTTTCCGACACATTCGCAAAATTTCCCTTGTGCGGCAATGATTTCTGTGCTACAATTTTTAAACAATCTTATTCTCCGGAAATTTCTATAGTAGAATTTTTAGCTTAAAAAGTTTCCTTCTGCGCTGGTGTCCATGAGTGCTTCTACGAGTACGTCGTTCAAAAGAACCTGGATTACCGGTAGTTGAGAATTTTTGCCTACCACGGTATTTACATACAACTTAGAGGGATTATGCGATGCACAGGGGGTCTGAACACTCAATTAATCAGGCCCCCTCTATTCGTTTAAATTCATTTTTCTTCCTGATGTTTGCTGGGTGCGCTGGCGGTATTTGGCTTTACCGTTTTCATTCTTGCTTGTTGACGGCCTGGTAAGAAAACGTTTTCCTCCATTGTATTTGTTTCTTTCTGCGGTCGGCTGTCGGGAGAAGTGCTGATAGTAACCTTGGGTAGGAAATCTCGAATTTTCCGCTATCCGTCGATTTTGAAACTTTACGGCTAATTCGAATAGTTCTTGCAGCATTCGTGGGTTTCTCAGCACCACAAAATCTTGTACAGCGGGTAATAATATTGATAATATAATTTCAATTACTTCATTATCGGACTTCCTTCCATATAGCATATTCACTAGTTTGACTTTACGCAGTATAAACTCGGTAAGGTGTTCAACTTTGCGTTGATAAAAGCTGTACAGTTCGGCTTCAAGCTTCACACGATCCTTCACGATCGGGAAGGCCTTCAGGAGCGCTGCTTTGAAATTCTCAAAATTGTAGGTGAGGCTTCCGACTTCCCCGAGTAAGAATTTTCCTATCCCTTTCCACTAAGACTCCGCTTGTCCTCGGAGGGCACTGGAGGCGATAGCTACTTTTTGCCTTTCGGGTAACGGATACAATTGAAAGTGCGTCTCAGGCGATTCAAGGAATGAAGTGACGGAGTTTTTACCGTCGAACACCTTGATAGCTGCTCTCATCGTATATATTAAAAGGCCAAATCCATCCAATGGGCTTATCACCATCGGGTCTACGACTTCTGTCTCTTGTAAGGATGATTGCCTGTCCTGATTATTGGGCACTGGATTCGAATTAGAAGTTCGGGCGCAAGATGTAAAGTTCTACTGTCTATCTGTTGTGCAGCATCTTGAGAAATAGTGATTGCACTAAAGAAGGGTTAAAATTGTCCTTTATTAAACTCTTTAAACAATTTACAATGCGTCAACTTGACGCTAACATATTACGCCTCAACTTGGGCGGTAACTGAAACAGTAGAATCAAACATAAAATTGAAGATATTCGCAAGTAGTAGAATTACACTACAGGGATCACACAATCCTGTATCCTACAGCGCGTAGATGAGTCTAGGGGCAGCAAGATAATAGCGATTAAGCCACGTCTAATTAGCAGTAACTGCCAAGCGGAAGTTTGCGTATAAGCACGCACGAAAATTTCCCGGACTCTCTCTCTGTACTGGACCGTCGATATTTAACTTATTCTCCCACTGGTAGAATTTGCCTTTCTTACGCGCGCTACCAAATTTAAATATTCTGGCACTGACAATTAGGGGAATGAAGGCTTATAGGAAAGTAACTTAAAATTAAATTTAACTGTTTATTTAAAATAAATATAAACCCCTACAATATAAATAATGATTAACCGAACGTTGAACTGATATTAATTGACGATGATTTCCGAGAATATTGCGCAGAGGACCAAGCGTCCGGCTCGATAATGTAGTGTCAGATAAACGCATCGAGTTAGCAAGTCCAGAACTGTGGTACCACATAGGCGGTAAAGGCAGAAAAAGGGGCGATCAACTGTCACCGCAATTAGTTTTTTGAGAGACAGTCAATAATTTTTTCTAACTTGCGGCGCTCAACAACACTAAGATCATCTAGCTGAAAAGTCATGCTTAGTAATTTTTATTACACAAGTCTTCAAGTAGTTCTACAAGTTCTAATCCAGTTTTTAATTTCTGCGTGGAAGATGTGGCATTTTTATATTGCTGGTGAATGATCTTAATTTGGTAAGAAAAGCTACGAGCTCAGTATCTCAATCAAAGACAGAAAACTGTCTTTATTATCCTGCAGTGTTTTCTTATTGCTGTCTGCAGAGTTGCTGATTTTGGGTTGATGCGTTCTGGGAGGAATTTCTCAGGGAAATTATTTTTTTCACGCATTTTCTTTTCAAAATCCTCCTAGAATTGCATTGATAGTCCCCTTGCCATCTGAAGCCTGTAATTTCCCCTTTTCGTAGGATATATAAATGCGGTAAACTGCATTTCAAACATCTGGGTTCGTTAAAACAACCAAACTGTTTGTTTCCAAATCTTTGGCAGCAAAAATAGATCTCGAGACTTTTTCTGGCTTGAGTTTCCTAACTTTAACCTGTAAAGAGGACAGAGTTTCGATCCTGAAAATTTTGAATCCATCGTCATTTTTAGGAATTTCCATGAAAATTATCTGGAGCTTGATCATGGTACCATCTTTTTTTCCTTATAAACTGCTTCCCCTTTGAAAGAGACTTATTCGTTTCCGTTTCTAGAGTAAAGTATCAGCAAGGAATCTAGTGATGACCACCGTGAGAGGAAAGTCTTTAGGTTTACAGACAACATGAAACAGTACATCATGCTTATTAGGGATGGCGATGGCCTTGTAGTACAAATATGATGAATCGAAGAAAATCTTTATATATCCTTTGGTGCGAATTCCTTCAAAACCTTCTGTGTTATTATTTCTGAAAAGTTCGTTGAGGAATTTCCGGGATACGTCTTGTCTGGCGCAAAAGACTGACGAAAGTTTCGCAGATTTTTCCTTTTCAGGGTAATCGGTTTGCATATTTTCCTTGCCTTCCTAGCTGCAGTTGTTTTTTATTTCAATTTGAGGGACTCGATTTTCATCGCTGGGTGGACTGTCAACTTTTTTCGGTTGCTCACAATCATTTATGCCAATAGGCACGTTTTTCTCATCAGGAGTCTATCCTTTCTCACTAAGAAGATACGTATAATAAACAGGGATTCAAATTTAGGGAAGTCCGTAATATCAGCCTTAATTCATATTCGCAAAATTCCTTTTTCCATCCACATATACAGTCGTTTTCTTCGAGGACTCTGTATGACATGTTGCGTGTTTGCTTCTCATTTTTTAACATCTAAACGTGAAACAGATTCTTTCAGTCGGCATAAATCAGATCGAACGTATTTGAAGGTCTGTAGATTTTGTTCAAAGCTATTAAGAGTATGAATGTCAGATTCGTAAACTAGGAGTATGGTTCTCCTTAGAGGAATCGTGGATGAAAGAGATAAAAATTAATCACATGTCACACAACACAAGCACGTTTCAGGGTACCAACCTTCATGGATAAAGGTCCCCCCCCAAAGTCTGGTGAACAAAGCATATTTGAGAAACCACTATTTAGTACAATTTGTTTGCTTTGTCGCTTGATAATGAACTGCCATTCACCACGGATTACTTCGGGGGAGCCATATAAAGAGGAAATTAGTTATCCATTACAAATGATGGTTGATGCTGATAGCTTATTGGTTGTAGAAAACGAATACAACAAACTTTACAATAAACATCACTAGTATTTTTAACTCTTACAAAATTTACACTTACGAATCTCCAATAATTCCCACATAATTTAAATAAAACATATATTCGTTATAGAATAGAAGTGGACAGAAATAAGGTCGTTCACAAATCTTTCTAATTAATGAAAGTGGTCCATACCGGAAAAAAGTTTAAGAAACACTGTCGTGGAGAGTGGTGCGCTATTAGGCAAGTTTTGAATTTTGATTAGCGATACAGGAGTTTCGCAGAAACCGAAAGTTACAATTTTGTTTAGGGATGTGTCATTTTGTTCTGAAAGCACTAAGTTTAACATTATTTGCGAAATTGTTCTTTATAAATTTAGGACTTAAAAAGGAATAAAATTCGTCTTTTGCCGAAAAAGAATTAAAACTGTTTTGATTTTGCATTCATTTAAAGAAAGGCACTTTTTTCTTTAAAAAAGTTTTTTTTTTTTTTTTGGAATAAAGGAAAATACAAGACCTTTTCATGAGGATAATTTTTATCTGAAAAGCTAAAGTAATCAATGCAAAATATCAGAAAAATATCTGAAACTTCATATTACAAAATTACTTTTCATATAAACACCTGAATGGTTTTACGATGTTTCAGGCATACAGAAATTCTCAGTTTCTTAATTAGTTAGACAGAATGAGGAATGTCTAACTAAAAATATTCTATTTAAACGTATTTTGTTTTCACGCAGAATGGAAAGTATTTCAAAGGCCAATAACCTTGTAAAATGTTCCACAGAAGTTACTAGAAAACTTTTCATTTCTTTTTAAACCTTGGCAGCAATGTAACTGTAAACCGCAAGATATGTTTTGGCTCGAAACTACAGTAGTTGAAGTTTTCCATTCCTGTTCTACAGCTATTAATACTTTTTACCCCAGAAGATGGATGTACTGAGAAAAGATGAAACAGCGAAGTTTTAGAAACCAAACTAAAATTTACGTTTCTTTGTTTTATAAAGGGTGTGGCTGAAAACGAATATTACTTAGCGAATAACCAGGGAAAACATTTTCTGTCAGATATAAACCAACGACGTTCCACTCGTATACAAGAGCTGCTTCTAAGTTTTGTTAAATATTCGTTACTAAGATAATGGCGAAATGTGTTAACCGAAAGAAAAGTGTAAACATTCGAAATATGAGGTAACTTTTCGACGTGAGTTTGTCTTTTATTTCTTTTCTATGATTACTCATCAATGCATAAAATGTTCTCTGCAATTACGTTGAACACAAAATCTTTATAAAGGAACAATTTATGCAAAATATTCTTCTGCATCTATGAAGAATAGAATGGTTTGAGTACAAGAGTACTAAAATTCTTTTAGTTTCAGAATTTAACTGTTGTCATGAGCAATTTACTCACAACAAGAAAGAAAGGTTTTTTTTTAAATTTTTTTAATAAGTTTCCAAGGCAGGTATTCGAACATTGAATCAAATCAAATCACACACGTAAAGAAATTCACGAGATTCACAAATTCAGCGAACTGTATCATCTTTAACGTTGCTTCTGTTAGCAGAAATTACACACACCAATGGGAACCTGTACATGTTTTACTCAGATGGATGTTCTTGCCATCTGAACCTTAAAAAAGGATAATTATATTAGAATAGCACAGCTAGATTACCTTTTTTTTTCCCCCCCCCCCCCAAAAAAAGAAAAAACAACTGTGGCTAACTTCCTACTTTTCTTAACTAGATGTTGCCATCTTCCTGAAGTTAAACAAAACTCAAACATTAGGTTTTGGAGTCACTTCTTTTAGGCTTTCACAACAGGTATCTTCATTTACGTATTTTGCTGTTAAGTGCTGTTAAATGCTGTTCGTGACCTAACAGAATTGAGGTATTTGATAATGTGTACGTTAGAAGGTATACAGGGTGGCAATTACTGTATCTACCAATTTTAAATAACAACCGAAAGATGGTGAGTGCTTGTAGAAATAACAGTATACACATAGGCATTTATACACTGCTCGACGCTGAAAATGCAACACCAAGAAGAAGTGGTCAGAAAGTGATGAAATTTGGAAAAAAGACAGAGACAGCAAGCAGCAATAAGTGATCTTTATTTCAAAATGACAGTCAGAATACAGAGCGAGAACGGCGTCAGCTCAGTAGGATGTGGGACAACCACGGGCAGCGATGCACGAAGAAACATGTCTAGGCATAGAGTCAATAAGAGTGCGGATGGTGTCCTGAGGGATGGCTCTCCATTCCCTTTCAAACATTTGCCACAGTTCGTCTTCTGAACGAGGCAGGGGCACAGTCTGCAAACGGCGTCCAATCACATCCCACACATGTTCGATTGGTGACAAGTCAGGAGAGTACGGTGGCCAGGGAAGCATCTCTATACCTTGCAGAGCATGTTGGCAGATGCCAGCAATTTGTGGTTGGGCGTTGCTGAAAAACTGAATTAGGCAGCTCCTGAAGGTAGGGGATTGCCACCGGCCGCAGTACATTATCCAAGTATCGTTGGGCCGTCATAGTGCCCTGAATACGAACTAGAGGTAACCTGGAATCGTAGGCAATAGCGCCCCAAACCATTATGCCACGTTG
This sequence comes from Stegodyphus mimosarum, assembly GCA_000611955.2. Classification (NCBI taxonomy): domain Eukaryota; kingdom Metazoa; phylum Arthropoda; class Arachnida; order Araneae; family Eresidae; genus Stegodyphus; species Stegodyphus mimosarum. The sequence goes on along the minus strand of KK119278.1, from coordinate 232,663 downwards.
TCGCGCTGTGGGGCGTTCCACAGTTACTGCTGGATTAGATCTGTCTCCACGTCGACGCCACACACGTATGCAGCGACTGTCACTGGATAAACAGAAGCGTGACTTATCTGAAAACACGACGTTTCGCCATTCTGTCATCCACATCGCTCCAGTCCGGCACCATTCTAAACGTTGGCGTCTATGCTGTAGGGTCAATGGCAGTCTTCTTAACGGACGCCGTGAGTACAGGCCAGGTTCAACCAGTCGACGGGAAATGGTTCTGGTCGACACGGGAACATCCAGGGTACCTTGCACATGCTGCAGAATCGCGGTACATTGCAGGACCGCCACAGCTTGTCGGCGGATGCGTCGATCCACGCGTGCTGACGTCACTCTGGCTGCACCTGCACCCCTTCTTCTTCCCACATTCCCTTGTTCCAACCATGTTCGCCATAGTCGATGCACCGTGCTCGCATCCATGTGGGTATCAGCTGCGATTTGACGCAAGAACCAACCCGCCCTTCTCAGTCCGATCACCATATTCCTCGTAAAATCTTCTATCTGCTGGAAGTGCCTTTGTTGACGGAGGCCTGACATTCTCTTCTATTCACGTATCCTCCGGAACAAAAACCAGCTTTCTTCGATAATTCGTCTGGCAGAAATACGACACGAATATTGCCCATTCTGCCCGTTCCTTCCCTTATATCTTACTTCACGGACGTCGGAGAGCTGCGCATTTCACACCATTCGCATAACTTAGTAACCTGCGTCTACTCTAAAATTTGCATAAATTTCTGACGACTGCTTCTTGGTGTTGCATTTTCAATGTCGAGCATTGTACTACAGTTTATAATACTGGTAATACAGGCATCAATAAAATTTAGTAATGCTCTTTTTCTGCTTAGACGGTGATGTGGGGAGATTTCCATGACACATCTCAGCATGCCTATAGATTAGTGTCGGAGTACAGCCATACTTGTGCTTGCTATTTCGTCGCCCTTTTTTTGACTGAATTGTATTCGCCAGCTGCCTTGCCAATAATTCTGTCGATATCCTTTGTTCCTCCGCAATACCCAATGAACCTCTATGACTCTTTGTTATTCTCTATTTCCACCACGCACTAGTTTTCTCTTTGAAATTAAATTGATTCTTTCGCTCTATGCTAAGCTTTTAGTCTTCGACGACGAGAAAATTCCAATGTTTGACACTGAAAAAAGAAATTTTTTAGTGTCAGGTACTGAGGACATCACAGTTCTCTCTAAATCAGGTTAACAACTGTAGCCAAAAAGTACACTCATGTCCATTAATTAAGGATAATGCAAAATCAGGCAAAGGAAGAGTTAGAAGCAAAACAAATTAGACTTATTTGTAAAGCTTAATTATTAAACAAAAGGTAAAGAGCAAAAAAGATGCTATATGTTTCATATTATTAAAAAAATTAGCGATTTTTTCTCCCTGGAGCAAATTACAAAAAAAAAAAACTATTTGCAAAAATACAATATTACATGGTTGGTATGATTGTTAATACATTGGATGTCTCCCAGACGATGCAATACAGTCCGTACAACGCCTAGGCATGCTAAGTATCAAATTATCGATCTGATCTTGGGGGATACCACTCAAAAAGCAATGCTCTCCGAAGTTCCGGTACACATGTAGGAGGAAGTTGACGGGCTGCAACTAGTGGGGGTGTGATGGTATGGGGTGGAATAATGATCGATGGACGTACGCCTCTACACGTGTTCAGCAGCGGATCTGTGACAGGCCAGATATATCGGGATGAGGTTTTAGATTCTTATGTAAGACTTTTCAGGGGTGCATATGGACCTGACTTTTTATTTATGGATGATAATGCTCGTCCACATCGAGCAAACTTCGTTAATGAATTCCTTGAAAGTGAAGACATTAACCGAATACCTTGGCCACCAAACTTTCCTGACCTTAACCCGATAGAGAACTTATGGGACTACCTTGGAAGAGCAACTGCACGTATACATCCTCCTCCTAGAGATGTAAATGCTCTGAAGACGGCATTGCTGGAAGAGTGGAGATTAATTCCCCAAACTCTGGTTAACAACGTTATTTCCAGCCTTAAAACACGTTGTGATATGTGTGTACAAGTCAGGGGAGATCATATTCCATATTAAATTCGTAAGACTTAATTCTTTTTCTGAATCATTCCTTTTTTTCTTAACTCTCTTTGTCACAGTTTATTACCATTTTTATTGTTTCATGCTAAAATTTTATATCATATGAGGTGATCTTCAATTTTTTCTTTTGCATTTATGTGTCATCATGTTATGTATGATTCCACGAAAATTCATTAAATTATAAGTCATAGTCTCTGAGAAATCCGTGAATTTATGCATGTAAACATAATTTTGGACATGAGTGTATATCACTCTCTTACACTCTCGTCATTGTGACGTACCATCGGTGTCATCTGGTTACTTCCTGAAATTTGCATATGATTCTTGAAGATGTGTGTAGTGATTTTATAGGTGATATATTTATTTTAGAGTTCGATTTCCGCGTGACTCCGAATTATCCTTAATTTATGGACATGAGTGTAATATGACGCCCAAATGTGTACGTCTGATATTTAAAATATAAGGAAAGGGAATTTGTGTGTGTGAATATGGGAGGGGAAATTAATTAAAAAAATTATGACCCTATATAATAGGAAATGTATAAAAAAATATTAAAAAATAGATTTGTTTTACTATATAAAACATACCAGCTGTACAAATATATGTTCAGTACAAGGATTACTGTTCAATTGCATTCTATTGTAAAGGTGTCAGTCGACAGTTTGCTCTTCTTACGACAGTAACTAATCCTCTGATCTGCTTCTTACAAGTAATATATGACTATTTTTTAAGTCTACTAAGGCTGTAAAACTACCCTCGATAAATCACAGACTTTTAGTGGCCACACAGCCAAAAATTATATAATTTCATATCCATAGAAATCGTGGTCAAGATACTGTCACAAAACGATTAGTGACTAATCACTAATCACTTTGTCTTTAGCAAAAATATTGGAGTAAAAACTACTAGTAGCATCTTTAGTTAGGTAGAAGTGCTTTCTCTTGCATAAAAATAGTTTACTTCAAATAATTGTTTTTGTTTCAGTTAAAGTAAGACAAAAGTATTCAACATTTAGTAATATCTGAAAGTCTCACAGCATATTTCAGGTATTATTATCCTAGAAGAAGGATAAAGGTAGTAGCGAATCTCCATCAGCTGATCATGTTAGAAAAGTGCAGTGAAATCTGCTGGAAAAGCTGTAATTTATACATCTCAACTTCGACTTTTGTGGTATATCCACTGTACAATGAGATAAATGTTTACTTTGTTGTTTCACACAATATTTCATGGCTACGATATGTCCATTCTCACTCAAATTCGATAGGCAAATTCATAGATTAGTTAATGATCCTTCTCGGCTACAAGCAACTACGTGTTGCAACTGACCTCATATGGATAAAGTAATGAACCAGTTTTATGAGCATCTTCTAAACATCATCAAAGTTTTTATATACAAATTTCATCGGAATGTCCTAATTTTAAAAACCATGCAAATTCAGAACCAGATGATACTAATCAGCCACAAGCTTAGACATTTTACAGGTGGATTTCAATAACAAAAGTTAATGTAGTCTTCAAATGAGGAACTTCATAGCACTTTTAGGCTGTTTTCAAATACTGCTATCAAATCGTTGCATCTGGTATTTTTTTAAGAGCCAATATTTTAGCTTTCAGGACAAATCCCGCCATTTCACACTTACAAATACTCAAAATTGCAAGGAATTATCGCCACTTCCTCACACGTGACTGTTGTGGTCTACTTCATAGCCCGTTCGTCTAGCAATCGGAAGATCCGCATTTCGAGTCCAAACGAAGACACAGTTGATTTTTCACGTTTTCCGCTCCGGGGGAAGGTAAAAATGAAAAGAGCCCTACAGTGGCGCTTTACTAAAATGTGGCTGAAGATAATTTGTCACCATGTGTATTCGACTAACAGGGCCTCATTCTTCTCTCTCCAAATACCTTTTAAATGGGGAGAGATTATATAAGAAATTAACGCTTTCTTCCGCTTCTGTTTTTTCTGATGTAACTCTAGCACGTCTGACTAGCGGTGGAAAGATCCGTGTGTCGAATTCCGAAGCAGGCAAACCTGATTTTTCTCGTTTCCTGCTCTGAATATTTTTGTAACATGACACTTGAATGTTCCAAAAAATAAATTACCAATTAATTTATGCATTGCCTAAGACCAAATCCTTAAATTTTAAAAATAAAAAAATACTTTTTCAAATTTAAGGAAAGCTTTGCTCCTTTCATTATTTCCTGCTTGCTTGATTCCATTGGCTAAAAAAAAAAATTGCTAACGAACCATATTATAGGAAACTGAAATGTGTCCATGGTTTAATAAACATATTTTATTATAATGTTTAATTTTATTTCTAAGGATCATTCATATTATTCTAGACTTAAGATTCCAGAAACTCAAGCATGATAAAAGTGTTACTGAGAAGTTTACGTTCCGTAAGAATGCCTTTTATTCCTCACTATGCCAGTGTTCCAGTGGATAAGACCTTCTCTACACTGTTATTTCACCTCATGTTCAAGTAATGGAGAATGGGTTGGCTACTTGGGCATTTTTATGATTTTCCTACGTGTAATGTAATGCGAGCCCGTTTTCATTATAGTCTTCCACGAAGCTAACCTGTTTTTAGACAGCTAGCCCTCGCGTGCTTTGTGAAATTCCAACTACTAATCAAAGGTAATCAACTAATCTCGTGCTTTGAACCTAACTGGTTGAATAATCAAGCTGAGTTTCTTTCTTTCAGTGGTGAAAAGCACAATATGTTTCCTGCCTGTGCTATAATAAGATTCTAAGTAAGCTTTTATTTGGGTCTAATAGCTGCTGGATTATTTGAATAATAAAAAAAATGAAATGTTTACAATTTTCGGTTTTGCTCAAACAAAATATTTATAACGAAATTCCTGAAAACTACAATTTTCATATCCTCTCTAATAGCTCTTAAAAAACTCAGGTTACACAGCTTTATTTAAATTATGAAGCTTTTATTTGGGTTTAATAGCTGTTAGATTGTTTGAACAATAAAAAAAAAATAAGGTGTTTACAATTTTAGGTTTTGTTTAGACAAAATGTTTCTAACGAAATTTCTGAAAACTGCAATTTTCGTATCCTCTCTAATAGCTATTGAAAAACTCAGGATAAAGCGCTTTAGATAAATTTCCAAAATGGCAATAAAGAACATGAGAAAATGATGGGGAGTTTATAAAGTTTATTATCTGTATTTCTTTGTATTGCTAACAGATGGCGCAGGAAGCATTTGAAATACACTTCACTCGTGTTACTTTGCGGTGATACCCAGCGTGTATAATTCAGTCGTCTGACGTTATCTGGCTGTAAAAGGTCGACTAATTATAATGCTCAGTCGTTAATTCAGTCCTCTAATATTATATTGCTGAAAGTTCGTCTAATATCATGTTTAGTAGTCTAATATTATGTTGCTTTTTGAGTCATTTTTAGTAGCGATTTTCTGATAATTCACGTTTAGAAAATGCAGTGAGAAAAACTTAGACCTGGATCTTCCAATTAATCTGATTTTACGGAGCTTTGTCATATTCAATAGGAATGTTACGGAACGCTTTGATAAATTTTTATGTGCAGTAGTTAAGTGAATTTTTAAAGACAAAGCAAGTAATGTGATTATATATAAGTTATTCACAGCTGTGCGAGAAAACATATAACAATTAAACTAATTATATATAAGAACCTCGCATTACCAATTATATTAGTTAGAAATATTATTAGAAAATAAAATAAATCTATAAATTATTAAGAAGAACGTACATTGCTCTGAAACAGTTCAACCAGCCAAACAGTTTTTAGTTGCAAGTGGAAAAATAAAAATATGATAGCACGTTGAACAACGGAAAAAGATATTTTTTCCCTTCCTTCTCTGATAATATTTTCAAAATTTCATTTAATAAGTGAAAGTTAAATTCGTTATGTGCTTTTTCGCCCCAAAATTCCTTTCCCCGTCGACCAGTTTCTCTCTCCCCCTCTGATGTCACTCTTTCTCTGAAATCACTTCTATCCCCCTCCTCTCCAGCGGAGGCTTTATCCTTCCAACAACCTTAGCTTCTCCATTGTTTTCCCGAAAGCCAAGATTGTTTTGTATTTTAATACTCATTAAGATGTTCTCGTCTTAAATTTATTAAGTATAACTTATTTGCATAAAATATTTTACATAGCATATAGCAAAACCAACGGTATTTTATATCGTATTATTATGTATTTATGCGATTATTACTAAATTCAATAAACATATGCAGTGTTCTAAAATTTTAATTTATTTGATAACTACGCACCTGTTTAAAGCATTCTGACGACTTCACGAAATACTTTAGGATAATACGATGCTTGTTGAACTCATTTGTTAAAAATTTAAGCATCCTATTGTAATGATGAACGCTTAAGACGTAACTTTTTATTGAGGCAAAAATTCAAATTTCACCTGCTTAAGCGGTATTCTTAGAGACAATCCTTTTCTGATTCTGATGAATTTTCCATGACACAGCTAAAACTTTGAATGAAGTTTCCAATTCAAGTCTGGATAATTCTGGATGCAGCTGAATAGTTCAGTTTTAACGCAATTTATTGATACAGTATTACCCATCATGTGATTTGCGAATTACGGTTTGCGAATTACTAAATATTATATAATGTTTACTTCACATTAACTTTATAAACAATAAGAAAAAATATTCTGTGCTGAGTTACTTTATACTGAGTGTTTTCAAATTAAGAACTTTGCTGAGTTTTAAAATTAAACTACAATAAATGTCATTGTATTTATCTTGCTAATCCTTAGACAGTCATCAAAACTGAATAATTATGAATTGCATAAGAATCCCCTTATACAATTTAACACAATATAACTGTAAAAATCATTCAGATGAATTTCATTACATCACAAGTCATAACAAGTTGTAGATTTCGTACGCTTATTCATATAATTTTTAACGTTTAAAAGTAAACCTTTTCATTTTTTGTCACTTTTACATTACTCTGCTTAACGCTAGCAAGAAGTCTATCAGTTACTTGGCCTGGCAAGCGTTGTCATTAAATCTTTAATTTATCTTTCAAATTAAAAATGTGCATTACTTAACAAACTAAATGATTTAAAATGTATATATGTAGGATTACAGGATCAAGAGCACGAGATAAGTATAAAGTAAATTTATTACGAAATTACTAGTATGAATGAAAGATGATAAAAGATGGGATGATAATATAACATGGTAAATTGACATAACTAAAGGTAACTGTAACCCTAGGACTAAGAATAGTCCATGAATTGTTCATGTAATAATCAACAATTCACAGTTTGGCTTATCTTGTCGAATCTCGAAAACCAGATCAGGATTCACAAATGCTGGTGGGTTCTGTAACACCACTAGGACATCATCCCTCCTCAAACTTCCTGGAAGGCTTACAGAGAACACGTCTGTTCTCGTCCACGTTTGGAACTCGTCTAAGCTGTTTTGCGCTGCGCTGGGCTGGCGGCAGATGACGTCACCTAGCTGGCGGTTCTGATTTCCCACATATATATATTAGCTTTAATAATAGCTCTATCTGACATAGTTTATAATACATCTGTACGGAGCCTATCTACCACCTAAATGCTAAATTTTGGTTTCATGTAGACAGACTGAAGACTTATCTCCTCGTCTTAGCCTTTCAATGAAAATAACTCAAAAGTCATCAAAAGTTTTAGATATGAATATTTGAAAAGAGTTAGCAAATTTACCAAAAGTTTAAAATAACTTTTCTTTTTATTTTATAACTTCAAATTGAGGAACTATACAACTAATGCAGAACAGAACAAACCAACGTTTCTTGAACCTAAATGTGAAGATGGCTAGGGAAACGTGCCACAAATCTCCTGAAATTCTCTAATTTGATCTTCGCTCTTACGTAGAATTTACAGTTCTACTAAAACCTTTTGTAAGAGCGAAGATCAGGTGCTTAGAAAATTTTAGGAGACTTCTGGCACGTTTTCCTTGCTGGAACCACTTTCTACGAAAAACTGCCATAATTGTTTGTATAATTTTTTTTGTATAATGATGCCATAATTGTTTGTATAATTGTACTAGTTTTGTATAATTACCATCCAGATTTTGCAGAGTACTGGATCTTCATTATATCGCATTTTAGTAAATTTACGTTTTATATGCTACGTCATTCCAAAAATAAGCTTTGAATAGGAAGAATATTTGCACATTATACTGAATCTCCTAGATCTCAAGAATTGCATTTTACTTCCAAATTTTTATCTTATATTTGCATATCCTGCACTAATTCCATTCAACTTCTTATTACTGATAGGCAAAATTACACTTACGTGAAAGATTTGGAATACTGAAGTTCATATGTATGCTGAATAATGAGAACAAATCCGGCATTCTGTCTCAATGGCTAATACTCTGATTAATAAAAATTTAAGAAAACATCAGTTTCATTCGCGTGAATAAAATAAATACATTTTTCAAAATCATCTAAGAAATCTATCACAAGTGTCAACATAAATGATCTAAAAATATATTTTTAAATATTTGAATAACTCATAAGCTGAAAATAAATCAAAAAGGTATCGAGAATTCATTGGAATATACCAACAGCAAAGATAAAATAGTTTCCAATAGCAAAGAGAAAACAGTTTTGAAATGTCTAAACGACTACCGAGAGCGCACTCTCAAAACGTTTGTGAAAAGGCAACGACATCACAAATACATAAATTTTGTGGAATATGACATTATTTAAAAATTTTCGTTCTGATATAGGAAAATACACATTAAATAATTAAGCGTGGGTATTCATGTGCATGTTTGTAAAGAAACAAATATATAAATTTTTAGGAAAATTTTGCTTATTTTCTATTTTGGTAATAATATTAGAAGTTAGGAAAATATTCTGTACTAAACATATGTAGCTATGAAATTCTTTGGAAAAGCGGAAAGTTAATAATCCTTTCGATACTTCGCTAGAAATCAAGTGTTATAGATGAACAAAGATTTAAAAATTAACTAAGAACACAGTAAAGTACATATATAAATTATTCTGCTAATCAGTTATGAGTATTTGAGTAGGATATATCCAGAATCTTCAAAATTAGTAATGAAACGTTCAGTTTAGCATTTAAGATTTTACTAATGAAGTCTCTAATAGTAAAATACTTGTTAAAATTGTGCTAACAGCAGGAAAAAAATATGCCTTTTTTAAAATATTCGCATGATAT
>KK119278.1:194127-216116 GCA_000611955.2 Stegodyphus mimosarum | reverse complement strand
TATTTTTTCCATATGATTATAAACAGAATTTTATTGTTAACATAGCATGTAAAATATAAAATGTTGAAAGTTATCCTAATTAAAAAGTAATTTTTAATTATGATAATTTTAAAGACTAATAACGACTTCAAAATCTAGTATAAATAAGACATCCTAAACGTGAACCCTGAAAATAGCTCTGGAATAAGCATGCATATAATTATTGAAATAAAAATAACTCCAAATAAATATACAGAAATCTGACTGCAGTCGAAATCGATTTCGCTTAAAAATTGCGTATGTAAATGACATGCATAAACGTTTGAAAGAAGGAAACTGTAACCGGAAGAGCCTAATACAGCTATAGAATAGAACTCCCCCACCCCAAGAAAAAAAAAAAAAAAAAAAAAAAAATAAAAGAAAAGAAAGGGGGGAAAAAACTCAAAAGATTAGCATTTAAAGTATCAAATATCTTCTGAGAAATTTGGTTAAAATTATTTTAAATAATAATAGATTAACCACTAATAAAGCAAGTTACTTATTTTATTTATTTATTTATCTATTTAATAATTGTACTGGAAATCTTGAAAACTTATCATTGTAATTTCAGTTAAGAAGATCTTCTAAACTATCCTAGTGCCTTTTTTAGGTAATAAAAAATTTCATACAATTTCCTAAGAGAGACTTTCACATGGATTTATTTTATTACTGAGCTTGCAGAAAGATAGAAGCAGGTTCGGCACCACGGCTTTGCCATCCGGTAACTCCCTAAATTTTGCTGCTGGATGCTTGTATAAATTCTAAAAGTTTTACAGCCTCTGAACTCTGCCGACCGGTGCAGTACCGGTTCTGGCCTTGGCCCTGAATTGATGATATCGTGTATACGATATTTAAAAGCGCATACATTCGATTAAATGATTCGTGAAAAGACAAATCTTCTTATCATAAAATTAGATGTCCATTTAATAAATTTAGTAAGCTAATATTTATAGATTTACTGTACAATTAGTATAATTTTCATGCAGTTTCGTGAATGCAATGTTTTCTTCACTCACAACAATCATTAAATTTTCCTCCGAAGCGTCTTTTCCTGTGCTCTGCTAAGTTTTAGCCTTACAGGCTGTTCCGGAGGCTAATACGGTGTTCACTTCAAACCCCAAAAGTTTTTAGAGCCTCACCTCTTCTAAAGCTCAATTTTCTCGTGGAATAATAGATTTGCTAAGCCCATCATAAAATCTCGTAGAATTCGTGCGCAGAGAAAAGAAAGGAAGCAAAGGAATTTTCCTTTTTCTACAATCTTGTTCCACCACCTGCAACTGCTAGAGGCTAATCACTTCTGCATAGGACTGACCACACAGGTAGCGAACAGAAGCCGCATCGAAATCCGCTTATTGTAATCGAATTTAGCATTTGCGCAACTTTTTTTTTTCATTAAATATTTAGAATCAATGCCGATTGATAGTAATTAGGGTTTTCTTTGTTCAGTTATTCCATCTATCAATTCAACTAAATGACAAGCTGTTAATTAAATTGCATGAAAATGTTAGAACATTTTTTCTCTTGGTTTGGTATTTTTGTCGTTTCGAATTGGATTCCTTTTTTATCATTTTTTTTTCTTTTTTTCATGTTTACCTCTGTTGTCTAACATTAACCACGTAACATTAACCATATATAAATTTGACATCGAGAGTTAAAGTGCTGGGCATGTCTATTAAAGCTGCATTCACTGAAATCTGTAAGTTTTACGAAAAACGTTTTCTCCATAAATATGATGAGACAATGTAATAAAGCAGTTACCAGTCAACTTAGCTTTAGCTGATTTCCATCTTTAAGGAAAATGAAAATTTATGGCAGTAATTGTTGACTGCAAATCTTGTAGTCAAATCTTACAGAAATTATAAAAACGTTTCTCATGATAACGTAATTTTTGTATATTTAGACTGGGTACCTAAAACTTACATAATAATTTTAATAATTTCATACAGTTAGCTTACATAAAATATCCTCTACACAGTCATTTTACTTACTGCCTTAAAGTCATTTTAAGGAATTTGAGAATTCAGTATGAGGAGTGACGTGATAGTTGTTGGATGAGCTTCAGCATTATCATTTTGTTAAAATTATAAGCAAGAAATTGATAAAAATCTACAAGATAAAATAATTCCTTATTAAATCACCTCAAAGAAACGATTCTGAGATTTATATTCCCTTTCGTGATGATATAAACTTTATGAAATCATTAATAATAACTCTATGAAATCATTAATAACTCTATGAAACTACGTGAATCAGGTATGCAGATTCCCACAATATTCGGTACTTGAATCCCAAGGTTCGCCTTCTGGGCGACATTACAGCTGAAGCCAATAATCAACTTATTACCATTTCTATTTTTTTGACTTAAAAGTAGCTAAATTGCAGACGCGTGCGTGAATGCTTTTTCACATGATGCAAATGCACGGCCATATACGCAATCAAATTAACTATAATCGCACTATTTTATATTTCAACAAAGATGGCTATTTTAAATCGCAATACCATACCTTTTATATTTTTAACCGTACTTTCAGCTATTCAGGAAAATATTGCATGCAATGATTTATAGTTTTTAAAAGAAAATGTTAAATATCACCTTTTTGATTAATAGAAAATAACTCTAAAATAATACAAATAGTAATACAATGAATATAAAAATTATTACACTAATATTCAAACTTTCTCTTTAAATTTCTTTTGCTTTTAAAAAAAGCAAATTAACAGTTAATGTAAGAAGCGTGCAACTTTATGTCGTGTTACAGTTTCTGATTGCAAAGCTTATTGTTGTTATTATTATTATTAGTCCAAAGAGGTTTTGTCCCTGAAGGACTATTGTTTTCGTTCTGCGATTTTGCGTTGGAAACATTAAAAGTCTAATCACTTTTCAAACTGTTGCCACAAAATATTTCAGCGCTGTATTATATTTAAAGAAATTAAATAACGAAGAATATGCATAAATGTATTTATATTTCTCCAAATGTGATAAAACAACGGTACCTAGAGCCACCCAGTTTTGAATAACGTACGCTTCCACCCGAATATGCGCATCTGGAAGCTGAATTTGGAATTTGTTTTATTATCTATTTCACATTTTGTAAAACTTTAACAAATTTTTTACGAACAAGTTCAAACGATTTAAAAGCGAGCAATGGCAATACTCTACGGGGGAGGAAAAAAAAAATTATCTAAAGAGCGCGGAACTGTGCATTGGAAATTTTAAAGATATTCTCATTTTAAAACTATTTTGCGATATTGCTGTTGAACTGAATTTCATGATTTAAGTGCGAAGAACATGATATTTAATAAATAAAGGTAACGCACAAAACGTTAAAAAGCGCCCCTTTGGACGTAATTTAAAATCTGAAACCTTTCAGATTTTTTTATTATTATTATTTCTTTCAATATTAAATTCCACACCGATAATAGATATAAAATTTAAAACTGACTTGCTTCAAGAGGCTATTAGTTTCAGCCTACTACAGCGAAATTTTTATTTTTTACACTGCATGCGTTTGTTGCCATTATAATAAATATTAAGTGATAATATCGAATTGAAATTATATGAAATACCTGATACTGTATCTCATTTTAAATACTTAATAACTTTAAGTTATTAGAAATTAATTAATATTTAGCCTTGATTTAATTTACTGATTAAGGAAAAGCATGAGAATGTCATCTGCTTAATAAAAGTAATCCTTTTGAGAAAGACTTTCTTTCTAAGGAAAACTGTCTCGCATAACAGGCTCGTTGCTTGTTGCATATGCTGCATGCTGTTTTATTCCCCTCCCCACACACACACTCCCACCGGTATCATTAAAGCTAGTTTCGGTTAAAAAGTCCTCCATAAAGATATACTTCTAAGGCAGATAGCCATCAGATATTTGCCATAATCAATTAATAAATTAATTAGCCCACTCCATAAGAGAGTAAGTTCAACGTCTATGCATTTGGTAAATTTTCGACTGAATTGCCTAAGAAACCTGTCTTTAAAGGCTTGAATCAAGGAAACAAAACATTTCACGCATAATTTGATATGAGTTATAAGACTAGTGTTCAATACTGCCGCAACGAAGCTGTATTCGAAACGTTTTAATTGTTTTCTTATTAAATTGATGTCGTCTGTATGTCTAGAAACGTTGTAACACTGATTATATAGCATGCGTGATTTCGGTTATAGACCAAATATCTGGGTTACTTATTTATTTTCTGTATCCAAACATTGCATTAAAGTTTCAGGTTTTATTCTCCGAGTATACAGTTACGAAATTCTTATCTTAATCACCTGTTATTGCGTATTGTTCGTATCATCATTATTTAGTAATTAAGTATTAGTAATGCACAGCAAACAGAGGAAAACTTCAATTATAGTAATTTTCATGAAAATTGTGATCGAGAAAGATAAAAACACCTTTGAGTATATTCTTCGTGACATTAGAATGTAAAATAAGATGTGAGAGAAACTGAAGCTTTGGCATATCAAAACACTTATATAAATGTTTTCTTTTCCTCTCCTGAATTAAATTCCTCCTTAAAATTAAGTCTTTTATATCATAATACCTGCTGGTGGAACACTTGCCGGTAAGCTTTTCTTTGTTGCTTCCGTTTAGATATTCTTGAAGCTTGTACCTGTGCAAAAATTGCCTGAATACTATTCAGCCTAAGTTAAAAAGTGAGCACAAACTTCTTACTTTTGCTTGGAATGCTGTATAAATAGGCGAACAACAGTTAACTGCAGTTAGAATGGGAATGAAATGCCGCAAATCTATTAAGCTCGACATACATCGCGACCTTTCCGCATACTATTTATGTGAAACATCTCGTACATTAGTCTCGATTAGGAAATTATTTCATTTTTTTAAATTAAGTCAAACAGTAAATAAATAAATGTTAAGTTTGTAGAGGTTATCTTAATTTCTTAATTGTTATTATTATTATTTTTTTTTTATTTTGAACAGCTTTCCTGTTTTTTTACTTTTCCCACCTACAATTCCCTACCAGACTGAGTTTTCAGAATCGCCTTTTACATAATTGAGGTAGAACCAGTATTTAAGGGGAAGTCTCCGTCACTTCCGTAGAAGAGCTTAGAAATTCTTAGTACAGCGTATTCTGCCTTCTGGCTACGTCATTGCTTTAAGACAGATCTTACTATGTTCGGCCATATTTTTACGTGCCCGTCGATATTAACCGGTGAGGATTAATTAAAGGCGAACTCTGTTAGTTATTTCTGCCCGGCTTCGGCTAGTCTTAGTTAGTAACTAAGTGTTAGTAACTTAGTAACTCCAAAAGAGTAAGCTACTGCGAAACAAACTTGAAACTCTCATAGACTATCTGGGAATGAATTGCAAAAATCTAAAAGCAATATAGAATTTAAAATAATAATAATAATAATAAAAGTAATAATAATAATAATAAAAGTAATAATAATAATAATAAAAGTAATAATAATGATAATAAAAGTAATAATAATAATAATAATAATAATAAAAGTAATAATAATAATAATAATAATAAAAGTAATAATAATAAGCTCTCAGCACAGATCTACCATTTGAATGATGGTATAATGAACTTAATATTTTCTAATTTTCTAGTCCCATCTTTAAGTGTCCTGTACTAGTAACCGGTACAAAATGCCAAGCAGATATAAAATGATGCTCTGTGTGTAAGTGAACCAACCACACATGTTTTTCAATGAAAACGTAAATTTTTAACTCTACACACTGATTTGTATTCCTCAGCTTCACCTTCAGTTATCAGGCAGACTATACATAAGTGAATTGTAAATAAGTGAATAACACACGTGACTACTATGAATGTGACATGCAAATATTACACAAGAACTCTGCAAATATGTGAACAGTAAATATGATGTGTATTAATATACCCACTTGACATTGTTCAATGTAAATGCATCCGAATGACTTTTTATATCCAAGTTACCACTGACTTCTAGAGTAAACATTCTCTGTAAACTCAGAATCACAATGCATAAAACATTGATAAAATCCTCATTCAGCACAGTCAGAGTCTTGACAGGGTCTCCTTAATAACCACAGGTCACAAATACACATCTTCCGAAATAATAAATTCCGCTACAAGTTTTAATATTTCATAGATATTTTTGGCTGGGCCTAGCGACAACAGAATGCTCCACCAAATGAGTATAAATTCTGATAGTCATATAACAGGTGGTACAGCAATTCAGCTGGTGATAAGTAAGTCTTCGTTAGTTAGCATTAATTCAGCTTCTTGTTTTCTGTCTTAAGTTAAAGGCCCAAGTGCAGGCTTCCTGTAAGCCCGAGAGGGACCAACTGTAAATATTCTTGAGTTAAAATAAAAAGTTTATTTAATCCTTCTTTGGACTTGTTACTCTAGCCTTTTAGTAGTCAGCTAATAGTCGCTATACACTTCTCAAGTATTCTAGTTGCCAAAGGCAATCAATTTAACTACAATCTTATAATCTGGTTGTTCTCCGCAGGTGTACATTTTTAATCATCGTATAGAAAAGAGACAAATGTGATTAAAAACGGTCGGGTAGATTTCACCCATTGCACTATGTAAGTTAAGAATATATTTCCTAATAAGAACCGCAGTATGTAATTCAAGTTTAGAATGCACTTCTCAATAAGAACCGCAATCTTTTCTTTATTATCAAATAGTGTTTTTCCTTCATTGATTACATATCCATAAGTGTTATTTTCTTTCCTTCCATACGATACTTCACTGTGAACATTGAGAGAGACATTGTGACAAAAATGAGACTAAAATTAGGATATTCAAACTGTGATTTAAAAGGAATAAGTTTAAAATATTTTTAAGGTCTTCTCTGAAACCCTGGTTTTAAAGTTTACAAGCTTTTGGCATGAAATATTTGTTATGTAAAGTTAAGTTCGTATCAGTATACATATAGCCAATATTCTAAGTTAACCAGTTTTGTAAAGGACGTCACAAAGAAGTAGTTTACGTCAAGTTATAAGGTATATCTCCCACATTCTTAGCGTGCCTTCGTGGTGTAATGGTCAGCACACTGAGCCGGTATTTCAGAGATCCGTGGTTCGATTCCCGGCGAAGGCAATGCATATTTTTTATGGTTCCTGCTTCCAAAAATGCCTAATGTCTCTACAAAGTTAAGACGAAAGATGGGTTTTTCAATTTCATGTTCATAAAGCTAATAATAAATTTTGTTCCAACAATCAGCCAAAGTAGCCAGCTATGAGTTTTATCTAAAATACTTATCATATTCATCTTGTATGCTAATAATTCAGAATTATTTTGATTCTAATATTAAACCCGCATTTTCAAAATATTTAATGTAAAAAAATTCTTTTTATCCAAAATTTCGATTCTTTGATATTTTGCTGAGAAGTTAATTAACAGACAAATTGAGTAAAGAATCTTGACTCATTTTTGCTTTTTGCGACACCGAGAACCATTTACTGTTCTCCCCTCATTCATAATGATACCTACGCCACAAAATGCTGCTCCCCGTCGTAGCTTATCTTAATTGCCCTGAACTTCGACTCCCACTGTGTTGCAACTATCTGCATCCTTGGAAATGGAGAATTGATGAGGTGAGAGTTAAAGATAACATCGCTACACTTGCAAAGTTGTAAGCTGATTTCGAATAAAATATGAGCCAGTCGTATCAGGGTAAACAAATGATTAATATTACTTCGTGTTTAGAAGCATTTGCTTCTTCTGTAAACTTGTTTCGTGGCAAACCTTCTGCTTATCAGTTATTATGATTCTCATCCAATGCATCAACTTGCAATATTTAGGCCGAAAAAGGTTTTCGATAAAGGTAAATTTTGCACAGGGAAATATTTTGATTGCATGTTTATTATTTTTTATCCTGTGCTGCGGAAATTATTCATATCTTTCGCAGCAATAAAATAAAACTGGCTTTTTTTCCTTTGCCGTTACAAATACTTCTCTATTGAGTCTGAAAAATCAGTTACATTGGGTCGATTTTTATTTTCCTAAATCACATTAATTATGTTTTAAATTCTCTTACAAAGTTTTTTTTTTAATTTGAATTAAAAAAGACATAAGATAGTGAATGATCAGCAGAAAAATTTTCAAAATAAGATCAAATATACAAACGGACCAAACCAAAAATATTTTTGGCTAAAAGCATTAAATATATATATATAAATTTATATATGTGATCTCTCCTCTTTTATATTAAAGGTGGTTTTAAAAGCAGCTGCGATGGTAATATATACGATTTTTTGAGTAATTGGACATTTTGTAGGATGTAATTTTATAAAGGGTAGTTATAATGAAAGTTCCATTTTAAAAAATCTACATAAAAAAAAAAAAGAACCACTGGTTAGAATGACCTAAATATGTATGAAGTAATGGGAATTTGTCTGACGAAAAGGAAAAAATAGTTCAAACTTTTATCAATAGATATCGCTGTACTCATGATAATGCGTTAATTATACTTGCTAATACGTGTTAATCATAATAATACACTAATAATGCAGTTCTATTTATTCTGCAGTAGAGAAGCTCATCATGCCTCTTTCAATGAAGAGTGGGCCTCTGCTCTGTTCTGCTTGTGAAGCTTTTTTACAAGAACGGTGATAGTGCGTCACGTGCTCTGAAGAAGTTTCGGACATTAATGGGTATAACACGATCTTTGGTCCAATGTGTCAAAGGTCTCCGGAAAATGAATTTTAAATTCGAAAACACTGGTTCATTTGACGTGAGATCTAGAAAAGTTAGGAGAGCAGTTGCTTCGACGTCAGTTGAAGACGTGGATATAGCATTGCAAAACGAGCAGTGGTGTGGAAACATGCAGCGCAAGAGGAAATGTCCGAACTTTAGATATGCCCATGAGCACAGTTAGTAAAATTTTACGGAACATCCTGCAATAGTATCCATTCAAAATCACACGCGTTCAGGAGTTGCTTCCTGCTGCCCTGCCAATACGACAAACTTTTGCCCTACAGTTTCTTGCCATGGAACATTTTGTGGACAAATGAATGCAAACTTCGGTAACAATTTTAGTTATTTTGTGTACTTAAACCTTCGGAGACAAAAAGAGAGACATACATACAGTGCTCTTAATCAACCAATGTGCCCATTTCGATCTCCAAGGCTCTGTCAACACTCAAAATTGCAGAATACGGGCAAGGGATAATTTCTCCCCGCTGCTTCAATTGCCTCTTCATTATGAAAAGGTCCCTGTGTGGTGTGGATCTGCGAAAGTTGTTCGTTGGTCCATTCTTTTTAAAGGCGATAGTTCCTGCAGATCCTGTTACCTGTATTGTCGATAGCAAACGGTATGAATCTCTTTTGCGCATCCATATCAATCCAGCCCTTTAATAGTGTGCATGTGTGAGTCGTAAAAATCTGTGTGAGTTCCAGAAAGATGGAGCGCCTCCACACATTGCAAGACGAACAAAGCAGCCGCCAGAATACCAATTTCGAAAAATGACAGAATTATCAGTAGTCATTTTCCAGTAGCCTGGTCGCCAAGATCACCTGATCTTAATCCCTGTGATTTCTGTCTTTGTGGTTACTTGAAAAATATTGCTTACAGTGGTACAATTGCAAACTTAGCTGAATTGAAGACAGGCATGACGCACCACATTCACAACATCAACACAGATGCAAACCCTTTGGCAGTGGAATATATTGTTTTGCGATTTGAGCTCGTCGCAAAAAAAGATGGACAGCAGGCTGAACATTTTTAAGCAAGTCCAGGGATAATTAAAGCTGAATTACTGACTTCGTTTCATACAGTTTTTTTACTTAAAGACAGTTAGAAGCCAATTTCACGATAAAATTCCGAAATATCATTTTCCATTGCTTCACTTATAATAGGTCAAATTTCAGGTCATTCTGACCAGGGGATCTTTTTTTACATTCCTCTAAAAGCGGAACATTAGTTATAATGATAGATAGATATAGTTTAAAAAATGAATCCAGTTTTGGGTATCAATTTTTGTTATTTTATATGCTTAAACCTTTGAAGATGTGCATACAGTGTTCTTAATTAATCAATTTGAACAGTTAGTCAGCATTTTGCATTCAATACAAATATCAATCGAACTTACAAGCATTTACAAGAACTTACACAAGTGAGAAAATTGTTGGAAACTTTAGTCGGAAAATCTTTTAAAGAAAACATGTTTTAAATTACAAAGTGAAAGGTTCTCTGAGCTCTGCCGTTATATTTACAGCAAAACAGGAAGCTGATAAAGTGGTGTAGAGAAAAGGAAAAGCGAAAATAAATGTTCCATAGTAAGAAATGGTTCCGGGTGAGTAATTCAGGTAAAAAGGAGCACATAATAAAGCTCTGTCTTAATTGATGATAACAAGCACGTCTTA
Organism: Stegodyphus mimosarum; assembly: GCA_000611955.2. Taxonomy (NCBI): domain Eukaryota; kingdom Metazoa; phylum Arthropoda; class Arachnida; order Araneae; family Eresidae; genus Stegodyphus; species Stegodyphus mimosarum. The sequence continues at coordinate 205,757 of KK119278.1, read as the reverse complement.
ATTGACAGTAACAACAGCAGCATCAGCATCATACGCGCATGAAATAGTTACTGGTTGGTATCATCTGCAGTTAATAGCACAGTAAAAATCGCGTGATTAACCTCATTGACAATTCATGCAAACTGGTCTGCTGATGTAAGTTGGCGTAGTTTCTATATCAACCCACTCGATTTTTCTTTAACTTTCCCAATATATTTAAATTTAGCTTTATTAAAAGAAAATAATTATATATTCCTATACTTAGAATTCTGATAAATTGTTCCTTTACGTTACTTATATGACTTAATAACTTAAAAAATATATTGAGAATTACTATTATTTACACTAAACTTAATTCCTCAAATCTACAAGCATAAATTATCTGGCCAGGTGGTTTTCAGTTCATTTTCAACCGATGTGTCTGATGAATTTGTCCGGCACTGTTCCATCAGAGTCGACTGAAGAAATGCAAATTAAATATAATTTGTGCAGTGAATTTACGCAGTTAAAAAGTAAAAGGTAATTCATCTGTAATAAATAAATAAATAAATAAAAAAGGAATGGCAGCAAAATGAGAAAAATAAAAAAAGGGGGGAGGGCTTTTCCTCCCTTTTTATCCTTCAAGATGTCTTAAATTTATTTTCCTTCAAGATGTCTTAAATATGATGGCAGAGGAATTTTTTCTGGTTGTAAAGCATCTTATATTAATTAACCAGTTATTATGATTTTAAGTCTTTGCTACAACTTCTCCTTTTCGTATTTCTCACCAGAATGCAAATTAATTGTGTGCGTATTTAAGCTGAGGGTTTTGATTTTTTATCTCAGAGAGCTTCTTATCTTTCACCAGCTCTGCTTAAATATGATATTCCGCCTTTAGCAATCTCGCTAGCCGATGTTTTAAATCCAGCCAATAAAAGTCAGCTTATTTCTAGACTATTTAATATGTAATCTTAGACTACGTTATCAACATTTGAAAATTATTTTCTATTATTTTCAAGTTAAAAGCTGTTATTGTTGAGTTAAAGAGGCAAAAATTTCGGAACAAGTTGGCCTTTATGTTGAATTTAAAACTAGGATCTGTAGGTCTTGGAACTTCGGTTTTCCAGTTACAATAGCAATCCTACATGCTAAATAAATTCCCCTGAAACGAAGAAAAAACTTTCATCTTGTTTGAAATTACTTGATGGTATTTTGAACCTCAAAAATTTGTATTTATTTAAATTACGTCAAAAAATTTTTCTTTTGCCGAATCTTGTTGCAAAAGTGTTTCTGTCAGGCGCCTTTTTCTCCCTTCATTAGAAATGAAACGTCCATTTTAGACTAACTAAGACTCTAAAGTGCCCAAAATTAACTCTAAAGTGCCCAAAATACTCGGCATACTTTCAGTCAGTCTACAAAAAGATTTGAATTAAGCAATTTAGACGACTTAAGTACATTTTAGAGAGAAAATTAAATGTGTTAATTGAATACTCAAATGTTCTTTTCACTTTTCAATCTTACTGGAATCCATTTCATCGAAAAGGGCATTTCTGTTCGAGTAAAAGAACTGTATATTGGGTACGCATCATTGAACTATTCCTTTTTCATTATTCTTGCAAGATAATATCTAATTATTACATTCCCATTCCCTTTCAGTCGGAACTAACCATTAGCAAAAAACAACGCTTCCTGGATAGGTTCTTCGAACAAGATGGCCGATGAGAAAATATCTTCCATTTTTACCGTAGGGGGTCGACCGAGGGGTGTGGTTCCGGTTTGCTCGAGATACTCTATCTACCTGAAAAAGGGAGGGAGCCCACAGACAACTGAAGCATACCGCTCCTTTTGCGATTGCATTCCCCTTCCCCCTTTTCCTTTCCTTTTCCTTTTTTTTTTTATTCTCTCCCTCCCCTAACTGCTAGCTATTCGAATTCCCCACAGATCCAATGACAGTCCAGCTCAGCTCTTTCCTCTTTTGATCCTCGCTTGGCGGAAGTCCTTTGTGGCCCGGACGACCTTGAACACCTAAACAACCTGTGACAGCGTTTCTCTTTCATCTCAAACGAATCCCTTTTTCAAAATCAATAGGTTTTTTAATCAACGGTGCGCAGTTTAGTCTTGATTTTGGAGCTGATAAGGCGCGGTAGGTGACAAGAGGCGGCTCGTAAAGTGATTAGGTAGCATCCCTGAAGATCTCTCTGCGGAAGTGAGATTATAATTCATCTTCAGTTATGGCATAAAGGAAACTGGTTTAAATCGAAAATGACCAGCTAAGTTTACTAGGCAATACATAATACTTTTACTGGGATACTTTTTCTTTGCCACCTGCCTCAGCGAAAAAGATAGCAAAAGGAAGTGATGAGAAAGTTATTCGCCTTTAAAAGCTTACGCCCTGCTTATTACAAGAAGCGTACTTTTCTCTTAAAACGTAAATAAAAGATATCTTTTAAAACTTCCTCTACTTATTTAATGTTGATCAAAGTCCCGGTAGTTTAAAGTTTTATGAATGAGAACCTTTATTAATGTGCAAAGGAAATAAAAAGTTACTTTTAGAAAAAGAATATCTTCCAGAAATTTTGAAAAAGATCGCCGTATTATCCAATAATTTTGCTAATTCGAAAGAGGACAAAATTATTCCTAATCTGAACATTTCTCAATTTTATACTTCCAGGTAATGTCAGAAACTATAAAACTTCTGAGTACAAGTTAAAAAATGCTTTATAATTAAAAAGATAAGTTAATAACTGAAAAGATAAGTTAAAGCCGCCATAGGTTTTAAAATGTCAAGGTGGATGGGTATACTTTAACAAATGTAAAAAGAAAAGTTCGCAAAGTGCGCAAATTCAAGACAACAATTAAATTTAACTTAAGAATTAAATTTAAGATAACAATTAAAATCATCTGAAAATTGAATAACTTTTATAGTCTGACATTTCTAAAACGCCAAGGAAAGAAATTTTTTATTATAATTCTTTCTAATATGGCTTCATTTTGGAAATACGGTTCTTTCTTCATTTCCGACTGCACATTACGAAACCTAGCCAAAAGTAAAGTATTTATCTCTTAGAAGTATCACTTAAACAGTGAAGGAAAATGAGTTGGATGGTGCACAGACTGGTTTCGAAACAGAGCTTTAAGGCTATGAGTTAAAAAAAAAAAGTGTATCTGGTTTAGAAAATTAAATTTTGGATAACCGATCAAAGTAGAGAATTCATCCTTTTTAAAATCTAATTCTTGGTCTCACGATTTGTATCTTATCATCTTATCTCAAACTACGGCTTCATAGCAGATATATAAAACTTTTTTTTTTTTTTGTAATATGTGAGCGTGTGTGAATTATGTCTGAATGCAGTCTGATTTATACTATTAAGACAGGAATATTAATAAAAGCAAGAGCGAAAATTACGACTGTTTAGGATATATCTGAAAACTATACGAATTGTAAACCCAACATATAATTACTTCTAGAGTAATGAAGTTTAAGGCGAGGAGGAAGTAATTTAGATTTGGGTCTTTCCTCGAATTAGACAATTCTAAAATTTTATTTTCTTATTCTTTTTTCCTCTTTTTATTTATTTATTTATTTATCGTCAATGATCCAAAAGACGGCTTTTAAAGAGTTCGCCATTCTTTAAAAAGACTTCCTTGTAAAAGCTGAAGACTTACAAGAAGGATTTGAAGTGAGTACTTTAATAATAATCCACAGTTATGCAATGACAGCCGATAAGTCTACCCTGTCAGTGGTCAATGTGCAAAAGAATAATTACTGAAGTATTTCCATGCGGGAAGCTAGAATTTTCAAAGGATGGTTTAGTACTGATGCCTCGTACACTGCTAGAAAACCTGATAATACAAAAATTAGTTTTAAGATTAACTTTTCATTAAAGCGAAATTTTTCAAACTTTACTTCCTAGATAAAATGAAATGAATGCTTAAACTTTCTTTGAAGACCCATAGTTTCAAATGTACCGGCACTTCTCAGAACAAATATTCCCAATAATTTATTTACCTTGTAGCTATCGCAGTTTATCTGAATAATGAAATGAAACGGCTATGTATGTGTACATACGTGTTTTATATATGCATGTGTTTGTGTATATACATACTGTATTTATTTAATTTATAATTTTATTTAAATTTTGTTTTATTTATGTACTGATCTATTTTTTGCTTTCCATGTTTGGGATTCATTGTTTTGATTTGTGCTTTTCTGTTAGAAAGTTCACCATTTTAGGTTTCTATTTATTTATTTCTTATTTATTTTGGTTTATCCCTCTCTTATGTATGCAAGAATATTAAATTAAGGAAGATACGAAGAGCCACAAAGCACGAAAATTCATTTCAAAGCCCATTAATGCGCGCAAAGGGAGTCTCAAGTCAAGGCCAGAGTCAGAGCCGATGCAACCGGTAGTGTAGCACTTAGCGGCAGAATTTAGAGGTGGCAAAACCTTTAGAATTTAGGAAGAAAAAGAGCGGTAGAATTTAGAAGTCGCAGAGTTTGCGTCGGCTGGCGGAAATCCTAAAGGCGGCAATGATAATAGAAAAAATGCAATGTAACAAAAAAGTTTAAAAAATATTTGCGAGCACCTTATAATCAAACAAAATACAAAGAAGTAAAATTCACAAACACAAAAATAACACATAAGTATTTTAAAATAAGAATTTGTAAACCGAACTAAGTTTCCTTTCAATTTACTATATTTTTTATTTTACACTCACGTTTGTGAAAATTGCAACACCAAGAAGGAATCGTCATAATTGAATGCAATTTAATACACAGTTGAGTGGTAGTGGTACAAATAAATGATTAAATGTTGAAAGCAAACAAACAAGAACAAGAGATCAGAATCAGTATTTTGTGTGGCCACCACGCCCGCAATAAGGTGCTGCTACACGATGTGGCATGGAGTCAAACAAAGTTTGAATGTCTGACTGAGGAAGAGCATTCCATATCGTTTGTACGCGTACCCAAAGTTCGTCTGCAGACGCAACAGGACGAGGATCACGAGCAAGACGCCGACCAATGACATCCCACACATGTTCAATTGGCGACATATCCGGGGAACACGCAGGCCAAGGAAGAAGCTGTACCTGCTGCGCTGCAAAGAAGGATTTAACAATCCGAGCAGTATGAGGGCGGGCATTGTCCTGTTGAAATACAGCGCCTGGCAAGCTTTGAAGGAAGGGAACAGCTTCGGGCTGTAGAACTTCACGGATATACCGGTTGCTGTTCAGATTGCCCACAATTCGTAGCAATTGAGATCGTCTATGATATGCTATGGCGCCCCAGACCATAACTCCGGGTGTTCGTCCACTGTGGCGTTCGATAATGCACTCCGGAAGGTGGCGTTCACCGGCATAGCGTCTGACACGAATGCGGCCATCATGGTACCACAAATTAAAGCGGGATTCGTCAGAAAACACGACATGCTGCCAATCAGCACGCCAGTCTCTATGCTGATTGGCCCATTGTAGCCGCAGGCGGCGATGGTCGTGCGTTAGGGGGATCCTGTATAAAGGAGTCCGTGCGCGCAGTCCACACTGCAGCAGACGTCTACGAATTGATGAAGCACACAATGAAACACCTGTAGCTATTGACCACAGTGCTGCCAATTGTCTAGAGGAAGCTGTACGGTCCGTCCGCGCCATGCGGACCAGGTGTCTATCATCGCGAGCTGACGTCACATTTCGGGGTCCACTCCCGGATTTCCGAGTTGTCCGACACTCGTCCGTCCACTGCTTCCAAACGCGCATCACTGTGCTGCTGTTACGCTGCACACGAGAGGCTACTGCACGATACGACAATCCAGCTTCACGAAGGCCGATGATTCTCCCTCGTTCAAACTCTGTAAGTTGTTCAAATCTCGCTCTCTTTCGTCGACGAGGCATAAGTACAGATTGAGTTAACGTTTACCACTAGCAGATAACCACCGATAACCATACACGCCTCGCTACAGCCGTCTATTTATTCGGATCCATCAGCCGTTCAGAGGGCGCTGCTCAGCATACGCATGCGCTACGGATTTGCAATTCTAATCATTTGCATATCATGCGCTACTTTGCATTTCCTGAAAATTTCAGCTCACTCGCGTAAGTCCTTCATGGTGTTGCAATTTTCACAAACGTGAGTGTATATGTTTTAGTTTTAGTTTGTTTATGTGCACTAAGGTTTTTATTCTTACTTTAATTTAATTCAAAGAGTCCGAATGCCACGTCGGAGAAGCTCTTCAACAGTTTAAGACTACCTAACAATTTTTCAAAAAGCAAATTAATTTACACCGGTTTAGACTTTTACAGTGTCGAAAGGAACGAAATATATTGTTCAGCACTCAATAATGAACCCGATTTAATGTATTAAATACTTACACCTTGACAAGCGGAAACATTAAGTAGGAGTCATTAATTTTTTACTTGTTAATTTATTTTTTATTTATTCTTTTTTTAATAGCCATTTTAATTTTAATGATTTCACTAATACTTTATTACAAGTATTAGTGAGAATTAGTTAGAATACAATTATTAACATCTCGTGTAAAAATCGAAGCAGGAGAGAGGAAAAATGAGCAACGCCTTCGCCGGGACTCGAACCACGGAGCTCTGGAATACGCGCCTAGCATGCTGACCACTACACCACCAAGACATGCGAAAAAGGTAGGAGAAATACCTTATAGGATAATCATAATTTTGGGTCCTTTTGAACTTAATCTTTTAATTTAATCCTTTGCAGCTTCAGCGAAGAATTTTTACATTAAAAAATTTTAATACCACACATACTGTATTTTTTAAAGAGCAAACTCTTTTGTTTGCAGCTGTTAGCGCAACGAATCTGATAAAAATTCCTAGGATTACCACTATCTAGGAAATCAGGTTTTAGTTTTCTTTAAAAAAAAAAAAAAAAAAAAATGCTAACTGACTGTACTAAAGGCTAGCTGCTTCTTTATTTTAATTTTTAGCTCAGTTAAAAAACATAAGAATTATCGAATGTAAAAATTCGCTTTGAAAAACTTGTAGTTTAATGCCACACTTAATCCAATTTCCGTATATATACTGGATGATTCACTACCAGACCTACAAACTTGCAGGGTATAGCGGGTACAGAGACGACTCGGAATCACACAGGAATGCAAGGTCGCAAATATCGTTGTTGCGAGCTATGGTGCAAAGAAGCAGAGAAAAAAAAGCAGAAACAGCAACACATTAATGGGACAGAAAACATTTTATAGAAAGATTGCACTGCAACAGGTATTCGAAATTACGACCAGAAGTCGTCAGTCAGGCCTGACAGAGTAGCTCCATGGAATTTCTTACGTTCTGGAAGATTCCTCCCGGCAGTCTTGCGGTAGATAGCGCTGAACGGAAGGTCGCGTGAATAGTGATCTTGCTGGAAGTTGTCATCTGCGATCCGTTTCCCGAGGTAGTAGGATGAACGCGTATTCAAATGATGAATTGGTCGATACGGTGATCGTATATGGAGCTGCGGATTGTAACGGGCATGCCGCTCCGCGGTTGTAACCGATAAGGTGTGTTCCTCATCACACGACCTTCGCAAGTGTGAATAGAAGGTTACTTGAAACTGGTTGTTTAACGAGAACTACAATTAATAGACAGCGAACGACGAGGACACCTGGTCGATATGCTGATCGTGTATGGAGCTGCAGATTGTAAAGAGGACGTCGCTCGGCAGTTGTATCCGAAAAGGCATGCTCCACATCACACGACCTTCGCAAGTGTGAATAGAGGGCTACGTGAAACTGGTTGTTTAACGAGCTACAATAAATCGACAGCGAACGGCGAGGACACTTGGCAATAAGGAAGCGGTCTTACATCTGGCAAAAGACAATCCAAGTACGAGTACTTGAGCGATATCCCAACAAGTGGGGTTTATCTCAATCCATTGCCTGAAGGATACTCTCAGCAAGCCAAATGAGCGCATACCATCTTCATGGCATCCAATTATTAGAGGCTGAGATTATCCACTCCTGAGGATGTTTGCTACATGGTTCCTGCATACCTGATCTTCTTGCAACAAGTCCTGCCCGAACTTCTTGACGCAGCACATGTTCCACCGTCGTTGTGTCTCTCCATGTCGTACCAGCATAACGGGGCTTCTTCATATTACACGATTGACGCCCGCCAAGCTCTCGACGTAACCTTTGGACAGCCGTGGACAGGTCGTGGTGGCTCGATTCATTGGCCGGACTTATCATGCATGGACCTCTTCTTCTGCGATCCCATGAAGAGTTTGGTGCACGAGATGCCTGTTCTTTCAGTTGAAGACCTCGTTGCTCGAATATTTACAGCTGCCGGGAGGATACATGACATGCGAGGAATCTTCCAGAACGTAAGAAATTCCGTGCAACGCAGCAGTCAGGCCTGCCAGACGACTTCTGATCGTTAATTTCGAACACCTGTTGCAGTACAACTTTCAATAAAATGTTTTCTGTTCCATTAATGTGTTGCTGTTCCTGTTCTTTTTCTCTGCTTATTTGCACAATAGCTCCCAACTACGACATTTGTGACCCTGCATTCCTTTGTGATTCCGAGTCGTCTCTGTACCCCTACACACCTTGTAAGTTTGTCGGTCTGGTAGCGAATCACCCTGTATATACGCACAAATATGCATACAGCGAGAAAAATAGCCATTTGTCTGTGTTATCTTTCTTTTGACATCATGTGTAAAACCTGAGTGTTCTACGTAATTTTAAGGAATATCAGCGGCATTAGAATTTTACAGATTTATTAAAAAGGTGCATTTCGAAATAAGAAATGAATTATGCATAAGAGAAAGGGAGAGATAAAGAATATTTCGCAATGCTTAATTTTATTGCTTTGCAAAAATGAAAGTCTTAATTATAAGAAGTGTTTTATTCTTACTTTATCTTGTTCAGTATTTTATTCAAGAGAGTAAATTTGATTCCTTGCAGTACATGTTACGAAGCATGTATCCTAAGTATATGTATTATGTAAAGTATGTGTATCCTAAGTATGTAAAAGTATGTAACTTTTTGTTAAACGGTACTTTATAGTATAGACATGAAGGGCATAATGATGTATCAAAATTTAAACATCTTTAATACTGTCATGACGTAAACGTTGAGTTAAAAATATACATATATCTACTTTCTCAAAAACGTTTCTATAGCTGGAAATCTTTTGAATTTCTGAAATGGTATTGTTTAAAAAAAAAGTGTTATTCAGGAAATTTCAATTAAACGTATGATGACAAGGAATATGTAGCATAAGTCCGAACTGTGGGCTGGTTTATTGAGGGGCTCAGAGAAGAACACGTAAGTAATTTTTGGCCTATTTTTTAAGGAATGCTTTCATGAGAGAATTTAATATTTAATATTGGAAATTATGCTCACTTTAGAAATCTTCAAGAAAACACCTTCGCAGCGGACTCGTTCTGCTAATGAAAACAATCGGAATCAATTCAGAGGCGTTTTTCATCTGATTGCAATGTACGTAAATAAAGATTTTTGGAGATAACTGCGATATCAAGGGCAAAAATCAGAAGTTCAGTTTTCCAAAATTTCAACAAAAGTATTCGTTTTCAATTCTATTTTCTGTTTGTGATCAAGTACCTAAATATTGCACAAACTGAAAACGGTGTTGATTGATTACGACATTCAAAATGCATATTAACACATAAAAGCCTCAAAGTTACACAGCTATTATTATTTATATTAACCAGATTTTTATGATTTTCATCTTTACTATAACTTCTCCTTTCCTTTTCTTCACCAGAATGTAAATGAGTTAGTTTACTTAAACTGACGTTTGGGGATATTAAAACAGAGTGTATTTCTGTCCTGCGCTTGCACGCTACGTTTAGTTGCTGCCAGTTTTGATAACTGTCATTTTCCCCTGCCAACAAATTGATTTTGACATTCCGATTAGAATTACTGGGCCAGCTTAGCATGAGATTTAAATTAGTATGTAGTCTTTGATTACTTTCCACGTTTTAACTTGAATTTGACTGTACTGTTTATTTGTATCTCGACGAGCTGTGGCTGATATTGTTAGCATAAGAAAGTGTGTTTATATTCTAAATTCTGTTTATATAAAAAGGTTGTTTAAATCTTTCCACGACCTTTCACGTAGTTATACCAGATATACCCATAATTCTTTTTATGCATGTTGGTGTTATTGGACTAATTACTAGTGTCAGATCAAGTAAAACTCTATAAAGTAACTGAAAAGTAACCTATGCTTGGTAAAAGAGAACCAACACTGTTTTAATCTGACTTCTTTTATCTAATACCTGGATCAAGACATGTTAATTACACATGCAGCATACATCACATCCTACAATACACTAATTAGCTTTTCGAAAAAACAAATTAGTGTCATTTCAAAATCTCTTTGGAGTTTTTATATTAGGAATAAAGTAAGGTTTTTTTCAGCAGTTAAGCAATAGTAATTACAGAATAAGTCAAAAATATTACATTCATAGATCTATATACACATAAAATGTAATATGTAACAAAATACGATGGCTGCTTTAGGAATAATTGGCGACATCAAAATTAGCTATGCTAGATTTGCTGTTCTCTCCACTAAATTCATCTGTTTTCCCAAATTCAAGATCTTTCCATGTTCTATAACGACCTAAAATTAATCAATCATAGTTTAAAGTACTTTCTACATCTACTCGGTATAAATACTGCTTTGCAAAACAATTACAGTGTTCCTTTCCCTAGCTTCTACCGTGTTGACTTCTTCGTGTTGCTTCGGCTCTCAGTCTAAGGTGCTTACGTCTCACTTTTAAAACCTGTGTATATAAAAAATTAGTGTAATTGCTTATAATCTCGATATATTTTATCTACTGAGAAATTATTTAGTATGCGTGAAAATAAAGATTGGGAATATTAAGAAATGATTTAGTATGCGTGAAAATAAAGATTGGGAATACTAAGAAATGATTTAGTATGCGTGAAAATAAAGATTGGGAATACTAAGAAATGATTTAGTATGCGTGAAAATAAAGATTGGGAATACTAAGAAATGATTTAGTATGCTTGAAAATAAAGATTGGGAATACTTCATATTCATTTGTGTCAGCGTCATGTTTCCGTCTTTCCACTCGACTATCGAAAGCCGCTAAACATCCACCTACCTAACTAAGAACCGAAAGTACTACACTCACACATACACACACACACACACACACACACATATATATATATAACTTACATGTAGTTTATTTTAGTCTATTAAGAATGCATTAATTTTTTGTCTAATATTAATTTTTACACTATTCGTTTTACATTTCTTTTATTTAATTTTTACCTTATTTTAATACGATCTGGGGCGAAAGTGTTGGGAAATAGTCTTTTATGCCAGAATATCTATATCTTTACTTGAATATTTAGTTCAGTTTAGTTCTTGACTTGTACTTTTGAATAAATTTGAAAATTTCTAAATAGTTACTCTTTCAGCCTATTAAGATTTGTAAACCTGTGCTCAGTTTTGGATCAGTATCTTACTGGTTTGGAGTTTCTCAATTTTTATCCCAAGAATTTAGAGAGAATTTTGAATTTTATTGGTTTTGAAGTTCATTTCTTTCATGTCTTTGAGGATTTCGCTCTGAATTTCTCATTTCTTCTCTCTTCTCTGTATATATATATATATATATATATATATATGTAGTATTTTAGGTTAGTTAGAGA
>KK119278.1:177875-191885 GCA_000611955.2 Stegodyphus mimosarum | reverse complement strand
TTTTTTTTTTTTTTTTTTTTTTTTTAAGTTTTTCAATTGACTTTATACACAAATTTATCACTTCACTTTTTCGCTTGCGAAACTTGAGGGAAGTAAAAAAAAATCCTTATTAATAATGATAGAATCAGAAAGAATTTAATTATCATAAGCCAATGCATAAATATAAATATAGCATACAAAATTGTAAAAATTTCATTTTAATTTTTATTAGCTGTTTGAAGTAACTTACAGTTCATATAAATATTCGGAACTAATTTCTTGGCTCGAAATAGCTTATTAAATAATAGTAGCGTTAAATTACCATATATTTTAAAGATGCAAATAAAGAATTTAGTGCATACGCATGCACACACACACACACACATATATATAAAATAAATTCTCCGAATACCTGAGAACAAACAGAAAGAGAGAAAAAAATTCTTTATTACTTTCAAAAGCCTCTTTTTTTTTTTAAAGTAAGGACGAAGGATTTCTTTCCTTGGCCTTTCCTTAGATACAGGGGCGTGGTATTTCTTAAAAGTGTTGATCAGGAGCTCTTTGAAGCGGAAAGAAAAACCAGTTCTTGTAACGCTCACAACTTAGGTTTTTCGACTGCTTCAAGAATATACGATAATTAAGTGTGCTGCACCTCCATTATTACACATCATTAATTTTGTGATCATTTCCCTGACTGTGGAATTCAGAAAGCCCCTACAAAAGAGCCAGACAGCCGAAAAATCGCAGTTCGTAAAACAATTAAATTAGGAAGGATGATTGTTGAACGACTATTCGTTGTTATTAACTGCAGCTGTTGATTAAAAAGAATTACCTCTTCTATGACATATTTCACACGTAACTATATGCTTAGCCGGAAGATTTCCTTTAAAGATTACTTTAAAACTTTGGATAGAGGCTTATCTATGTGTTTGTGAAAGTATATGTAAACATAAACTGCAACAAAAATTTATTTAAACAAATAGTGACCGTGTGCTTAAAGCCGCTATTGGCAGCTTGTGACGAGCTTTTTTCTCAATGGCTAAGTTTTTTTCGGTTTTCCCTGTGTGTAACGTAGACGGTAGCACATTTCTTATAGAAAACCCTTCACAAAAACATCACTTACTTTAAGTATTTGACGTAAATAACTTACTCCATTCATTCATAAAGGCAACGAGAGAAACTGAAGTATTCCTTGTATTGTAATAAGGCTGGGTTATTTGGATTATGTCAAAGCACATGATAGCCAAATGTCTAACAGGAAAGAGGACTGGCTCGCATTGACGTTACACATGGGAAACATTACAAAAACTCTAATCTAAGTCGAAATACCACTATTAGGAGTTTTACCACCGACTGGTGGGCATTGTAATGCGCAGCATATTTAGTAAATTTAGCTAGGAATTAAAAGGTTTCAGCTTCGAATCCAGGAGAGGCTGCTATTAATTTTTGAAAATTCTTGCTCACAGATAACCTACAGTGGCGCTCTAAGGTGACAGATACACTTCCTTAATTTAAAATTAAATTTTAAATGAGGGGTAGCTGCAGGAATGAGAAGTAGCTTCTCATTAGTCTTTTAGGTGTAGTGGTCCAAATCTCCAACTAGCACTGCGAAAGTCTTGAGTTCGATTTCTAGAGAAGGCACAATTTAATTTTCAAGATTTCCGCTCACGAATCACCTAATAGCTCTTACAGCACTTTACTTTGAATGCATTATTACATTGTTTGAAGTGAGATTGTAGCAGCGATGGAAAGCGAATGCCGTCGTGTTAATTCCAAGGTGTTTCAAACATTAGATAACTAGACGAGAGCAGGTAAGCGGAATATCTGACTTAAGTGCAATCAATTTGCACTTAATTGCAAACGAACAAAGAAAATCTTTTAAAGATAAAGCATTCATTTTCAAATTAAGAATTTTATTTCATTTGTACCTTCTCTTTTCATATACGGATCGGCTTATCTGCATTTACCCACAAGGAAATGAACAAGTTTTTATCATAAAAATCCCTCTGGAAGGTAGACAGCTAAAAAAGAGAAAAAACGAGAACACGATTTTAACTTTACAGCGTTTATCTGCTTATATGTCAATTCCGTCTTCAATATAATTAATGCAGCGCTGTTTTAAACATAGTATTTTAATGCGTCGTTTGAAAGCGTACATTTTAATGGGTACACGCTGATGTTCTTTATACTTTAGTAAATTCGCATGCGAAACGATATGAGTCTGTTTCGATTTCCTTTCCATTATAATTTTACTATAAGTTACCCTGTTTCGTTTTCATTATTAAAAACTTTGTTTACTGCTCAACAGAGAATTCTGTATTGTTTACTTTAGTTCTAATTTTTCGTTTATTTATTTAATCAAGTATGGAAAAACACGTGAGGCTTATCTGTTTAAAGGGAGAGATGCCCTCTTGCAGGGCTTTGGAAAGGAAACTGGCTTATATTTATGTTAAATATAGCGACACCCATGAAAACGCCTAGGCTTTAGTTCAAAGTCGAAGAAGGCTAAAGGTAATTTGAGAGTAAACACTAAGGGTCTTGGCCGGAAAATATTGATATTAGGAAAAATTATCTCTATCCCACTTAAACTACAAAATAAATGGCTGCTTTTAATATCAACAAAAGAAAATTTTGGAAAATTCCTGATGTAGAACTAATACATGCAAAGCATCAACAAAATCTGGTACAGCTTCATGCATAACGCGAAAAAAAAACTGATAGACTACAAGTAGTATAAACATGACAGTTCTGCATCGGAGGGTGAGAGGATCAAGGGCGCGGCCAATAACGTCACAAGGGCAACGCATCAGTAGCATCATAACAGAGAGCATAGTCAGAGCCGTTACAAGTTGAGGAGAGTTGTCTCAGGCTGCTGGTTGAGTTGTAGACTTTCTGCTGTACTTAATTTCGTATTTGGATTCAGTTTTTCCAAAATTGGCAACGGATCAAGAGAATATTTACTGTATCTTAAGTTTCGACATGTGCTCATGCTGCTCTCTGTTGATGGAAAAGACAATTTGTATATTTTGGAACATTTGTTTGAGTCTGCCATTTACAGCATTCAATGCGTGTCTCTGAAAACAACGTATGAGAGAAAAAAAATATAAAAGAGAACTTTCCTCTAATGACATTTCATCATGCCATGAAAATGAAACTATATGAAAACAACTGAAATTGTATGAAAAAAAAAATTATTATTCTACTTAATTTATTTTGATATTTTATCCTCTTTAGTTTTTCAAGAAATTTTAATTTTAACTTACTTGTTAACACATTTGTTTGCTGTACTTTGTCTTAATACTTAACGTTTCTAATTTGTAACATTGCCTTTAAACTGAGTTTTCTGATGATATTGAAATACTTGTGAAAGAAGCACTAAAAACCTGAAATGTAGAAAGATGTTTACAAAGGAGCAGCGTACGATAAAGTCTCTTTCTTATCACAAATCAGTTATGCGTTAAAGGGTGTTTCGAACAGAAGAAGGTAATGTTTGTGAAAATATACACTTATATTCTGAAATGACTAATAAAAATTAAATATTCGTTTTTTTTAATTAAGGAAAATCGTAGTATTACAAAATAGAATGTAAGTGAAAGACATTTCAATTCGATAGTTAAATAGGTAGGCCCGGTGGCGCAGCGGCTAGAGCGTCGCGTAGCAGGGCCGGGGCTCGATTCCCGGGGTTAAAATAAAGTTTAAAGAGGTGAGTTAAACCATTGAACACTGATAATTCACAATTGAAAATGGTAATTTTGGGACGGTACTAAAAAGGTTGGTTTTAAGAATTTCTTCGTACATGTGATGTAAATAACTGCTAGTTTTCCATAAATGTTATTGCATTATTGTAGACATATATGTAATTAGTGCAGGAAAAAGGTGAATTTAGCATAGTCGGTGCCTCTAAAATATGAGAAAATAATGGTATGAGTGGTGTAAATTAATCTGAAATGCTGAAACATGATGTATACTAAATATCAGAAGTTGTAAGAAATATTTCGGTCTGATGAGTGGATGAAACAGTGAATATGGCTGTAAAATTAGAAATAAAAATTATGAATACATTTAAAGGTAATCGGAATTTAAAACTAAATTTTGAAGACCGTTAGAAATTTCGAAGACCTTAAAAATACATGAGAAATAAATACTCACATTCAGATATAATTGATATTAAACTGTAAAGTTGTGAAAGGAAATTTCTGAGTAAAACTAAGTCAAATCAAGTCATGTAGATGACCAATTACGATCGGACTATATATAATAAGTATATTAAAAAAGAATAAGGAAATGTCTGAATATGCAGTAAATTAAAGCAATTCAAATTGTTAAAAAAATTGTATTAGTATCTAAAATGGATTAAAATGTTAGAATTATGAGTTGTGAGGTTATGGCAAATAAAAACAGTCAAATAAGTAGATTAAACTGGAACTATGAGATATAAACTAAAGGAGGAAAATGATGAACGTAAGAAAAGTAATTAACAGTTTTAGACTTAATTTGCTTGAATAAAAAAAGTATTGGACAACGTAAGGAAGATATTGTTAGACGCGAAAAAAATCAGAAATTCTGCATAAAATTAAGTAAAATAACTAAGATTTCGAAAAATAAATGTTTCTTTATATATAACAAATAACTTAAAATTAAAATGTATATAGAAAACTAGAAAGGGAAAGAAAAATGTTAAAAAATTATGTTTAAAAAAAAATAGCAGTTACATATATATATATATATATATATATATATATATAATGGGAAAATATAACAAATAAGCTAAAATTTAGAATATGTTGAACATTATACCGTTTAATAAATAAGTGCGAAATTGCATCTAGAATTAAATAATATGCAACATATAAACAGCATGTATGTGAACAATTACGTTGATAAAATACAACATGTAAGTTAAAACTCAAAGTACGTTGAAAATTATGAAAGGCATGATTAAAAAAAATAGAATCTGTGGAAAATTAAATAAATATTAGAAATTACAAACGTTAAGTATTAAAAAAATTACAAGAAAAAAATGTGTTATTATGAATAGAAAATATAAGAAATAATTTAAAATTAAAAGTTCATGGAAAACTAGAAAAGATAAAAATATCAAAATAAAATTAAGTAAAATAATAAATAAAAATATTTTTATCACGTACTTTCATTTTCCTGACGTTATGAACTGTCATTAGAAGGAAGTCCTTTTTATACTTTTTTCTGTCATAAATTGTTTTCAGAGACGCGCTTTAAATGCAGTAAATGATAGACTTAAATTGTAAAATATTCAGTTCGCTTTTTTGTTAACAGAGGACAGTACGAGCATATCTTAAAAATTAAAATGCAGTAAATATCCTCTTGATCTGCTGCCAATTTTGAAAAACTGAATTCAAGTGCGAAATTAAGTGCAGTATATTCCACATCTCAACTTAACCAGCAGCCTGAACCAACTGACCTCTATTCCGGACGTCATTGCCTATGCGATGTGTTGTGATGTCATTGACGACGTTGCACACTGCACCTGTGACGCCATTGGTCATGTCCCTGACCCTTTGATGCGGAACTGTCATTTTAACACTACTGCTAAACCCATTATTTTTAAATTAATATTTCTCTTCATTTTTAAACTATGAAAATTCCTTTTGGTATTATAAGAAAAAATGCGTTATACTTTGCCAAGATTATCACTCTTTCAAAAACTTAAAACTATTTCTGTCGATACAGAAATCTAAAAATTTATAATTCTGCTACAAAAGTTGATAAGTTATTGATTTATCATTATTAGAATTTATTATATTATAGATACATAGAAGCAAAGCAACCTATCAAGAAATGTCGAAAAATCTATAAATTAATTTTTTTTATTTATTCAATTCACTTTTAATTGAGAACACACACAAATATGAAGATGTTTTCCGCACTAAACAAATTTCTTAAAAGAACTTTTTCTCATTTTAGTGAAATAATACATGCATATTTATTTCTGAAGAGTTTTTTATCCTATTGATACTACCCCAAACTCCTTATTTAACAGCGACTCCGTAAATCTTAAAAATGGTATACCTGTATATCACATTTTACCATTTTATCTTCAGACGCTTGTGATAGTACCCATTTCGTCGTTAAAAAACCCGAATTAGTTTTTCGCAAAATCATCCCACACAAACAAATGCGATGGATTGATTTTTAAGGCAACAATAATTAGGCTGCTTTACTTTACTTTTCAGGAACAAAGCAGTCTGATCTTGGTTAAACATCTTGATGTGCACAGATATGAATGAAATATCCGTGATTAAATCATGCTGTGCAGATTTGTATGCTGTTGGGGAGGTGAAGGCAATTAATTAGTGAAAAGATGAAGTATTGGGGAATAAGGTCCCCTTTTCCGCTAATGGTCTACTTCCAGATCTGCCCACAAATGCTCTCGACATCTGTCGGTATCAATCACGTTGGGACGCTTAGTCTAAAGTGGCTGATTCCATAAACAAGACAGGGATTTTGTTTAACTAGCCTGCATTTCTATTATGATAAAGGAGGCGCAGAAACTGTCTTGTAAGGTTTCTCTTATTTTGCATAACAAATTTATTTTAAGTTTGATACCTTTCCTGAACATTTCAACCTCCCCTTGTATTTTCTCGCTAGGATGTAAATTTAAAGTTAAGTGAATAAAACGGGTGAATTTTGTAATAAGATTTTTTGTAATAAATTAATAATAAATTTATTTAAACGGGTAAAACTCTGGTTTTATTCAGAGCGTGTTTTCGCTAGCCAGCGCACGTTTCGTTGCTACCTTGCTGTTACGCCAGTAAGCCTTTTGGCCATTTCGGATTATCGTCACGCCTGTTAGGTTGTGAGAGTCAACATGTTAGGTGTAAATTAACGTGTTAATCCAGCACTATTCTATTTTAGCTTCGACTTGAAATATATTCTACAGTTAAGTTCCCACTTCAAGTTGACGGTGTTTTGTAACGCACGAAGATCGTGCCCTTTTGTTAACCTTGATTTAATAAAGGGTTACTTTTCACCCTTCCCCTGTGCTGGTATTTATTCACGTCTGTGCGAGAATTCGCCAGGTTCATGGTAGGATCTAGAAATAGTTTATTTAATAGTATAAAATGGTCTTAAATTAATGCATATGAGGTAAATAATAGATTTATTCAAGAAGAGACTTCTAGACCTTTTAACTATAGAATTTCTTTGGTGACCTAAAGATTATTTCGACATATTAAATGAAGGACACAGAAATGATCTCAAATATCACCGGTCTCCTTCATTATCAGGCATTTCCATCTCTCCAGCATCTCATGGTAACCAGAGGCCCGTTCGAGTTTTTTTGTTCTATCAACTTCTTCCTTCTACCTTTGTTCGTGATAGCAGACGTCACAAGAAGAGTTGGATTTCTCCTCTTTTAAATTCGACCTCCCATCATAATAGAATGGATTCTCTTTCAGCGTTCCATTTCTTTTGATTTAGCCTCGAAAATTTATCGACTGGAGAATCAGATGTTACGTGAAGACATTTTGTCTTTGAAAATGGCTCAGGAAAACTTCGAAATCGTAAAGTAAACAATCATGATTAGTTTGCTTATGATATTTGAGGTTCATACGTCGTTTGTTACAATCTTGAGTCCATGAAAAGTCATTGTACAGCTGTCATATATAATTTTCTTTAAAAGGTTAAAACTTGAATGATAGCGTTTTATGGTATTGTAAAAACTGCGCATCTAGCTGCTAATTTTACCGTTTTCATATTAAATTCTATATAGTTCATTAACTTAAATTCATCTCCCTTAAAATCTACCCACATAGCTTAAACTCAACTTACCTAATACCAGTTTGGCATCATAATTCTTACTTGAGTAAAAGACGAAAGACCTTCGCATTTATTAATTATTGTTTGTAGGGTTCTACTGCCTAACTCTTGTGTGGAATCTGTAGAATAGTGACTGCACCGAAGAAGGGTTAAAACTACCCTTTATTATACTCTTTAAATTATTTATAATGCGTCAACTCGACGCTAATATACTGCGCCTCTGCTTGGGCGGTAACTGAAACAGTAGAATCCAACTCAAAAATTGAAGATATTCACAAATAGTAGAATTAAACTACAGGGTTAACAATCCTATATCCGACAGCTCGTAGATGAGTTTAGTGGCGGCAAGATAATAGCTGTTAAGCCACGTCTAACCACCAATAAATGCTAAGCCGAAGCTTGCGTTACAAACACGCACAGAGTTTTCCCAGACTCTCTAACTTTCCCTTTTAAAATCCGATATTTAAGCCTTTTCTCCCACTGGTAGAAGTTGCATTCCTTACGCGCGCTGCCAAATTTAAATATCCTGGCACTGACACTTAGGGGAATGAAGGATTATAGGAAAGAATTTCAAATTAAATTTAACTGGTTATTTAAAATAAATATAAATCCCTACATGTTAATTGATTGGGGGTTGGTTTGTTTTCCTTGAAAAGTCGACCAATTTCCGATCAATGACGATAATTACTTGGTTAACTGACTACTCTTTTATTTTTAAAGTTTCCATTTTCAACTTTTTCATGATTTATATTTGATGTTTCATTTTACCAAAAAATTTTCACTATTCGTTTTTAAATACTTACAAGTTACTTCATTCAACTAAAATTCTACTATTTTCCAATAGTAAATAAATTATTATTACTTTGCAGCTTTTGCGCAAGTGTTGAGCAATTTATTACAATTAATTAATATATTTCCTTCAATCTTTGATACTCGTATATATACATATAATATTAACAAGCCCATTTTAAAATTCAATTTCTGTGTGTGATAGCCCCAAAATTTCAACCATAAAAGAAAGATAGAGATCCTTTAAATATTTCTGAATTTATACACTTAAACGTTGCATTAAAGGATTCAGTGCTTTACATCAATTTACCCTGAGAACATTGATTTCTAATAAATTGTAATCATTGTTTCAAAATGCGTGTAAAACACATTATTCCTTTAATATAAAATTAATTTCTGATAGAAATTTTTGAAATTAAAAAGATGTATTATTACATTAAGATAAAAAGATGCTCAGAGGATCAAGTTTTAAGCATATCAAACTGGCTGTACGTGTAAAGGATATGATATGGATTAATGATAATGTGCTTAATGAAATATTTTTTACGAAAAACTGCCCTTTTTATCTGCCCATCAAAAAGAAATCGAATTAATCTACGTGAAATTGTGTTTAACTCAAAAAATCAACTGGAGTTACAAGCAAATGTTAGTTGTTAACAGGGTAACAAAGTAGTGATGATAAAAAGCCATAATTTATAAATGAAATATTTAAGCGAAATCGACAACTAACATGTTTTACTGAAAGGTACCAAAGCTTTTTCAGTTGTTCTGAAACAAAATTGAATTTCAGTTAGAGAAAGTTATTACTATAATCATTTATTAAAGCACACATGTGGTACTTTTATAGATTTTTCTTATAATAATCACGTCTTCTGCGAGTGTTAGAAACTTCCAAAAGTATTTTAATATTTTCAGTTTTATAAACAATTTTTCATGAAAGAGTAAACAATTTAGAGAGATATTTCCTACAAACGTCTGTTAGCATGCTCATGAGAGCTATCCTCATTTGAATGCTGGGATAGAAAAGCAGTTTTCTTTACAACAAACTGTGAATGACAACGTGAGCTACAACGTCTCTCTCTATGGGCAAATTCGATCATTTGAAATTAATTTAGATGAATCTACTAGTCAAGTAAATATTTAATAATTTGGAAACGAATTCAAACTGTCAAATTTAAATTCAGTGCATTTTTTACAGTTGCACTCAAATGCAGTTATACGTACATAAAAGCAATAGGTCCTAATTTGATACTGAAGATGATGTAAATATAGCAGCTCATGAACCTTCCTAGTCTAATACCTGAGATAGGAAAGAATTTCTAGTGAAATATGAAACATAAAAAGGAGCATTAAGATATTTCCAGAATTCTGGCAAAGATTTTGAAGAGCTCTTTGAAATAAATTCAGAATTGAAACTCAGATTTCTTTTCCAAAAACAACTGACTACGTAAAGTAAAATTTTAAAACTCTCATCGTATTACTGTGTATAAGAAATCATTTTTCATTTATTCATTTCTCTGAAATCTTCATGTTGATTAACTATGCAATTTTTGTGTTTCGTGCTTTATTTTTATGTATATATCTGTATTTCCTGATTTATCACCGATCCTGGGGGATTCGATAAATAGGATTTAATTATTTATGTATGTATACATGTACGGTAAATTGTAAACAAAGGCTAAAATAGTAATCAAACTGTTTTCAGGCGGAATTGAAACAAAATTAAATGTCCAAAAGCAGCAAGATACAATGAACATAGTAAGGACTATTCTACAAGAAAAATTATTGAAATCGACTTATTTACCTAAACTTATTTCACAAGGGCAGCAAATATTAGGCAAACAACTCAAAATCATAAATTTGATCCGATTTCGGTGGCCAACCGTGCAATCAGGAATAGCTTTGTAGAAACAGCAAAAGGTTTTTTATTCATTATGATACTGAATTGCATATTACTATAATAGAAATTAAAGGTTTTTTTTTAAATGCCGGGCAGATGCTATTTTAGGCTTTGGCCATTACTAAGGCCAGAAGTGGTGGTCATTTTATTATGGAGGTACCTAACAGGCGACCATCGTTACTTCCTATGAAGGTACAGACAATTTACATCCATGCCTTTTCCGGAATTCGAGTCCGGGCTCTTCGGTACGGTAGCCAGATTCACTAATCACTTTCCCGTGGGAGCGGCAGGGAAATTAAAGTAATTAAGCTAATGTACAGGGAACCATTCATTTCATAATTATGGTCCTTGTGAGATTGCCATGGATTTATCGCCAGGGCTTAATGAAACAACTCCAATTCAGAAACAACTCCTGCCACCAGTGGCCGAGCGGTGGAAGGAGTTGGAAAAGCTGCATAGTATTTTCGTGGTTTTACTCATGTGTAAGGTGTATACGAGCCAGTTTCCCTCAGAAAGTCCTCCATGAATGCATCTCTCCCTTAGGCAGATAGCCCTCGAGGCTTTGTCATAATTACACAAACCAAACAAAAAAACCAACTCAGAAAAAGGTTTAAAGTGTAATTTTTTTTTAAGTTTCAAACTTAGTAATTTTGGCAGCTTGCAAAATAATCTCCGCTACTTGAAAAATTTCAGCTAACTAAAAATGCAAATTAAAGTGTAAAGTATTTTACTCCGTGAATTGAAAAATCGAATTTCCAAGCTTTGACTCAAACATTTCTGTAATGCACTCGTCTAGGAGCAGGCTAACGCCAATCTAAAGTAATTCTCAGAGCTGGATGTGGAAATATTACGTAGGTCAGCAAATTAAAATCAAACTAATAAAATCACAATAATAACTTCCATTACTGATAACTGAATTAAGATAAGCATAGCAATTAAGATAAGTGTTAAAATTAAGATAAGTATGTATTTCATAACAGAATTACCACTATATCTTTTAAGTACCACAGAGACAGGGAAAGGGTGTAAAGAACCTTTTTATTAATTCAAATAAAGTGTAACAGTCGACATCAACTTGTGCTTACAGAAGCCAACAATTATGGCTTAAATCAAAAATAACGAATGAACTATAGATAATCAAAATATTTTAACCTAACGGCTTCACAGTTTAAGTAATGCGAAGCTGGTTGTGACCTAAGGTCGGCGTAAACAAGCCTAATGGCTAAAATAACTCAATGCCGCAGCATACTAATCGCTAGACATTCAAATTTAGCAACGTGGCCTTCAAGCAGAAAGAATACGCTCTAATTCTACCGGCAGGTTACGGATGATTACTTTGTTAGAAGTTAATTGTCGGTGAGGGCCTTTACCAATGCAAATTTCGTATGCCCTTGGGGCTTGAAGTGCAGAAAAAACAAAATCCAATTTTGGGCGAAGCCCAAAATGGTGCATGTTAGATGAGAAAGTGAGTCGGGAAGGCCCGAACCACAAAGTCATAAACTGTAGCTTGGCGATTTAGTCCTCTCTGCTATGACGGCGATGCGAAATGAAACAGTTTAAACTTCTATTACGGAGAAGCACATTAAAATCTGAACTGCTTGACGTTCTAATGAAATCTTTTCTTTTGCAGTTTTTGCTTCATTAATTTTCTTGACAATGTTCATGATTTGTGGAAAGAAATTAATAATCCCCGGTTTTTGAAATTTGTCGAGAATATATAACATTTCTTGTTTATTATTGAACTTTGTCTTGAGGCTATCACTATTGCTGGATTTTTTAGAACTGGGCTTTTCTGGAACAGTAATTTTCATGAATGTTGGGCTATTTTTGGCGCTGGTTTTTCTTGATTTCTTTTTTCTGAAAAGCGTTTTTGATATTTCGGACGGCCTCGATATGAGCTAATATGATTTTGTGCGCAGGAAATAGAAATGAATTTTTCGTCTGGTTTTCTTGGACATTCGGAGCTTCTGTGTTTTCTACTGCACCTACAGCATCTCCCTCGTTGGGTTTGGCCGAACCGCTGGCATTTAAAGCTCTGGGTTGGGAGTTTGGTTGTTCGTTGGTATGGCTCAATATTAACATTAAAGTAAAGATGTTCACTTAAAATATGGCCTTTCCTTCCTTCGTGTTTTCTAGTTCGATGAATTAAATTGGGAGTTTAATTATTGTATTTTCACTTTTTATAGTAAATTTCTAAACTTTACGGACTGAGAAGATTCTGTCAGGTAAGCTTTTGAATGTGGTCTCTTCTGGAATTGACTTGGTGATGTTTTTTAGGACTGCTTTTGTAGTTTTCTCAATTTCAATTTGCTAAGTGTGGAAGTTTAGCTTGTTTTGCTCCATATATTGAGTTATCGCGCCATAATCTTCTACTGACTGGATGATTAAGATTTATGTCTCATTTGCCCTTCATAGTCATTCGTGCAGATTTTAATTAAAATTTGGTCAATGGTAAACAATGGTAATCAATATCGTCTTGAGCAATTACAATAGATGGTATCTTTACTTTTAATATCTTGGTTGTCCATTTCATTTGCGTTAATTTCCGAATTTAAAGATTCAAATTTATTAGTCTACACAATTTCATTTCTTCTGTCTGAGTTGACTATTTGCCTGTTTGTTGGAGTTACCGAGTTTTTATCCTGTTGGATTTCTGCGGTTTTTTTTCGATTTCATTAGATGCGCTATTTGCATTTCCTTTTTCTTGACCTAATTGTTCACTGTGCGAGTTTGCGAGTTTTGAGTTTTTCTGAAATCAAAGGAGGCGAGGAAATCATTCTGGTAGTTAGCGGAGCTACTTTGAGATGAGGTTTAAGTTTCTTTTCTTTCTTGGAATTACTACTTTTATAGGATCGGGGGGGGGCGGGATTCAACAAAGTCTTTTAGCTGAAATCTTTTCTTAGTGCTCAATCTAGAAGAATAATCGGTACCTTCGGATTAAACCATAGCATAATCAGAGTCATGCCTATACCATTTGGCCATATCCGGATGTTGTTTGCTGCCCCCACCCCCATGAGGAGAAGAGATTAAAACAATATCTAGAGAAAATTGCAACCAGAAACATTATGGTTGCCAACCTGGGAATTCTACCCTCTAAATTTCGTTTAAATAGTCTCTCCTTTGTATCTCATTTGAATACCGCGCGAGCTAGAAATTTACATTCTGGCAGGAAAATGGAAATTAGGGCGATATGATAGAAAATTAAAATAACTGGTTAAGGATCTAAAATGATACGTTATAAGAGCAATTATTAAGTTAATTAATTATAAAATCATTGGTATTGAAAGTGATATTATTAATAAATCAATCAAAAAAAAAAAGGAGGAAGAAAAAGAAATAAGAAAAGTAAAGGGGAAGGAAAAAAATAAGAAAAATAAAAGGAAAAAAGAAAAAGAGGAAATGCACTTTTTATCTGTCTCAGAGATCAAGCCTGTTACTAGGACAAAAGGAACGGACTCATTTTTCTAAGATGCAACAGACATAATCTGTTTCACTGTTGCTTATTTTCACCTAGATGTTTCTGTCCGCTGGTTTCTGACAGCTCG
>KK119278.1:155525-170492 GCA_000611955.2 Stegodyphus mimosarum | reverse complement strand
TTTTCTTTATCCTAGATTAATTCAACAGTTTCCTTTTCACTTAAATTCGGATGACCAGGGTCGGAAAGAGGTACTGTTCTAGTGCGCTGTCGCTGAAGCCGAAATGCGTTGAGAGCTCTCATGATGTTAGCATGGATTCGAAGATCTTTAGCTCTTCTTTATCCTAGATTAATTCAACAGTTTCCTTTTCACTTAAATTCGGATGACCAGGGTCGGAAAGAGGTACTGTTCTAGTGCGCTGTCGCTGAAGCCGAAATGCGTTGAGAGCTCTCATGATGTTAGCATGGATTCGAAGATCTTTAGCTCTTTTGAAGTAAAAGCTATAAATTACTCTTTTCCCAAAAAAAAAAAAAAAAAAAAAAAAAAAAAATTTATTAATTTTAACCCTAAAAAAGTTTATTAATACTTTTACACGCAACAGCGTTTCAAATAACTGACCCTCGCAAAACCAAAGTTCTACAGCATCTAAATTTAAACTACATATATAATTGTAATTCAAAGAATTTGAATAACATGCCGAAGAAGCTCTTCTGCAATGTAAGACTACCTGAGAAATTCAAAAATCAAATTAATTTACAACTGCTTAGAGTCTTACAACGTCGAGAAGAACGAAACATGTTATTCAGCCGGCATTAATTAACACGGTTTAATATTTTAAATACTGACCCCTTGGCAAGTTCTATTGGAAATATTAACTAGGGGTGATCAATTTATTATTTGTTAATTTATATTTTTTCATTTATTATTTTTCTCATAGCTACTTTAATGATTTCGCCACTGTCTTAACATGCCATACAAAAAGCCTAAGTGGCCATAATTGACTATTCTAAATTTACACTTTTACTTTTTAAGACCTTTTTAATATTCGCCACCCTACACCTTTCTCCTGAGATAAGTTAATCATAATTTCTATTGCTTTTGAACTCGATCTTATATACCGTATATTCTGGCATACAACGTCCAATTTAATACAAAAAAAAAAAAGGTCGAAATATGCGGGTGAACGTTATATGTCGGATATAAAAATTATAGGTCTAAAACTATGGAAAAGAGGAGCATACACTAGTTAGATTTCCACATAAACCTAAATTCTGTTTATTTAAAAGAAGCGACATACCTTATGAAATTAAAAATTTTTATTATCGGCTAACAGGAAAAATTCGTCATTCTTATCTTCGGTTATATCTTTAGGCATATCATCCAATTCTGTGTCATCTTCACTATCCATTGTTCTAGTCCATAAATAAATAAATATTTACCGTTCCATCTATTATTAGATATACTACATTTTTAATTGTCTTTTGAATTAATTAATAATTTAATTAATTCAATTCTTCCATTCATTAATTAATTTCAATAATAATTGGTTTAATTTCATTCCATGCCCTTATTATTCACTCATACACTATTCTAGACAGGCATGAGGCATTTGGCAAAAGGGGGCGCGTTATACGGGGAATATATGTGAAAATAAAAGAATGTGGTTTGAAATTGTAAGTGCGCGTTTTACGCCGGTGCGAGTTATACACCGGAATATACGTTTCTGAAGACTTATTTGCGATTCAAATGTTGTGTTTTGTTACAAAGATGATCGTGAAATCCAAATAAAACGCACTTTAACAATTACTGGTAAATTTCACACATTCGTTTATGTAGTTATTCATTTAAAGTCACTTAGACATCTCTTAGGTTGGAAAGAATAGTCTGGCGGAAGTTTAAACTCCACACGAAGCCCATTCTTCTCACACAAGAAGCTCATTTCTTCAAGACTTACCTTCGTTTAGCACGCGATGTAAAATCATAAATAATCTTCTCAGGCTACTGAGTCCACACATATCCTAGAATCCTAGACGTGAATAAATCTGCTCTTGAAACTTACATTCTTAGGGTGTCAGACTTTACGTGTGAGAGATAATTTAAAGTTGTACAATTTAATTTTTGACATTTATGATAGAGCACTAAGTAATAAATGAATTTCAGCATAATTCAGTTATATGGAGGAAGGCTTTTCGAAATCATGTTCCTTTCATCATTTTATTGACAGAATCTGAGAATCACTATGATTTTATAAGTTTAGTCTAATAGTAAGATTTTTCTTTTCCTTTTAAGTCTAATTACGAATGCAATTTCTAGAAATTTATTTCCTATAATCCACAGCACCTTTTTTAATAAACAGATACAAATATTTCTGTTGGATACGCAACTCTTAATCGGATCGAAAATGAAATGGAATTCATATCAGCCGCGTCAGATTGTCAGCATAGTTTATGTTTGTGATTTATTAGTTTTAAAGCTTGTATTTCAACAGATAATTTTTTTTGAAAAATTTTATGCTCTGAAAAACTGAACCTCTTTCTCTCTAGACCAGTTCTTATTTCTGCATAAGAACAACGAGAAACTACCATAAAAATATTTTCGGATTTTACAATTTTTTTTTTAATTTTAAAATGCGTAAAGCATTTTCTTCCTTCTGCCCGCATGCCTTCGTAGAGTAACTGGAAGTACGTTCGACGTATCTTCACGAGGTTCGGGGTTTGAAACCTGGCGAGGACAACGCACATTTTTCCCTTTCCTACACTGATATAACTTAATGACTCACTGTCGTTAGTTCGATCTGGGTTTCGAATGCCTGCGAACGGGCTGTTTTAGTAGTTTTCCCCATGTGTAACGCGTATATGCGCCAGTTTCCCTTAGAAAGTTCTCAACAAAGGCATCCTTTCCCTTAGGTACATTGTCCTCAAGTACTTTACCATAATTAAACAAACCAAACCAGGCTAATTAATATCTTAAAATATTATTTTTAATTTATTTCAAATGGAATATAATTTTTATTGAAATGATAGCGCTTATTTTGCATATTTTAAACTTTTGCTATATCATATATAAATTCTAATTATTTAATAAAGGGATTTGGTATCACGCTTTGGATGTAGTTTATAAGCAATGACCACAAGAGATTTTAAATCATTTGATCTATTGGCTTATGAGCTGTAATAATTTAAATAATTCAACGTTAGAAAAACTACAAAATTGACAAAAGAGCATAAAGTTTTGAATTGAAGTGTTTTTGAAATGTAAATAAGTATAAAACACTCGCATAAGTACTTTTCATGCATGTTCTAATAAAAATGCCGATATTAAATCAACAGGATGAGTTTATTAACGTATGCACGACATTACGACACAGAATCCGGAAAATGGAATATTTTAAGAATTCTAGTTGTCTGAAATTTAGCAGTACGACACTACCTTTAACAGTAAACTAGCAATATTAAAAAAATCTTATTGTAAATCTTTTTTCTGTAGACTGGTTTATCTGAATATTAGGTCTATTTGCCTAAGAGAATGTATGTCTTTGTGGAGGACTTTATAAACTGGTATCACACATCCATTTATTTCAGACGAACAACTGTTTCAAACAATTTTTCAACTTGCTTTACCATTGAAAGAAAGACGCATGATTTTTTTTCCTTGTTTTCGAAAAAACTGTAAATTTTTCTTTTTCAACAACCAATCAGATATCAGTATCGAATCCCCCCCCGTCATCAACCATCATTTGTAATGGAGAACTACTAGTTTCCTTTTTACATGGTGACCCCAGTGGCGTAGCTAGGGTTAGGCAAGGGGCAACACCTGTCCCCGGGCGCAGCATCTAGAGGGCACCAAATTGATGCTACAAAATTGTTTAATGAAATGTTTTTCATTCTTGGCGCACAGAAAGGGGCGCAAATTCTTCAGTTGTCCTCGGGCGCTGGAAACCCTAGCTACGCCACTGGGTAACCCCAAAACGATCCGAGGAGATCGGCTGTTTTATATCATGTGACAAAGCAGACTAATTTTTCTAAAGAGTTGTTCTTCTGAAATGTTTTGAATGTGCGATACGACTTTTAGAGAAACTGACTCGTATACACTTTACCCATGTGGAAAACCGTGAAAACGCCCATGAAGCCAGCCCGTTCACCGGGATTTTTTTTAGAACGCCGGACCGATGCATTATATGTTCCGTATTTGTTAACTGCATATTAGTTGCTGCTCTTTGATACTATAACTCTTGATATTGCGCTAATTTTACCTTAATTCTTCATGCAGTGCTTGTTTTATTCTACTCTTTGAACATGATGTTGATTGAAGATTTCGTTTCCTTAAAACGTGAGTGATGTGAAAGATCTAACTTCATTTTATGCAAACGTAACCGTAAACAGTCTGACTGTGCCCGATTAGCGAGTTTAGGCATGGCCTACAGGAAGAACCAAAATGTCCCAGTTTGGGCTATTTACGGAAAAAGACACGAATTTAATTCAAAAAATATAATTCCAAATTTAATACTGTTGTATGTTTATTCTAGACTTGATCTACAGAAATAACTACTGATTCGTCACCGAAACGGATTTCAGAAAACAATCATAATACAAAAGCTTCCTCGCACCCTAAAGTTGCCCGTAGCGAAACAGGTGTACCCTCTTTGAAAGTCTCATTGATGACAAAGATTTTAAACGGCCCAATTCTCCAGTACGGTCATTCTGTTAGTCTGAAAACTCATGCTGCGATTATTTGACAAGCATTTTACGCGAGGGAGTACGTGACTGAAAGGTTTCTCCAAGTTTGGGGCCATTAACTCTGCACAATCCCTATTGAGCACATTCTCTGGGGGCTTTAGGTATCAGCTCTCACTCAATTCATGTAATTGCATGCCAAGGAAAGAGACTGACAGGCAATCAGCGTGTGTCAGCAAACAATTCTTGTAAAAATTAACACTTGTCGACTCATAAATTCTTCACTTTACGATATACGGTTGATCGACTCTTTGTCAATGTGAAATACCTTCTAATGAAATTGTAATAGATTGGAAAATTTAGAACTAAAATTTATTATGTGAAGCTCATCTAATTAGATCTTTATTTCAGCTTGCTTCTTATCACTGCAATTCCTATTGCGAAATTCAATATAAAAACCAGCTCATTTGCAACTTTAAAAATACCTTTAGTAGGTTATTCTGACAGGTACGACTCACGATGACTTTTGACGAAACTGTTACTGACAAGGTTGTTAGCAACATTATATTATGAGGCATTACATTTTCAATTTGTGTTATGGCCGAAACAAAGTAATTTAAAGTAATGAGCAACCATTTAAAAGCGATGCATTTTGAATCCCATTTTGATATTTTTTCTTGATAATAATGTTATTAACAGCAGACTTGATGCATGCGTAGTGACATTCGGATAGTGATTTTATTGTGAGCGGCAAACTAAATTCTGACTATTGATATCAGAGATATCTTTAGTTAATAAACTCCGAATTTTGCGAACCGACACGCGACAAACTCATTTAATGAACCGTTACACTGCAATGTATGTGTAACGTATATACAAGCCATTTTCCCTTAGAAAGTCCTCCACGAAGGCATCCCTCTCCTTAGGCAAATAGCCCTCGTATGCTTTACCGTAATCAAATACACCACACTCCACTATAATGCATTTTCATTTCTAATACTTTCAATAACAGTGGGCCTTACCCACAGCTTTCCCTGATTTCCAGTATCTGTTTTGAAATAAAATTCGTTTCTTAACAATAGACATCCTTAACATCGTGCATTGAATACCTCGGCTATAAACTTCAATAACATCGCGCAAATTGACGCCAAGTAAAAGTATCTCTCCTCCATTGTCAGGTCAAATTTTATGTTTTACTTATTCCCCGTTTAATTTTCCATCATTTTCTCTCTTTCTCTTTTAGAACAAATATTTAATTTTAATTTTTCACAACGACAAATTAAGATTACACTTTACTTGCTAATATTCTAATAGTACAAAACTTGACACAAAATTAATTCATTCTGCATTCGTCCCTGAATACAAAATTAAATATTGAGAAAGAATGGCGCTTCAAATAGGTAAACAGTGCGTACTGTTAATCAGTGTTAAATGACAAATGTATAATAATGAATGTTGTAGTAAAATTATTCCCATTTCTTATTAGATGAAAGTTATTGATCAATATTATAGTTATGCTTAATTTGCATTATCTTGAATTTTGTTATTCTAAAGAAGAACTTTGAACTCTTAAAAATTTGCAAAATTAAGTCTCACAGTTATTTATAAATTTTCATAGTAGACATGCAAAATCTGTTTCATTTTATGCTAAGATCTTCCCTGTTTCTCCCACTAGTTTCCTTCATGAAGCTTTTCCGAGCGAATATGTAACTAAGTAGATAAATTTAAGTACGAACAAAATAAGCGAAGGTTGCTTTTTAAATAATGATCTGGTTCGAGACCATAGCTATAAGTCTAGCTGACTAACTTCAAATATCTGTAAGTCGTAATAGTAACTTCAAACAGTAAACTCGTACCTATGAGCTAGCTAGAAACGTAATTATACAGTTAAGTAATTTCAAATAGCTGTAACTAAAGCTGTAAGACTATCTGACTCTTTTGGAATGCACTAAATGAATACTTACAGCTGAAATGCTAAGTTTTTCTTTGGGGGTGGGGGAGGGGAATAATTAATTCTACGCTTTCAAAAAGAAAGATGTCAGTCAAAATCAGAAGTTAAATCCCAATAGATAGAGTTTGATTTGATTTGTTTGACTATGGCAATGCACTCGCGGGCTATCAGCCTAAGAGAAGGGATGCCTTCGTGGAGGTCTTCTGAGGGAAACTAGCTCGTATATACGTTACACTTGAGAAAAACAACGAAAACTCCCACTCTACAGATAAGATTATTCTGTAAAAACTTGCTCAACATTTACTTAACTTTGGAAACTGTTTGAGATTAAATTGTACGATTTTATTCGTAGATGTATTAACACAAACACAAAAACAATGTCTGTTGCTCAGTTTATATTTTGTAGACAAAAAGGAGTTATTGCAACTGATAAACATTTACTTAGGTAGACGTAGCGGATTTAAATTATATTATTCTTTTCAATATTTTTTTTTTCACTGCGTTTAATTGGTGGTATGCGTTTTCTTGGTGATTAGCATACGAATCATCACGTGAAGTACGTGTTTCTTGAATGGCACGAACATTACTATAGTCTAATGCAACTTCCTGCTATAATATTACTCAGAATTCTCAGCTTCTACCAAAGTTCCTTCGCTTCTATTTAAGCTTTGAAATCATCTAATAGGTTAGTATTGTATTGGTAATAAAACTGTATGCCTTTTGCTGTTTACTTGACTGTTTACTACTTACCCTACATTCCCGCGTATAAGCGCACTTTTAATGCAAAAAATGAAATTAAAATTTACCGGTGCGCGGTATACGCCGGATATGAAAATAATAGATTGAAAAATAAGGAAAATATGAGCATACAGAAATTATATTTCTACATGTACCTCAGTGGTGTTAATGGCGATTTTCTAGTTCGCAGCACTTTCTTCTGGGATAGGCCATTTCTTTACTGCTTTCCCTAAAGCACATTCATTCTTTGGCATATTAATTATTGTAATGTCATTTTTCTTTCACTCACGTGTGGAGCTTTCACCAATGCCAAACATCAATGCATAGATCTGAAGACACCAAAACTTTTAAGTGCATATGAAAATTTTAATCCGGCCCTTGGTTTCACTTCATTTTGATTAGTTGTTAAAGGTTTTAGTTCGCAAATTTTAGTGTTGTTATAGGCTAAAGCGTTGTGTATTGGTTTAGTTTGGTTTTGTGTAATAACGGCAAAGCTTCGAGGGCTATCTCCCCTAAGACGAGGAAAGCCTTTGTGGAGGACTTTCTAAGGGAGACTGGCTCCTATACACGTTACACATGGAGAAAACCACGAAAATGCCCATGCAGCCAGCCTGTACTTGGGATTCGAACCTCGATGCGTTGGGTAAGTACCTGCATCATTAGCGTTATGTAACAATCATGTAGCAAGAAATAATTTTGAAATGGCGCAGTTTAGAGAGATTTATTATACACATTTTTAGCATAGAAAGGCGAAATATCTAATTGAAAAAAACTGTTAAAATAATATTACCAATTAATGTTAGTATTTTATCTTAATTCTTTTAAAGATGTATGCACAGGTAATATATAATATGACAATAATGGATCGTCTTTCTGAAAATGGGAAAGCGCGTATATACATTATTCGAGACACGATCAGTAAAATTCGAGACAGATCACTGTAAATTCTGTTTTGGATATGCCTCTGAAAGTACATGTCAGGGTTCTTTAGATCTTTTCAGTGGCAGGAAAAGAAATTACCATCGATGGACAGTTTTAGTTTTAAGATGAGAAAACAAGTACAAAATGGAAAACCTAAAGAGTAAGGAAGAAGGTTTAGTGCTTATGTCCGCTTTTGGGCCAGAAATTGTGCACAGATATTTATCGATGTGGAAGCAGAATGCGTTTCGAAGAACAGTCTTCGACTGCACTGGTACGTCTTACAATACTTAATTTCTAAAATTAGAAGTACCGGAGCCCTATAACAAGAGCGGTAAACAAAAAGTAAATAAATGAAACGGTAACTAACAAACAATAGAATCCCTGCTAAAAATGCCCCATAGAAACCAGTAAAATTTTTTATGGGTTTCTGTTGACTTTTACTGTTTTCTGTTGGTCTCTCTGGGTTTTTCTTACTGGTTTCAAAACGCCCCATAGAAACCACTAAAACTGTCTACTGGTACCCATAGAATTCTGTTGGTCTCTACTGACTTTTACTGGTTTCTATTGATCTCTGTGGGCTTTTCTTACTGGTATCATGTGACACCCATACAACTAACATCAATGTCAGAATTTTCTACTGGTTTGTATTGGCTTATATTGATTTTCACTGGTTTTCTTACTAGTATCAATGTAATAGAAATAGGTGCCAAATAAATCTTCTGTTGGTTTATATGGGTTTATTCTAATTTTCTAGCTGACCTCAATACATTTCTTCTAAACGATGAAATTAATACTGGTGTCTGTAAACCAAAATTCATTGGTATTCTTGTTGTCTACTGACTATTTTAAAATATTTATTTATTTGGATACTGTTGAAAATAAGGTTATTTCTGTTTTTTAACCAACAGAAACCTTTAAAATTAAAAAACATACAGTGAACCCTCTCGAAAGTACCATCCTTTGGCAATACATTTCTCGTTAGGTGTCAAATTGTTAAACAAGCTGATGTGATTAAATTCCATTTTTTAATTTCCCAATTAAAGAACTAAAATACAGTGTAATACATATACATGCAATGAGACACAGTAATATGTGCATATATTTATAATCAAATGAATAATATATATATTATATAATCAAACATATGATTCGCAACCATCAAATAATATGTATATATATATACACATGTATCATTCGATGGGTGTGAATCTTTACTTTGATTAATATCTTCCTATTAATTTTATTTTCAAAATTATATAAAGGAAGTTTAAAATTTTGTGAAGAGAATTTATATAAATATTTTGTAATATGTTTATAAGTACTGACATGCATAGAGAAGAACAGGGGCTTTTAGGCTTCTAGATATTTATAAAATTTTAATAAGTTTCTTCGCATTGAATTTTATTTAAAATTATTCTGTGTGCTTCCCCCCTATTTAGGTCTGTGCATTTCATCACTGCTAATTGTATACTTCTGCTGGTTTATGCTTATAATTACTAGTTTTTATTGAAATTTGATCTACAGTTCTATTTTTGTGTATTTTTTATAGGGATTCTGTGTATGGATACTCGTTCTATGTATGGATACTTCACTACGGTATAATTCCATTGGTTTTGTTTATGGGTTTTTGTCTACTGTTTTGTGCAGTGATTTTGCAAATGGGTGCCTGTATTACTCTAGATTTTTGTGCAGTGGCTTTCACAGAGATTTGGCCTCTGGGTATCCATATAGGTCTGAGTTTTTGTCTACTGGTTTTTATGGGGAATAGACCTACGAAATATCCATTTTTTTAATGGAGTATTGCCTATAGGTACGCATAAAATTCCGGTTTCTGGATATGGGTTTTTACAGAGATTTCGTTTATAGTACCCATATGTTCTACAGGTTTCTGTTTATGGGTTTTTATGGAGATTTGGCCTACTGGTACCCGTACAGTTGTGTGGGTTTTTACGGGGATTCGGCCTACGGATACACGTAGGCCAATTGCCCGTAAAAATATTTTATGGGTTTCTACGGGACATTTTTAGCAGGGATTGAATAAAATATAAAGAAAGAAAAATATTAGTAAACTAAATTAAATTAACAAAAAATAATTTAAAAAGGAAACAAAGCATCACGGAAATTAAATGAAATAATAAATCAAATAAAAAGTAACAATAATATATATACATATAGTAAACTAAATTAAATTAACAAAAAGTAGTTTAAAAAGGAAACAAAGCATCACGGAAATTAAATGAAATAATAAATCAAATAAAAAGTAACAATAATATATAGTAAAAATAAATTAAATTATAGTAGCATAAAAATCAAATGAAATGATAAAACAAATGAAAGATGAATTACATTTTATAATAACAAAATGTGGCACGGAGGTTAAAAGAATGGCGAGTATTTTGAGCAGCAATTATCGTTCAGAAAAAAACTGCATCTGTATTTTAGCTTCTGATCCATTTAAAGCTTTCTTGACCGGATGAACACAACCCATAAAATGCCTCTTTTCTTACACAGATCGCATTTCGACGGTTTTTTTTTTTTTCCCACCACAACACTTAAAATTATCCAATTCTTTCGCTTTTCTTGGGAAAAGTCAAGCATGCGTCAGTTTTACTAACTATTAAATGAAATACTGCATTGATAGCAGAATTCTCTTTATATCAGTGCAATTCTGTTATATATAAACTCGTCTTTTTGCGTTCCGTTGTTCTTTAAGATTTCGCTTAAATATCAGAAAGTATCAGAAGAGGTCGAAATTAAGCTTTGGCTGAATGATGTGAAAAGCAGCAATAGAAACTGCTTAAATTTTTTGGAGATAACAAACTTTTCAAACTAAACTAGAGTTTAGAACTTTCAGCTTTACAAGGGTTAAAAAAATACAGTTTTATTATTTAATTTCTAAACTATACATATTCTAATACAATGTGCAAGTTTAAATAGTGTCTCTCGTGAAAGGCTCCGACCTTAAGAGGTAAGAATATCAATTGCGATGCTTTTAATAACTGCTATATTTAAACAGAACGATTTATATAAATTGAGATCTGAGTTCTTGTCATAAGAAAATACCAGTTCTTATGAGCGGTACATATGATAAAAATTTTTATGCTCAATGTAATTTACGAAAGCTTTAAATCGATTTATTGACAGCAAGTGAGGAATTGCTACGACTTTAATTATAGGACGAGATACAGATTATTAAAATCTGATTTGAGCTAGTTTTATCTACATAAATCTTTTACTATTCACAACATTACTTAAACAAATTTTGATAAATTATGTGCGTAGAAGTTTAAGTAAAATATTTCCTGGTTTAAATTTTTCCATCGTGTTTGTTAATATAATTAAACTGTTATATTTTAATTATTGTGTCTGCAATATTTTTAACAAATTTTATGCATTGAAAAATAAATAAATTTTATTTAATGATATCCGTACAAAATGTGGCTCATTTTACCAACACGTGTCAGATTTCCTCTCAGGTCCATTTCGCATAGGCAGAATGACAAAAGCAACCGAATAACGCTCGCTTGCAGATAACAGGAAAGAGTTAAAAAGAAATCGATTCTTCCAAATTCAAATGCTTTTGCTATTCGTTTAATCTGTACGTTTAAATAAATATTACAAAAAATTTAGTAAATATAAGTAGATTATAGACATTAAATAAGTATTGATGTCAATGATTTAAAATCGGTTATTACAAGATTTTAATGCAGAAAGAGCATATATAGCTACTACTACAAAAATAAGCATAATGGGGAATAAATAAGTATATAAAGTATATAGTATATAAAACAAGAATAAGTATAATACTCTCGAAATATTTAGAACAAAGTCCGAAAAAATTTGGCTTTTCTGCATTATTCTGTGCACGTTTTCATTTTCTCTGGAAACAAGGAGATCAGAAAGTCCACCTGTCACTAAACAAATAAAATCATGTGACCTAGGAAACTGAACGATCCATGCATGTGGGTACAAACTTTATGATTCAGAAATAACCAACTCCGTGAGTAACCATGAAACACTTTCGAAGAACAACTCTCCTGTTTACATTTGCCTTCTCAATTGTAGTTACTGCAAGCAGGCATCAAATGGACGAAAAGAATTTTAGGATTAAAATTCAAGTAAACTGATTTTGGAAAGAACGAAATCTGAGTATTATCCACTTATGTAGAGATAGTTTAGCGCACTGTGTAGCTTAGAGATAAGAGATTTCTAACTGTCAATCCTCAGAGCTTATCTTGAATTTTCCATCGGTTTACCTGTTCATCTTATGGCAATCCGGAGTTCACAGGGAAGACCACCCTGATTTTTAAAAATGTTGAAATTCCGTTCTGTGAAGCACAGAATCTTTTTTGCTTCTGGTATTAGGTACCTTTGTCTTCAGAATTCGGCGAATCAGGACTCTGGTGAGAATAGACCACAGCCTGTACGCTTCGTCAGTCTGACCTAGAAAAAAATTTAAAAAACAGGGCTGTTGTAAATGGTTCCGCATTTTAGAAAGAGTGGCTGTGAGTGGTTAATGGGTAAATGAATGAGAAAGATTTTTTTTGCTGAAACTTCAGATTGCTACTTAAAAGAAGACAATGGTTAGTGTTAATTTAAGTATTACAATAAACAATAAAAGAACGATAAAATTAAAAGCATAGTTTTTTTTTCTTAAGCAATAATACTTAAATTGATACTTTTCAGACCATCGCAGGTTTCGATAAAAATCTTTCAAGCACGTTTTTTTTTTTCTGAGTAATAACACATAAAAGGAAAATCAGTACAACTTAATTGGAATTGTGTGATTGAACTAGAGAATAAATTGCTTAGCAAGAACACCACATTATTAACTAAAAGAAGCTAGACCTTAAAGTTAATTACAGGTACTCTCCGTAACACAATTCTTATTAATTTTAATTCTTTTAGCATCATACAATTCTTGAAATGTTAAGGGAGAAATATCTAATATTTCTCGATAACTGTATCCTACAAAAGTGCAAGAATATGTAAGAAGAGTTCCATTTTTCGAATTTTCTATTGTACGAAGGTCTCAGCAATCTACAAAAATTCTGTAAGTTTTCATCCATGGATTAGTAAAATTTAACTCATGCAGAAAAGATTACATTGTTGTAAAGATCTTACATATGTAGCCCGTAAATAAATTTATGTATCGAATTTAATTTTCTGTAGTAGCAAGAGAAAATTCCGCTAGGCTTCTCAAGGTTTTAGTTTGCTATACGATTTAGCGGTTTCGCGAGAGATGGTTGGGGCTAAATCTGAGGTTCTGAGGCCGCATCAGTGACCGTATAGTTAAGACTGATGACTACCGACAGTTCGACCTGGATTCGATCCCAGGCGGACGGATTGTCTGCATGGCTGGTTTTCATGGATTTCTCTATGCGTAAAGGGACATGAGATAGTTTCTCTAGGGCTCACCAGTGGAGTGACAAAACCGCTGAACACTGATAGTTTGACCTGTGTTCGATTATAGGCGAGCGGACTGGTTGTAATGTCCTCCACGAAGGCAACCATCCTCTTAAGCAGATGGTCCTAGCATGCTTTGCCGTAATCAAATAAAACCAAAGAAGAAAATCGGCGCTCTCTTCCCTTAGGCAAATAGCCATAGTGTGCTTTGCCGTATTCAAATATCTTAACATAAGAGATTCTGTTTCAAAATTTGTATGCTGGGCTTACATGAATTCTAGAACCCCAAAAGCAAAATTATGAACTCTTTTAAAGTTTAAAGAAATAAAGCAGTACCTTTTAAACTTTATAAAAGTATCTTTTGCATTATTGCACATTTAAGAGTACTAGTTAATTAGTTATTTATGCTTGAACTGTGAATAAATGGAGTAAACCTTTCCTATATGTCCCCTGCAATGTAAATGAAGCGATGAAACGTCACGGTTTGGCGTTACGACTTAACCATGGCCGCTGCCATAGGCGAGCTACTGTTTGGTTTTGTTTACATTCTAACGCGAGTTGCCTACATCATCATTGCCTACCTTTCATCATTGAATGTTTATAAGTCTCCCGTCCTAACTTTAATGCTTAACATAAATGTTTTTCTACTTAGTACATAGAAAAATCACAAGGACTGCAAACATCTGCTTCAAATTCAATAAAATCTGGGTACATGAAAATGTGTTAATGGTAACTATACAGCATGGTAAAACCTAGAACACCAGTGGAAGTTCCAAAGGTATTTTACGCAATAAAGACACTTTTCTAAGCCTTCGGACGTTGATATTTGCTCTCAAAGTCAATGTAATTGTATTTAACAATACGTTTCGTAGTCTTCTTCGTAGGCTGCATGGCGGGCATATCACGTTGTTGACAGTTTCTTGGTTTCATTTTTGTGACCTTATGCTTACGCCCTTGTAGAGGAAATATTCACAGAGGAACTTCTACTTTTCTTACCTTTGATAAGCAACATAGGAATGAAGCAAGGAAGTTAGAACAGATATTCTAACCTCCTTGGTATGAAGTAGTTTTACCTATAGCCAGGAAACAAGGTACAATTAAATGAAAAAGAATAGAAGGACTCCGGGGCTTCCTTCAGAGTTTCATTGTGACAGATCTTTGATTTAGTTCATGATTTGAGGCACTCATAAGCATCAGAGTTACATAAAAGAGAAATGTTTTCTCAGCTTCCATTCTGAAGGTTTTTTGTTCATTAATATATCTTATTGTAAAGCATTTTAATTTTGCTGATTATTTAAACATTCTGTAATTTTTTCAGTCTTGTCATTCTAACTTTACACTTGCATCCTGTTGCTCATATATAAATCAAGGACTAAAGGAAAGTAGTTAGAAAAAAAGAGGCGAGTATGATTTGTTTCGATTTGATTAGAAAACTTCAGATGTATACGTTTGTGCTTT
>KK119278.1:126684-145995 GCA_000611955.2 Stegodyphus mimosarum | reverse complement strand
CTGAAAATTACTTTTGAAACCTTATAATTATAAATATCGATTATAAATTATAAATTTATAATATAACTACTATAAAAATAGTACTTGCTTTATTTATGGTACACACAAATCTGCCATTATGACTAATCCAGTTTTTGTCATCTGTTTTAAGTTATGAATGGTCTAGAAGAAACATTCGTTTGTTAGTTATTTATGTGATATCACATCAATCAATTATGTGCTTTAGTATTTCTAAGAAACAACGCTCATAATGTTTTTATGTTATTCGTAAGTCAGGTATTGCCTTTATAAAAATGTATTAATTTAATGTTCTGGGAAAAGAATACGTTTAGGTATTTTAGTTTGCTATTTCAATTACCAGTGAAGTTTCTGCATTCGTTTCTGAAAAATAGACAACTGGACAGACGAGTGCCTTTCATATGCGAGTTTCACAGACATCTGTACAAGTATATACACTGCTATTTATAATGAATATGCTCTGGCATTGCTATTTTTAATAATAGAGAAAGGGGGGGAAATGGATTTGCACCTTACTCATTCTGCTTTTACCATCTAGTTTGGTTTGGCTATTTAATATAGCAAAGCACTCGAAGACTCTCTCGCCTTCGTGGAGCTCTTCCTAAGGCAAACTGCCTCGTATTCATATTGCAGTGGAGAAAACAACTACAGCCAGCCCGTTCGTCTGAGTTCGAACTATGCAGCTGTCTTTAACTGCTTGGCCACTGATGCCTAGCGTAACTAAACTTCGACCATGCAATCAAGGATAAAAATATCAGATTTCTCTAATTTCAATTTCTAGATTATAAAGTAGGACATACAACAGAAAGAAATGTATTGTTGTTGCACAAGTTTTATTTTGAATTTCTGATTTTAATTGTTAAAGCTTTCCCTTTTCCCTTTTTCCTTTCCCTAACTTTTTTTTCTCCTCCCTTTTTCTAAGCTCTTTTACAGTACAGTCTTCGAGAACATATGGATTTCGAGTTCCTTTCATATGGGGATTTTACGGACATTCTATAGGGGTTATAGATTTAACTCCATCAGTGTCATTTATAATAGAAAAAAAGAACGGAGAATGGGCTGACTTTGCTTTGACAATCAAATCTGGGATTTAAAATAAGTAAATAAATAACTGTTTCACTGATTTTAGCGTCTCGATTATGAAACAGAATATATATAAATAAGATTTGTGCAACATCCTTTTTAATATACATTAAAAGATTATGATTGTCGCACAAATATTATTTTGAATCCGTGATTTTTGATCTCTTAGAGCTTAGTAATAAGAGTTAATGCCTCATATATTTCGCTTTTCGCATTTAAGGCATCTATTTAGCATTTAGCTGGGTATGAGACTCACAAAAAACAGCACGTGGAAAACAAAAAACAGCGCAAATGGCGTAATACATTTCCTCTTCAGAAAATATTAAACGATTAAACTATCAATCAAAGTCAATCGCAAGAAATAGAAAAATTTCTAGGAATATTTGATTTTGTTTTCAACTGCTGAAGTTGCGAGTGCGCGGGAATTCAACAACATAGCATGCCGTAAACATTGATATTTATGATTTTTGTTCTTAGGATTTCGCAACTTTTGAAATGCCTGAAAATCTGGTATAATTTTGTTATCCAAAGATCTGGATATTAGCTCCAAATGCCGGTTTAAACAATACATCATTCTCTCAGAATCGTTACCTTACTTCTACGAATGCTCCAATTCGAACAGGTTTGCTTGAGGAATAGAGTACATTCGTGAAAAGAAAAATCTTTTAATTTTTCCTAGTTAGGTTTGAGAAATCGTCTGATGAATGTACAACTTGAAAAAGAAGGCAGAATCTGTGAAAATAAGTCGTTTTAATATTCTGTGTTTTCACTCAAGACAAGCCCTTTTCTAGCTGACTAACTCTGTGATCAGTTGGTTATTTGTGGTCAGACAATATTTCACTGGTACTTCACTCAGAATATGGTTTCTATATGGAAGAAGCTCGGTAGTGCAAATATTAATGCATAATTTTCACCGAAATCTGAATTCTAACGAAAATGTTACTTTATGTGTAAAGACACCTAATGTCCACTTACGTAACAAACATCAGAATTTCATAAAATGTATTTGCAGTAAAATATCAATGGATTATCAGTATTAGCATTTAGATCATCTATAGCCTTTAGATCATCTATAGCCTTTAAATCATCACTAATGATCTTCAAAGTAAGTATTTTGAAGTAATGTTAAGTTTGTTAATAATTTCTTTCGTGTTTAAATTACGAGCTAGATTTCATGCTCATTAGAACGTAAAACTGCCTTTGAAATTAATTTTGATTAATGGAAAAAAAGTTCCTAATTTTCCGAGTGATATCATTGATTACATTCAGACATTCGTTTCTTTCACCCTCTTTGAAAGTAATGTTTTGTATACAGTTACTTAAAAACTTTCTTTCCCTGTCTTTGTTTTCTTCTCCTTAACTTGGTATGGATACTGAATTTTATGATACTCATGTATAACTAATTTTGGTACTTACGGAGAATCCCGTCGACCACAAGAGACGGCGCAAATCGCGCCAAACCCTCGAACCACGTTCCGTTTCGAATCGACACTCGCTTCGTACAAGCCTTAACATTGCAACGCCATTGCTTCTCAGTTTTTAAATAAAGCGTTATATCGTGGCCATTAACACATTTGTTTTTGAGGCCGGTAAGATTCCATAACTTTGGAAATATTACACTGCATACTCTTCTGTAGTAGGCAGGTCCCAAATTTTAATAATTTTTTTTTTTCGAAAATAAGTGAAAAAAAGGAGTCTTTACTCAAGAATAATAACTAACCCGTGTAACCAAGGTTTACACCAAACCCAGCGTGTTTGAAGAAGACTTTTCCATTTTTGGCGAAAAATCGGGTAGTTTGGCGTCTTTTCTTAAATAGGCAAAAGTGGTCGATGGGTTTTTACGTAAGTACCCTAATTTTAATAATCGATTTTCATTTGCCGTATGCTGAAGATATGTTATTTTTACTATAGTATATTTTATGCTTTAAAATACCTTTAAAAAATAAAAATAGCTTATTTCTCAAAAAATGATCTATAAGATCAGTTTCGAAGTCAAGATGTTATACCGCAGAAAAACCCGTCAGAACCTTTACTGCAGAAAAGGGAAATTTTTAAATCGAAAGAGGACTCCATGAATTCATGGAAAAGAAAGA
Source organism: Stegodyphus mimosarum (assembly GCA_000611955.2). NCBI lineage: Eukaryota > Metazoa > Arthropoda > Arachnida > Araneae > Eresidae > Stegodyphus > Stegodyphus mimosarum. The sequence continues at coordinate 142,801 of KK119278.1, read as the reverse complement.
ATACAAGCAATAAAACTAATGGAGGTGATTAGAATTCTTATCCAGAAAATTTTCAAATTGAATCTCAGATATGTCGCAAGTGGATTTATTTGGATTTATTTAACGAAATCGTCTCCTGATCTGGTTAATCCGAGTTTGTTAAAATCAGCCTCAGAGCACCTTGGGCTACTAAATACTTACAAATGTTCATGGATTTACAGCTATGCCTCGTTTCAGATGTTTGAAGGATTTGATTGGTACTAGTTTTGTTCCGAGCTCGGTCTTCACTACACTACCTTTTGACTCTTTATAACTAATATCTTTCAATTATAAGGCATAATATTTTCACAAGAAACTGTAAAAAGAAAGAAAAAAGAAAACTTGATATTTATGTATTATCTCGTCGGCCATGACACTGTCGCTAAGCAGCGCCGTTTAACGCCAATTAGGAATGAGCGTGGCCTAATAACACAATGATAGCATCTGCGTTTTGTTTGATGTAACTCCGACTGATTCTGTGTAAATCACCTTTTTGTTTTTATGAACTAGGATATAAATTAATAGTTATTGCTCTTTTCTTTTTTTTCCCTTCATTTTGAAAAAGAATGATTGAAAGTTGGGGCTTGCCTTCTGTAGAACGGCAAGTGAATTTCTTTTCAAAATTATGAGATCCTAACAAAAAAGTATGTATTAATTAGTGGACAAGGTATGTTCAGCTAAATGTGGCCGACAAAACAATAATAGATTGCAATTATTACCAATGGGAAATTTGTTCTCGTAGTATTTTAAACAGAGCTTTCATTAAAGACGATCGGTGCAACTTCGAGCTGGATCTCCGCCAATTTTCATAGTTCGACAGTAGCCAGCTTTACGGTCGACGGGATAATACGCAATTACTGTAAACTTTAGCATTTCGAAACAACTGCAAGCGTACATCTTTGGCATATTCGCAAAGTAGAGTTACATAGTTTACCTTTGAATTAAACAGCTTTGCTTACAGATGTTTTTTTTAATTGGAGAAGAAAACAAAAACTAGCGCACAAAGTACATAGTCTAAAGACGCTTAAAAACTAAAAGAAAGTTAGATATGGCAACAGTGCAACAAACTCAAGCAGTTGCTAGTTTATTTTATTATTTATCATCATAAAGTAAACACAAAGCTGGCTAAAATATTTGCAGCCTTCACATTAGGTCACTGGCTGCGAAGGAAATGTAAATAAACGTAAACTTCAAGTTTTAACTAAAGTGAGGAAATTAACGCGACAGTTATTTTCCGCTCTAGGGCTCAAAAATCGTTATATGAAACTGGTCATTACCGTATCAACAGATCTTCAGCTCAATACATTATATATATATATGCGTACAACATAAAGAATATGTAAAGTAAAATATTAACTTTAATGTGTAATAATTTGTAATTTTCAGTAAGAATCAGTCAGTAATCTGATTATTTTCCTTTTCTATGTACTTATAAAAAAATCTCTGCAAATTACTCTCATTTCAAAATTAATCCTTGTCATATGATACTTACATAGCTCTCATGATGCTTTGCTTAGGTAGCGCAAGAAATGTTTAACCGATAACACTTTAGGTTTAGAAAACCAAAACCTTAATTAATCAACAGATATAAAGTGGGACTATAACTTTTAATGACATTCGTATTATAATTTATGCACCTTTTCTCAGCTTCTATGTCCTACTGGTATGTTGTACACCACTTTTTCTTTTTTCAAATATATATATATATATATAAAGAAGCGTAGAGAATGAGTTGTTAAATGTTTATATCATTTCTTTAAAAAAGTTAGTTTTTAATGAAAAATTTATAACAGTAAAATAAAATAATTGTAAAGTAGTGCAGAAAAAATGCGTTTTTGAAAATTAAATCACTGATTTTTCGTCTTTACAGTTCACACCATAAAGTAAATCAGTTGTTAGCTTCTTACAGACATCTGAACTTAAGTACCAAATAAGTAACTCTGGACTTTAGATTCAATTCTCTTACTTATATCTGAGAGATGCGACCTAGAATTTACGAATATAGAGGAATCCCGACTACCTGAGGTACAGTTATCCACCATTTTGGTATATACGACATACCGCAAAAAACCATTTCATCTGCAGACAAAATTTAAATGAAAAGCTTCGATTGCTAAAAATCGTTTAAAGACTTGAGCAGATAAGAGTCATATATAAATAAATGATATTTTAGCACCATATCAGACTACAAATAACTTCAGGTTTTAATTGACTGATTTGGCAGCTAACTCGTTATATCAATCCTATGAAAAAAAACTTCAATACTCAATTTTTGATTGTCCCATATTAACTCAAGTTCTTGGTTATCCGACCATTATTTGGTCTGATTTATGCCGGATAACTGAGACTGCATTACGCAGCGCTTTCCCTTGTAACGGTGTCAAGTAGAGGCAAAGTCGGTGATGCCAAGGTCTGGAGCTCCTCGCTCCCTTTGTATAAAATACAGCATCGTTTCATTTACTTTCCCCCCTCCAAGGTAATTTCCGTAGCCTTCTTTTTTGTATAAGGGAAAAAGAAGTCATCGTTTTCCCAGAAATTTTCATGAAGATGATCACCATTTAGTCATTTCAAGAAAACTATTTCGAGAAAACCTTAAGATGAGTACGAAAAAATAAGGAAGAATTGTGCATTTGTGAAACGAATTACTGAATTGAAATGAATACGCAATCGTCATTATATTGCGACTTTAAATAACCAGTTAAAACATTTGGTGTCAAAATATCTGACAATTAAACTACTGCTTTTGAAGGAAACATAATCAATATTTTCATAATTTTTTTCTTGTGTTTCCAAAGTTTATAACTGTTCTTGTTTACTTAATGAGGCCCACTAGTAGCCATGCAGTAAGTTTAACTCCGACCCAAATCCCAAAGCACGGAAGTTGGCGGAGATTCTGTCAAATTTGCGCCAGTCGTTTTTCCGGAATTCTGAAAGAATTTGCATGTCATTTATTTAATAAATAATCAGCATTTGACTTATTTCGTTTTTGCGCTTCGTAAAAAGGCTTTCGTTAAGTTCTACTGTTTTGTTAGGTCCTTCAATTTTAACGGAAGTTGTGTTTAGAAGGCTATGAGTACAAACTCCCCGCAGATAATTGTTCCAATTCTATTCTTGTTTTGTTGGCCATATTCAGCTGACTATATCGTGTCCATTTATAGACTTTTTTTTGTGGTAGGATTATATAACTTTGGAAATAATCCACTCTTATTGTTCTGTAATAGGTAGATCCCAAATGTTAATAATTTTTTTCAGAATGCAAGAAAGACTACATCAGTGACAGTTAATTTACCTTGTTAATGAAACAAAAGGTGGCTTATCAAACATCAATAGGATTTCATCAAACGAAAGGGTGGATGTTATGAGTTTGTTGTTACGTCACGAGTATTCACAATTATTGCTAAATCGTGTTGCTTGGAGACAGTTTCAAATGAACATTTTATAGAAACTCCCTTTCAGAAACATGCAAATTCTTACATTTTCTTTCCTCAAAATATTTTCGTAACCTGATTTTAACAACGCAAATAAGAACTAGCAGAGCAAAATTAAAACATTTTAGCATCTGTCGATGCAACGCCAACAATCTGTTTGCGCCTTTTGACGATGATGCATATATACTATATATATTATTGAATCCAGCAAACCGATTAAGAAATTCTTTTTTTCGGTTTCTGGCGGGTATTGTTGGAAAACCGCTTTCAATATCGTATCAAACAGATTGTTGATGGACAGGAGAATTCCATAAAACATTAGTAATGAAAGGGAAAAAAAAATATTGCAAAAAAGTGTAAAACTGAGTTAGCACCTTAATACTAAATATTGATGATTTTATTATATTGCAAATATTGCTTTTCAGCCAGATTTTCCCCCAATTCTATGATGATAACGAAGCGATTTGTAGCCCGAGTGTCATATATTGGATATTCATACAGAGAAAGAAATGAAATTCTCTTGATGATAATATTGTTCAGAATTAAACAACCGCGGCGACTTAAAAATCAAAGCAAAACCAGTTTTTAAATAACAATACAAAGAAATTTAATAATGAAAGAACAAAGATTTTATTAGTAATCGGAATCTTATAAAAAGTTAAATAATTCAACCAGTTAGAAAAGAAAATTCATTGAAAATTATTAAACAGTTGAAATAAAGCAAAAAATAATGAATTAAAAAAATTAACTTCTAAATCAAATAAATTAGTACAAACGCGATAACAATTCAAATGTAAAGTACTTTAACAATGGATATAAACAAATCATAAAAACTTAAATTAACTAAGTATTAATTGAAAGAAAAAAATGTATGTATAAACAATGGGCAATTAAAAATATAGTTTTAGACACTATTCCGGTTTGACTAGAAACTTTCCTCTGCCGATGTTCCGTCTTGATTAGAAACAAACTTTTCTCTGCCTCGGAATGGCAACAGTCAGAACTTGACTTTCGATTTGTAATGACGCAGCTCGAACGCTGCTCATGAGATGTAACATTGGATTCGATTCTAGACTAGATTAATTTGTTTAGTATTTTAATAAACCCCTTTAACAACTGGACTGAGTATTTTGATCATAGAATAATAACTGAACCACCGCTTGCAGAAATTTAGATGTGGCATTTAGACACGTCGTTAGATGCGTGGTTAAATGCGTAGGCATCGCCATTCGTCTATTCGATTAGTGTACATGGGTGCGTACATAAACATTTTTTGACGGCCCGGAGGCCGGTTTATATTCGAAATATGGATTCGTAAGTATGGATTAGCATGGTGTGAAGTGTGCGAAGACAGCAAAGGTGGGGTAAGTTTTCTATTTTAAAGTGCAATTATGGAAGATTCTGTCGCTAAACTTAAAATCGAAACGTAAATTATTAAGGACCGCAGTATCCAAGGTACTAAAGAAAATTGAGGCAGAATTAAGCAAAGATGAGGTTAGTATAAATATAATAGAAGAAACTTTAGACATACTAAACGAAAAAGCAAAAGCTCTGAGTGATTTAAACACTCAAATAGAACGGGATTTGAAGATCGCAGAGGATGAATTTGAACTCGAAGTTTCATCCGCTCTAGAATATGAAGAAAAAATACAAGTACGCCAATTTAGAGCAAGGAAAAAATTGATGGAATTAAACAAACTCGAAAATTTGGATAAGGAAATTATGAACATTTCTAATGAAACCGCTATAGATTCCAAAATTGAAAGTAACAAATTTATTCGCCTTCCAAAACTGACTATCCCTAAATTTTTTGGTGATTCTGGTAATTGGTAGGAATTTTGGAGTCAATTCGAAACAGTTATCCATAACAATGACTCATTATCGTAAGTAAATAAGTTCAGTTACTTAAAGTCGTTACTAGGTGGGGTAGCTTATAATGGCGTTTCGGGACTTTAATTTACAAATGAGAACTACGATTCAGCTATAGAATTGCTAACTAACAGGTTTGGGAGAAAAGATTTGGTAATAAATGCTTACATGAATAAACTGTTAAATCTTTCACCTGTTAAAAATGTAAGAGATATAGAAAATCTTAGGTTATATGATCAGTATGAAACTCAAATTCGATGCTTAAAGTCGATGAACGTAGTATCAGAAACTTACGGTAGTTTACTTTGCTCAGTATTGTTAAAATTAATTCCATCAGAGATTACATTAGAATAAAGTTGCGGTAGAAACAATGACCAAACATATTGTTACGGTTAACGAATTAATGGAATTTATTCATAAAGAAATAGAAAGCCGCGAAAGAGCTACGCAGTTAAATGACAGTAGAGAAACTAAAACAAAACACCGAGGGGAAACGATTCATAACTGGAGGCATAAATCAAACGATCATCTCCACTCCGCTAGCGATAATGTAAACAATAAGCGCAATAAACAGTTTGATAAAAATTCGCCGAAAATGTATGAATATATTGCTCCAGTCGCTAGGAGTAATTGCATATATTGTAACGAACTACACGATTCGGAGCGCTGTGAAATTAAAACAGTGGAGGAGAAAAGAAATATTTTGAAAGGTCGAGCTCGATGTTTTTTATATCTTAAACCTCAGCATAAAATAAAGGAATGTAAGGAAAGAAAAATGTGCGAAATATTCAATAAAAACACAATAGGTCTATTTGTTTCCAATTCGAAACCAAATCAGAGAAAAACAAGGTCGTGTCGACAATTCCATCCAGTAAAGAAGATATTCAGATTAGGCAATTAAAAACCGAAACTTTCCGCAGTGCATTGCTACAAACGTGCACTGTGATGATACGTCCATTCTCTGATCAGGATAATTTAGAACCAGTTCGTATTATGTTAGACAATGGATCGATGAGAAGTTTTATAATTCGGGACATTTCAGAAAAGTGTAAATTACCTGTTATTCGAAAGGAGACTTAGTCCGTATTTGCCTTTGGGGTTAACCAGGCAACAGAACAAACTTACAATGTTGTGAAAGTCAAAATTGAAAACAGAAGTGAACCATCCCTAAATATAAAAATTAAAGCTTTAGAAACTAACCAAATATGTGCAACTAATTTACCTTTTCCTGATATCCCAATTTCCAAAATTAATAAAGAGTCAATATGATTACAGCACACTGATTCTTGTGAATTCAGTGACAAAAACATTGCTGTTTTGATCGGAGCAGATTACTATCATGAGGTAATAACTGGTAGACTTAAACGTTTTCAAAATAAACTTATAGCTTCCGAGCCAATATTCGGATGGTGCCTTCAAGGCCGGATTGATTCTAACGGTGAATTGTTAAACATGGACATTATCGTTGACGACAAATCGGTCTCAGCACAGTTAAAACAATTTTGGGAATTGGAAACGTTGGGAATTGATCAAGGGAGGGAAAGTAGTAAAATAGATAAGGCCATTTTAGATAATTTTAACAGTACTATCAAATTTAAAGAAAAGCGATATGAGATTAAACTCCCTTGTAATGAAAATTCATCTGAATTGAAAACGAATTACATAAATGCAGAAGTTCACTTTAATAAACTATTTAAACGGTTGAGAAATGATCCACTGCTTCATCAGCAGTATCAGTCAGTTATAGAACAGCATTTAAAAATGGGTATAGCTGATGAAATTAATCAAGGTTCTGAAGAAACAAGAAGAATTTATTACGTGCTTCACCAGCCAGTTATTCGACCTGACAAGCCCGTGAGAGTTGTATTTGATGCGTCCAGCCATTCGAAAAACGAATATTCTTTAAACAATTGTCTCTATTCAGGTCCTAATTTAAATCCACCATTGTTAGAGATATTAATACAATTTCGTATACATAGCTTAGTATTTACTGCCGACATTGAGCAAGCCTTTCTCCAGATTTCTTTGTCCCCTGAAGATAGGGATGCTGTAAGATTTTTGTGGACAAATAACCTTACAGATGAGGATGGGAAACCTAACACGAAAACACTTAGGAAGACTCACGTTTTGTTTGGTGCTACATCTAGTCCATTTTTGCTTGCCCCTACTGTCAAACACCACATAAATACCTTTAAAGAAATAAATCAAAAAGCAGCTAAACTATTGAACGAATGTTTATACGTAGACGATTTAATAGGTGAGAATGAAGACGAAAACGAAGCCAAACTCATATATGAAAATATTAGATATATATTGAAAACTGCTGGTTTCAACATGCGAAAGTGGGAAACAAATTGTGCGAATCTGCAGAGATTTTTTGACGAATACTAAAATAGTGAAATCCAGAAAGTATTGGAATATAAATGGAATTACAAGGAAGACCTTCTGAATATAGAATCACAAAATCTAACTAATCAAGCTCAAGGGAAAACAAAGCTAATGACAAAAAGAGAAGTTCTTAAAACCATTAGAAAGCTTTACGATCCCATTGGATTTATAAATCCATTCACTATTAGGGCAAAAATACTAACGCAGGAAAATTGGCAACTTGGGGCAGATTGGGATGATCCGTTGTCACTGGACTTTGTAAACAGAATGAAGAAATGGACTAATGAATTGTCAGCGATTTAGAATGTAAACATTTCGCGACATTATTTCCGGAAGACTAACAAGTCTGAATTGAGAGAGATTCAAATGCATTGCTTTACTGACGCAAGTCAGAAGGCATATGGAGCTGTAATATACCTGCGGTACATCACGAAAGACGGTGAAATAGGAAGAAGTTTTGTCATTTCCAAAACCAGAGCACTGAAGAAGCTGTCAATTCCAAGACTAGGGCTGATGGGGGCGCTCATCGGAGCAAGATTAGCCTCAAATGTGAAAGAACAGTTAGAGAAAAGACTCCAGATGAATGTATATTTTTGGTCAGACTCTTCTGTGACGTTACATTGGATAAAGGGCGATTTAAATAAATGGAAACCGTTCATCCAACATCGAGTAATGGAAATACGAGAGAAAACATCATCTGAGTCCTGGAATTATTGCCCTGGTGACGAAAATCTAGCCGATATGCTGACCGGAGGAACGAAGACAAATTCCACGAAAGGAATAACGTTATCTGAACTACGAAATAGTGACATGTGGTGGCATGGACTTAATTGGCTACTACAGAGCATCGATTCGTGGCCTAAACTTACAGAATCATTTAGAGATTTCAAAGATAATGAAGAACTTGAACTTGGAAAGGGAGGTGTGGTGAACTCAACAGTCACAGGTGAAAATTCCGTTGAGAACGAATTTATTAAAAGGTAGTCATCGCTTAGCAAATTGATTAGAACTACTGCCATGGTGTTTAAGGTTTACGAACAACTGTAGAATCAATCCACCATTCAGAAAAGAAAGTTTTTTGAGTGCTTCTGAATTACAGAATGCAAGAAAGGTACTAGTAAAATGTGTACAGCATTCTGAATTTCAACCTGAAATTAAGTGCCTGCAGTCGAAACGATCAGTTCCAAGTAATAGTAAGGTTTTTATCCTTAAATGTATTTCTTGATGAAGATGAACTTTTACGAGTTGGTGGAAGATTGAGTCTCTCCAATCTTTCAGAAGACCAGAAACATCAACTTCTTTTACCCAAAGGACATCATTTCACTGAACTACTTATAGATTATTATCACAAAAAATCTATTCACTCGGGTGTTCAAACAATACTTTCTCTGATTAGACGATTATACTAGATACCTTCCTGACAAGACATAGTTAGACGCGTTATAAATAAATGCATGACGCACTCTCGGACAAGGAACCAAACCATAAACCAGATGATGGGAGACTTACCCAGAGATAGAGTTGCAATAACTAGACCATTCAAAAAAATAGGACTGGACCTTACAGGTCCAGTTAATCACCAAGCCTAATTTGAAAAGATCTAGGGTTACTCTAAAATCATACATCGCGATATTTATTTGCTTTAGTACAAAGGCTATTCATTTGGAAGTGGTATCGGATTTGTCTACTGAAGCATTTCTAGCATGTCTTAGAATGTTTATTTGCCAGACGATCCAGGCCATCCATTGTTTGGGGTGATAACGCTACGAACTTCAAGGGAACGAAGAATGTTCTAGATAAACTCCTTAGAATTTGTAGATCGGATCCCATTCAACGCTGTAGTTCCGAAGAGGGTATAACATGGAGATTTATTCCTCTTTCTTCCCCGCATTTTGGCGGATTATGGAAGGCTATTATAAAATCAATGAAGAGAATTTTGACAAAGGTCGCAAAAATGACAATTTTAAACTTTGAAGAGCTGTATACATTAATTACACAAATAGAAGCTTGTTCGAACTCTCGACCTCTGTCACCTATTTCGGCTGATCCAACCAATCTTCAGCCTTTGACTCCAGGTCATTTCCTCCACTTTTGTCAATACCAGAACTGAATGATTCTGGAGCTCCACTTTTGTCAATACCAGAACCGAATGATTCTGGAGTTCCACTTTTGTCAATACCAGAACCGAATGATTCTGTAGATTCTTTGTCTTTGTCTTCTAGATGGACTTTAATTCAGAAACTTAGAGCTAATTTCTGGAACCGTTGGAGGGTGGAATATCTTAATCATTTGCAGAACCGTTCAAAATGGAATCAAGTGAAATCCAATCTCAAGGCAGGACAACTAGTCTTGTTAAAAGATTAAAAGAAGACATCCATGAAGTGGACACTAGCTCACATTGAGGAGACCTTTAATGTTCCAAATGGACTAGTAACAGTCGTAGACGTCAGAACTTCAGATGGAATCTTTCGTCGAGCCGTCTCCAATATCAGTCCACTCCCATTTCCAAATGATGTTGGACAATCGTCCAAAGGGGGCCGGGATGTTCCGGTTTGACTAGAAACTTTCCTCTGCCAATGTTCCGTCTTGATTAGAAACAAACTTTTCTCTGCCTCGGAATGGCAACAGTGAGAACTTGACTTTCGATTTGTAATGACGCAGCTCGAACGCTGCTCATGAGATGTAACATTAGATTCGATGCTAGACTAGATTAATTTGTTTAGTATTTTAATAAATCTCTTTAAAAACTAGACCGAGTCTTTTGATCATAGAATAATAACTGAATCACCGCTTGCAGAAATTCAGCTGTGGCATTTAGACACGTCGTTAAATGCGTGGTTAAATGCGTAGACATCGCCATTCGTCTATTCGATTAGTGTACATTGGTGCGTACATTAACAGATACATAATTAAAATTATTGAGAATCAAATTACAGTCCGTAACTCACGGAATCAATGGAGAATGAATTTATGATGACCTCAGAAGTCATGTAAACATATGTAACTATGACGTCAAAAAAAAACAATCTGTTCTCTGACGTCATGTATTAATTTTTGCGACTTTCGATTCTTCTGCTACTTTAGTTGAAAACTTTCTGGCAACCCTGGGGAGAACAAGAACACTTGCAATTTTTTTAGTTAAAAGTCCATAGCTAGAGATAGATGATTGTTTCCATTTCAGTTTGAGACAAATCTAGCAAATGCAACCTGCGAAATGCAGTAAACATTAACGCTAGAGGAACAATCGTTATCCTTTTTGAGGGAAATAGGTTACCAAAACAAGAAAAAAATGATGTACTGCGGGGAGACGCTTCTTCTGTTGGTTTGAAGCAGATGTTGAAGTTTAAAAAAAATTCCCTACCCTCGTCCATAACCCCCAAAAAATTATTTAAAAAAAGAGAGAGAGGGGGGAAAAGAAAAAAGAATAAATAAATAAATTGCGTCTTTCTAAAAGAATCTGGAGCACGTTTTGGGGATGCCTTAACGCTCTCAAGAAAGCAGAGTAACAGGTGGCTTTATTGGCGGTATATATATATATATGTATGCAGAAGTTAGAAAAAAAAGCCTTGCAAAATATTCTTTCTTTCTCCCTCTCTTTTTATGGTTCTACACTGTTTGCCTAATATGTAGTAGTAGAAAGACCTTTTTACTAATTAAATAATGCTGCAAATGTTTATAAAGATTAGCAGTTTGAGGGAATATAAATCAAATGCATTTTTATTTATTCCAAAGTTAAAAACATATAAATGTTTTTATTAAAAAATAAAGATTTAAATTTCTAAACAGTATGTTTATGGCTTTTAATTAACTCAGTTGTTGAGTTAGTACGCCATCGTGATTGAGTCTGAACGGTAAATTAAATAATCTATTGTTTTGCCGAACGACAACAATCTGAAAACTGGCTATGCGCGAGGCTACGTGGAAGGTAAAATTAGAGGTTATATGTTTCGCATAATGGCAATACTTGCCAAGGCAGTTGGGTCTTATAGTAGCTTTCACCTAATTGACAGGAACTAACGCTAAACATTATCAAGGAGACTACAAAAGATGTTAAAAGCATCAAGTATTTATGTTACTACGCGTGTAATCATTCGCAAGTTTTTCGGATTTATGTAATTTCCAGTGCTTTTGTTATTAAAAGCAAGGAAAAAAAAACAATCTTATGTCAGGCAGATTATTGGGAAGAGAGTAGATATAAACCGACTGTGACGTATAATAGAAATCAATTAAGATTACGTAAACGGTCAGTTCGAATGGCATAATAAAAACATGTATCATAGTTGGTGATATTCACAATGAAGGCTGATAAATGATAGGCTAACGTAAAATGTAATGCTTTATTTAGAACCCAGCTTTAACTTATAAAATGCACAAACTGACGGCGTAAAGTATCTAAATATTAAAATTTGCATTCAGTTATCGGTTATTAACTTGTTAAATTTTGTTAGAAATTCCTCGTTTCCTTCACAAACGAGCAAAGGTGCTGTTGACTGGTCATAATTGATCTTTGTTTTCAGGATTGCTTCAGCATTCCCAGAACAAGGGAACACATCATACTTCTAGTAGTAGGTCAACATGAAACATCCGTTCCGTTCCAGGTCAATTCATCGAGAGGAAAATTAGCACTCAAATTCGTTCCAAACCAAAACTACTTTTCGCAATTCACTCAAAAAGCATTTTTAAGTATAAAGGAAAGTGAATTTTCTTCTATTTGCTCTGGCTTTTTTCTTTCGTCTATCGTCTAACATCTACTGCACAGCTAAAGTTTTGGAGCCAATTGCGGGAAGTCTGCAGCAAAAATACTGAATGGTATCTTCTTTTGCACAGTATCTACATTCTATAAAACAATCAGATCCTTTTTCCCTTTCTTGGCAAATATTGATCCTTTTATGTTTTTGCCAGTAATGTGGCTCCATTTCTTTTTGATATTCCATTTTGTTTTTTTTCTCTTTTTTTCCTTTTCTCTTTTATATATATAATTGCTTTCCTTTTTTATAAATACCTTTCCAAAATTTTGGGATGATTACGTTACTTCCCGCTATGGCACATTTATCAGCCCCGTAACATGGCAGTTGTTTACCATTAAGCCAAACATAAAATTTTAATCCATCTTCCACGTGGCCCCTCAGACAAATAGCCTCCAAAAGGTTGTCATTCGAAATGCCATATGATAATTAATTCCTCTTTTAAAGTAGAATTGCTTAAAATCTAAGCGATTTAAAAGCAATAAGCGTGCTTTTTAATATTTAGATTTAATTTAGGTATTTATAGAATTTTCTAAGAATCTAATTGGCATAATCAAAATTCATTATATCCAAATTGTATTATTTAATTTAAATATTATATAATTATATTAAATTATATAATATTTGTCTCATTTTTCGCAATTAATGCAAAGTGTTGCTAGAGATATATATGCTATGGGCTGAGGAAAAAAGGAAAACTATTTTACTTCTATTTAATTTTATTCAAACGTTGTTAATAATTGCATTTATTTTCCTTTTTATGTGATTCCAAACAGGATCTCAGAAACTGAGCTTGTCAGTTTGAAGTATTGGACTTAATTACCTGGTTTATGGCAGAGTCTATCAGGGCAGCGTTTCTCAAACATATTTTCAAGAGGGAAACACTTTTATAATGTTTTGAGGACCACCTTACTGTCGCCCCCTTCGAAAACAATTTTTTTAACATATGTTACTACCAATGTACTTTTGTATTGAGATAAAAGTAATTAAAATTAATTTAATTTTATATTAGTATTAAGCGATTAATTTACTAGATGTAAATTTATATTTGTTTTTAAGATTTCAAGGCTATGAAAGTTTTCATAATCATTACGTTATTAAATAAAAAAGAAATAAATGTTGGATCTGTGCTTAGATGTATGCTGGTAGGAAGCCTCATGGTCAGTGTTTTAAATCCCTCTTGTATTGCTGAGACCAAAGTCGGTAAGTAGGTTTTATCCTACCTACTTTCCTACCTACGGATAATAAATTACTATACCTACTGACAATAAATTTCATAAAATGTCAGTCTTGGGTAAAAAAGTAATAAACGACTGCAGTACGTTATTTACAAGCTCTGAGAATTTTAGCTAAACGCAATTTTTTTTTAACTCTAATTTCGACTCCTCTTGTTCCACAAAGTATACGATGAGACTTCCATAAGAAAGTTATAACCCTAATAAAATAAATAACTAATATACAAAAACACTGCAAATGGAAAATGGGGGAAAATTATAAAAAAATAATAACATAAAAAAAATTTGAAATGCAACTGTTATTCAAAAACTAATGGCTCTAGACACCGTCGTTTTTTCACAATACGAGAAACATACATGTATTCATGCAGATTCCTCCTTATTTAATTTCTTTAAAAGTAAATACATGGCGATAATATTTGGTAGCAACAATTTGAAAAGTGATACGCCATTTAGAGCGATTCAACGCAAAATCCCGTTTCGAGACTAATAGCTCATTTGGGCTAAAAAAAATAAAGTAAAATGAAAAAAAAAATAATAATAATAAAATAAAGAGAACTCAAACTGAGAATGAAATTCAACTATCCGCCAACTCGATTTTTTTTTTTTTGTCTTTTTTGAAAATCTAAGAGAACTACCAGGGCAGGATTCGATGACCATTTGTTTGTGATCGGCTGACCAAATACTGAGAACGCTACATTAGGGCTATCCGCCTTACGAAAACTCCCACGCGACCAGCTCATTCGCTATCATTTGAGCCCAACTACCAGTATTCAACAGTTTCACCATTCGGCCACTGGCATATTACGAAGCTTAAGATTTCCTGTTTAAGAAATATTTTTAAATTCCCAAGAAATTGATCGATTAATCTGCGTGTTTTCATGTATAAACATGAAAGGTTTTAAAAATTGACTATTCAGGAACAGACGTTATTAAATCTAAAAAATAGGGACGTAAATAATATAAAAAAAAATCGTCAGTTCGATTAAACTAGATCATGCACTTTCTGAGTTTTCCATTTCAAGTTGTTTCCTGTTCTTTTAGTCTATACACAACTATTTCTATAGATTTCATTTCGGACTTGTAGAAGAGCGATGGTTTGGATTTAAAAAGTTTTGCGAAATCTTTGTTGTTTTTAGCATAAATTTTTCTAAGAAATTTGATTTGTATTTCGTTTAAAAAAAATGCAAAACAAAATGTATGCATTTTTTTTTTTGTACAAAATACAAACAAAAATTTTGTTTTGTTTACATAATTTGTATTTAGTTTATATATTAACAATTATAGTTGGTCTCACCAACAACCGTGCGGTTAAGATCGCTGAATGATAGTTCAACCCAAATTTCGAACTCAGGTAAACGGGCTGGCTGCATAATTGGCTTTCGTGGTTTTCCCCATGTGTTACGTAAACCAGTTTCCCTTACTCTGTGAGGGCATTCTTTACCTTATTAGAGACGTAGCCTGCTTAAGCTTTGCTATTTTAAATTAATAAAGCAAATAATAATTCTACACATATTGTTATATCGAAATGAGATGACATAAACTCAAATTTAGTTTTTGAGAACTAGATCTTTGAGAATCAGAGTGTTATCAAATATAGATATTAGTGGAAGCTATAGATTAGTAGAATATAGATATTTATCTAATGTAGTTGTTGTTGACTAATGCTCACTTGTCTGACTTATAGTCAGCCCAAGCCCACGAAATTCCTCGTTGCAACGAGCGCATGATACGCCTGTTGTTGGCAACAGCCTTGAGTACCTTACAGGTGACAGAGCGATTTAGCTCAGTTCCTCCCCACAATTTTGATGGAGAGCACCCCGGGGGGGACAGGTCCGAGGGACTCCCCCCCTATTACCCTATGATCAACTTCTCGGAAGGACTTTCCGCTCGCCGCGTGTTTAGAATGCCCCATACCCCAAGGACACTATACATTTACAGACATCCATGCCTTCTCTGGGAGTCGAACCTGGGCTCTTCGGCACGACGGTCAGTGACGCTAATCGCTATACCGGTCACTATACCGGTTGGACGGCATATCTAATATAGAGATTAGTCGAATAATAGCAGCGCAGATGGTGAGCTAAAGCTTATACTAATGAGGAGAAAATAGAATAAAATAAATCACACGATTCATATGAACTGTTCAATATTTAGTTATGCTTAATATCAGTATTATTTACTTAACATTGAATTATTTCGTTTATTTTAAGTGAATTAGAAGAAAGGGCCGAGGAAGTATTTAACGCATTTTGGAAAGAATAATGTTCAGCATATAGAATGAACCTTTAAACACCATTTTATTTGTACATCTTGCAACGTGCCAGAATTGCAGAACTGTCCTATACATAAAATTTTTACCTATTCGGTTAATTCTATCGAACTTAAAAGAAGTAGATTCATGGTATGAAATGTTATTTATAAATCGGTAGTA
>KK119278.1:88703-126632 GCA_000611955.2 Stegodyphus mimosarum | reverse complement strand
GTCGTTAGTTAAACTAACATGCAACTGCAATTAGGTAATTGGTAGGTGAACAACATAACATAACATTCATGAATAAATATTTGATCTTTAAGTTCCTTTCATAGCCAAAACCAAAAAGTAAACTTTTAAAAACTAATCGCAAAGAATATCCACATTGCTTACTTACAGGACAAATGCAATTTTTTTCGAACAAGTTTTTTTTTTAAAGCTTTTATTAGAGAAAAGAATTATTTAAAAATCGCCAACAACTAATAAAAAAATTCGGCGAAAATTTTCTTTTCTTTTTTATGTACACTCTAGCCTCTTCCCGAAGAAAATGTTTTATCTAAATTAGAGGGTATTCTGGCGTAACGGTAGCTCACTACCCCAAATTATATGACTGAGATTGTGGTAGGACCTGAAACCTTTTCCTGTCCGTACGCATTCCATTTCATACAACTGACATTAATACTTTGTGGTGGTTCTGGGTTATTTTGCGTTTCAGTGCTTTTCTATAAAAATGACTCCATTTAATGCTTCATATCATTTTGAAATCTGAAAATAATAATGAAAAGCGAACAGGAGATAGCATTGTCTGTAATATATTAAAATAATTTTTGAAAACGATCTTATATATTTTTTGCTTATTCCGTATATGAATCGATTTCTTCTTGCATTAAAAATACTCTTCGTAGAAATGCTGGGATTTTTTTAATGTTAATAAAACCAGAATTTTGATGATTGTGCGTTTTGCAGCTTATAATTAAATCTTATGGAAAACTACAGGTGCAAAGATAATCTATGTTAACATTGAATTATTCGAAACCTAAATACACAACAAAAATAGATAAAACAGAAAAAAAAAAGTTAATAAAAGGTACAATAAACATCTCAAGTTAAACAAGCAAAGCCGTTTCCCTCCATTCGTTATTTGTCACTTAACTATTGCAAAGTTGCTGGACACCTTTTCTTCACGCGGAAGATGTTATTATTCAAAAACCACGGGGGATAGTTTACGCGCGTAGTTCACGCTGGTTTACGGTCAATGAAAAAGATGGAACATGATAATTCAGTTATTATTATAATACACCTGATAATTGTTAATGTTCAAATCAAGCGACTGGAAAGAAAAGGAAAAACGTCAATGCTGAGGTTATGAATATTGGGATGAGCCACGTTTGTTAAAAAAGGCATCTTGTAATTCCCCAAATCTCCTGCTGATAGATCTCTGAGAAAATTTTGCGATATTGTCTATTAAAATCTTCTAAACATAATTTGGTTTTCGTGTTATCCTGATAAATAAACAAAACTGTACGGGGATTTTTACAATATGCAGCCTTACTCAGCTACCAAGTAAAAAGTAAAACAAATATCAGCTGTTAGTCTATTTTAATTCATGATGTCCTTTAGATTTTTTTTATGACGTGTGTTTAATGATGTGCTTTTTAAAGGACGAACGATGATGTAATAATAGTACAAAAAGAAAGCTATGTTCCTTTGTTTTTCAATAAAGCTGTTTAGTACCAGTCTATGTTTTTTCAGGTGATTAACCATTCTAAGTAGAACATAGCGTATTAGTTAGTGGATGTGTACAATTTAAGCATTGGAACTGGCCACAGAAATTGGGAATTACAGATTAGTGAAAATCGCCGTGCCCATATCTGAACGCCATTAGGAAATTAATCTATGCATCTGGCTTTGTTTGTGTACCCTGACTAACGTTTCTCAACTTCTCTGAAGCGTCGCGAGCCAACCAATATTGCGAGGAGAGATGACACTAGAGCAAATCATTGGAAAATTGCAGAATCTCTGTTTTTTAAATGTGACCACTAATAATAGCTATGAAGCCTTCATTTGCCACTAAATGCCCTCTTCACATTGAATACTGAATTCTTAGCAAAACCGTTAACTGTTCATATGAGTACAGTTTCCTTGGCTCGTTTGTTTTAAGGTATCCTTTATTAATTTATCTACCTTTCATTTTCGCAGAAGCGGTCTTTCTTCCTAGAAGACACTTCAAGTCCAAAAAGGATTTAAAACGTGTTTACTCTGAGCGGTTAAACTGCTTGTAAAATGTAAGGAATGTGTAAACATTTGACAGTTCTCTCACGTGGACAAAATGTATCACTTTAACAGACGCTCCTGAGTCACATAATATAACAACTGATGTCCTTATTTGCCCATTAAAGCATTACTGCATTGCCATTAACAAATATTCATTTTTTTTTCATTGCCATCGTATTTGCATCCGTCAAGACTATGCGGTAGAGTCATTGTTAACGCATAGTTAAAGTTTATGAGTTAAAAACTTTATTCTGTTGACTTAAAAAAGATAATAATACTGTATAAATGGCGGCGGATTTGTGAGCTCGAGTTATTTTGTCTTATATTTTCTTAAACAGACTGTGAATTATGTTATAATTGCATATATCATATTGTTTAAATGGACCGGTTTCCATTTTTATCAATGTTTTGCATTTGTGTGACGATATCAGTCTTTAAATTTTCTAGCTCCATGTTTTAAATGTATTTATTGTGTTGCTTAAGTGCTCCATTTTGCATTTTTTGTCAATGTTTTGTATTTGTAAGTACGAGAGTTTCACTTGTATTTGTAAATACGAGAGAAACCTAACTGCAGTTTGGTTTAACGAAGAGGACAGTGTTTACATTTAAGCAAATTGGAGTGACAGTGAATTTAGTCGTTGAGTTTTGTATTTGACTTTTCCCTTGAGAGTGTTTTCAGCTTAATTTTCGCTCTGGGCAACTTTTTGAAAATTAGGTAAAATTAACACTAGACCTGAATTTTTGTGTTTTAAAGTATTTTTTCCATGCTTTCAGCATGCCTTCGTGGTGTAATGGTAGCACACTCGGCGCATATTCGAGAGGGCCAGGTTCGAGTCCGTGCGAGGGCATTGCTCATTTTTCATGTTTCTTGCTTCCAGAAACACCTAATGGCTCTACAGAGTTACAGTTCTTGTGAACACTAAACTTTAGTTTCACTTCTCGTGAACACTGTATTTGTATACAGATTTTGTGCAGTTGTCAACATTTGCTAATTTGTATGTGTTTTTGAAAGATTATATGCTAGATTGTTTTGTTAAAGCTCTGCCGTGGTGAAATAATTTGTTTTGCGATATAAGTAGTTAATAATACATAAATTGTGTTCTAAAAACGGTGAAATTTTTCAAGTGATGGGGGATGAGAATAATATCGCTAGTGATAAAAATGAAAGTGATTTGAATGATGCAATACCTCGAAGAGTTGTAATGGTGCAAAAAGATAACTTGCAAACGAGTATCTTGAAATAAAACTGTTCGCTGTTCTGATGGGTTAATGACTGTAATTAAGAAGCTTTATAATTACGTACAGAATAGCAGACCTTAAAAAAGGTGGGCCAAGAATAATTTGGGATAGGATGAATGCAACCACTTGATAGTATTTTATGATATTTCAATGATGCATATAAAGTATTATTTCTCTCGTCTTCTTAGCATGCCTTCGTGGTGCAGTGGTCAGTATACTCGGCGCGTATTCGAGAGTCCATAGTTGGAGTCCCGGCGAGATCAACTGCTCATATTTCACATCTTCCGGCTTCAAAAATCTTAATGTCTTTACAGTGGCGCCCGAACTAAGAAAGGTGGTGGATGATGATTCTCCACCACCAGAATTTGGCGACTGGGTCCCCTAATCCCCAGTCGCTTTTTAAAAGGGGGAGTATATAAAATATTTCTCCCGCCTTCTTAGCATGCCTTCGTGGTGTAATGGTCAGCACGCTCGGAACTTAGCGAGAGGTCCGAGGTTCAAATCCCGGCGAGGGCACTGCTCATTTTTTCATCTCTCCTGATTTGAAAAAGAACCTGATGTCTCTACATGTATAGGCGAGATATCATTGAAGCTGATGTAATTAAAAGTAGATATGACGAATTGAAGACTATTAGGAAAGATATGGGTGAAATTAAAGATCTATTTAGAAATAAAGGGAATGGAACAGATAATATAAAACTGGAAAAGAATGATGAAAAGAAAAAATAGAGGAAATGAATGATCTTGAAACCTACTGCTACTGATATTGATGTTTTTGATGAGTTATCCTCCTTTTTAAAATCAGAAGATGTGAATATCGAAGTTTTGAATTCTTATGATATAAAAAAGGGAGATTTTGTTAAAGGGTTAAGAATAAGAATGACACAAAGAAACTTATAAGGCGATTGACGAAAAACAAAATTTGAGGAGTACATGTTAAGAGCAAGAAGTTTATCACACCAGAGTTATTATGTATAATGGTCCTGATTTGATAAAAAATGAAGAAATTGTAGAAAAGTTTAAATTGGATTGTACCTGCTCTGGTGATTGTGTCCATTTTCTATTTTATATGAACAAAGATAGAGAAAATTGTGTTAATTACGGAGTTTTCGGCATTAATGTAAAATGTCAGGTGGAAATCTTGAAGAGTAACAGGTTGACAACTGGATGAAAATCCTACCCAGTCAGGCTTTATCTTCAGCCCAAGCGCTGTTTAAAATGTCTAAAATTCGGAGACTGTAAAAAATACTGAAGAAATAGAGTTACCTGCATGAGATGCTCTGATGAACACGAAAAATATCACTGTACGGAAGAAAAACTGTGTTGCATTAATTGTCGAGTTCCAAATGATACGTTCTTCAAAGGATGCCCAGTTTATAAAAAAGAAGTTAAAGGCATTGTGGAACACTTGAATGTGGATATATAATTAGACTTATGCAGATAATTTATATAATTTAGTTTTATCACTGCGGCTTGCCTTTTATTCATTCATTTATTTTTTAAAATTTGCCAGGACTGAATGTTCTGTGCATACTTTTGGCGAACATGGTCGTGCTAGTGTTAAAGTCCTGATCCTGAACAGGGAGCTGAATGCAGCTATGTTCAGTGGAAGTGGTAGAAGGAGGGTTTAAAATTACCCTTTTATTAAACTACTATTTACAGCCACTTCCCAACTCGGAAGGGATAACAGAAAATAATGACCGCACTTGGGTCTAAACTGAGCAATCAATTAATTTAAAATAAAGTTAAGTAGAAAACTAAGAAGTCGTTGCTCTCAGAGCTATAAACGCGAGGTTGGCCTCTATGCTAAACTATCAATGGTGCGTAGCAAGATTTAGCTAATACTAACGCACTTGGATTACTTCAATAAGTAATAGCGTAACAGCGCTAAGGCTTAGAACTTAAATACTAGCTGGTCAGGCGAACGTCGAACAGAGCCGCAGTGATCTGAGACTAAAAGCTCTCTCACACTGAGAAGTTCCTTGCTAATCTTTAAATACAAAAACTTGGCTCCACATCAAATTAGCATAAAGCTGAAACGTGCGCTCATTCTAAAGGGAAGTTGAAATAAGAGTTCACAGAAAAGAGAAATAAACATAAAACTTTGTTAGTTTAAACTAGAACCTTACAAATTTTATTTTATTTATTTTTTTATTTTATTTTTATAGTATTTCATTTTTCAGATTTTAAGTTTTATAAATATTTCTATTGTATTATTTTAATTTGTGTAATTTTATTAACATGAAGTTATTAGATATTAATCTTAATCAATGTTCAGTTGGGGCATGCCATCTGTCCAGTATAGAGAAATCATTCGGGAAGACTTATGATGTGATAACTGTGCAGGAACCGTATCTTATTGGAAATAGATTCGCCTATTTGCAAAAGGGTTGGAGAGCGGTAATGATGATGATGGTGGTAGATCTGTTGCTGTGTTTGTCACTGCATATTTGATTTACGGCAGATTTGATTTCAGATGCTGTTGTTACGGTTTCTGTTTCCATCGAGAATGATTTTATGGGAATTGTTTCTGTGTATTTCTCTCCAGCGGAGTATTTGTATGAAAATTTAATTAAATTGGAAGATGCTGTTAAATGTTTTAATAAATTTTTTGTATTCGAAGATTTTAAATCTAAACATTTTAATTGGGGAGCCTGGATTATCGATAATAGGAGAATTTTAACTTTTGATTTCATTTTGCAGAATAATTTGATTCTCTGTAATGTATCCAATTCGTTGCCTACTTTTGTATCATTACCTGGCGAGGACTGGGCGGATTTAATTTTAGGATCCTCTGGAATGTCCTCAATGTCTGTGGAATTAATTATTGAACAAGAGGAGTCACTGAGCGATCATAAATAAATTTCTCTTAATTTGAATGAAATATATGAGGAATATGATGAAGAAACTAGATTTCACGTGATATGCAGAGAATCGAAAGGTACGTTAAGAGTTTAAGCAGTAAAATGAAGAACTTAAGGAAGGAAGTGAGAAATATTGCAGAGAAAGATGAGCTTGATGACTTTGTTATTAAATATATTAATTGATATAGCAACTAAGGTACCGTTGTTTTTTCACAATGCGGTAAACATATAGTGATTCAGCGCAAAATACCGTTTCGAGACTAATATCCCATTCGGGACTAACGTCCTTTTTGGTCAAATAATGATACGATTTTTAAAATTAAAACAACTAATAGAATTTACAGATAAGTATTAAAGATCTGAACCGCAGGACAATATCAGTTTCTTATATATCTCGTGCTGCAGAGAATATAAATTTCAAACTCTTTTATCATTATACTGTAGAGACATTAGGTTATTTCGGAAGCAGGAGTCATTAGAAATGAGCAACGTCTTCGGAGGGACTCGAACGACAGACCTGTGGAATACGTGCTCAGCGTGCTGACCACGAAGGTAGCGAAGAAGGTGGGAGAAATACCTTATAATACTTATGTGGAAATCCTGGCTGGAGCATCCTAGCTTTACACGTAACTATAATAATAGCTGAAACGTGAAGAATACTATTGCGTTGAAGCATCATCCGCTATGTTGTAATTCACAAATTAAAATTTATGTAGTAATTAGCCCTCTAAATTCTGCTACCACAATACGTTTATTCTTTTAAACAGTACGTTTATTTAAGACGAAATAAGTTTAAACGAAGTGCAGCAAAAAAAAAATGTATCTAAGTTAATAGGCCGTGCAAGGAAATTATGTCTTATCCACATCAGATTTTTTATTTAGACATTTTGTCTATATACAGCATTACTGTTAGACTCTGCACGGAGCATTTCATAAACGAAATGGTTTCGTCTTAGATGCAGCGAACCTTCCAATTTCCTACTAATTATAACCTTTTATTTTGAGTGATGTACCAAAGATCTAATTTTTATAGACTATAAAACGAGAAGCAAACGATGCCGCCAATCTGTTTCAATGCTCTCGTGCTGCCAGATCTTTCCTAGCGATCTATTCTGTGAATCATCTTGCGCTATTGTATCTTTATACGTGCGTTTACTGCTAACAATGCTATCGACCTTGTGAATCATGACTGCGTTATCGTAACAACATTATCCAGGAATAACAGTCCAAGGAAGCCACGAAGGACAAATGCGGTTTTATCCCGATACTTGGTTCACTTTTTCGACGAGCTTTGTTTTCCAGTGCTTTGGTACTGCGAAAACTAATCTCAAACAAAAGGCTGGCTTTTGCGCAACTCCTGCTAGAAGTGTTGTCACGTGACTAAGAGTTAACCACAGATGACTGGGGATGCGAGAAGGTATAATAGGAGGGAATCCTAGGCGGACTTTCACCTTCTATGAAGGTAAAAACGATTGCAGCAGCCAACATTTGACGGCTACAGTGGCGTAGGAAATACGTGATCCAGTTCCACAATAATGTTCCGGAAACTGCATAATTCATCGCTGTTTTCTGGTCTCCGACACCGACATAATGACAGTCTCTTTTTGCCGCATTTCTAACAAAATTTGTGCTCGAATAACGTTTTTAATATTCTCATCGAATGGAACGCAACACTTATTTTTAGTGAGAAATTTAAACTCCGAAGATTTCTTCCGAGTTTAAATTTCTCACTAAAATCTGACCTCTGAGACCTTTTGTTTAATTTATTTATCTTTGAGTTTTACACGCAACTGAGCGTAGTCATTTTACTCTTTTGATTAGTTCCTTTAATTTATTTGATTACTGCAGGGCACTTGAGGGCTATCTGCCTAAAGGGAGGGTTGCCTTCGTGGAGGACTTTCTAAGAGAAACTGGCTGGTATACACTTTAGACATGAAGAAAGCCGCGAAAACGCCCATGCAGCCAGCCCATTCGCAGGATTCCAACCTTGGACCAAACTATCAGTGTTCAACGGCTTTACCGCTTAGCCGCTGGTGGGCTGTCTTTTGACTATTACAAGCAAGATTCATCTCAAACCTAATAAGCTAAACAAAGCGAGATACCATGTAACCGTTTCCCAATGTTAGGATTTTCATTAAACTGCTAGCAAATGACCATTTTCAGTATGATTTTATATGTTATTTGTTCCTAATCGGGTTGAGATACATTACTTTAGTTTTCCAATTTTTCTGCTTAGATTTTTTTTAGATTAGCTTAGCCTACGGATTTAAAGGACAACTTCTTCTGCACATTTAATTACCTCACATTTGCTCACAAAATATTACTTTTCATTTGACCATTTTCTTCATTTTGTTTATGCCGTACTTTCGCATTGCTCGAACTTGTTTACAACGCTTAAGCTAAACTGACACATCATTCGTGTCTGAATAGGAAAGTGGGATACATAGTGAAACATAAGTTTTAATAAAACGGAAAATCCCACGAGGCCCTTAAACTACGTTAAGACATAAATTAATGATGACCAATTTTTTTGCTAATTTGTAAGAAGAATTCTCCTTCCATACCTCAGGCCTTCGTGGTGGAATAGGAAAGTACGTTCAGCTAGCAGTCGAGAGGTCAGGAATTTGAATCCTGGCCAGATCACTGCTGATTTTCTATAGTTCATGCTCCGAAAGAAACCTAATGCATCTAAAAGTAGCACCCGAACAAAATGTGGTGGACGATAATTCGTTGCCACGAGGGTTTGATGACTAGGTCTCTTAGTTTCCAGTCTCCCTTTTAGAGGGGAAGAATGTAAGGAATTTTCTCCTTCCGTATCACCAGTCTTTGAGGTGTAATTAGAAAGCGTATCCGGCTAGCAATCGGAGATCCTGAGTTCGAATCCCGGCAGGGACATTGCTGACTTTTCCTGTTTCCTGCTCCAAAATATATCAGGCGACAAAGTAAGAACATGTATATCGTGGAAAAAGCTAATGCTGAACAGTCGTAAAAGGAAAAGGAGGTACTGTTCTGTTATCGGATTCGAATTCAGAAATGTATGAACGTATGCACGTGTGTATGTATATATGTATGTGCATATATGTGTCCATGTATACGCACACATACATTCGTACTTACATATATACATGCAAACGTGAAGATTTTGTTTGCAATTTAACAAGGTAATGAAAGTTAATATAAAAGTAGATTTACAGTAGAACCCAAAACAAGATTTGCTTACTTCTTTAATCGATTATTGCTAAACACGCAGCGATTATAGGCCCAAAAGGAAGTATTCTATCATGGAGCACTTTCTATAGAAAACTGGCTCATATTCACGTTACACACAGTGAGACACACGAGTCACGCAGTCAACTCGTTCTTCGAATCCAGTTCGAAGTAGCAGTTTTTAGCGATTTTATCCACCCGACCCCGGATGGACCCCCAAAAAAATTTTTAGAATTAAAAAATCGTATCCAGCTCAGTTTTAGTAAAAGCTATGATGAAATGAAGGTTAAAATCTAAATAAATAGTACCATTATATAAGTGCTATATTATGATTTTTATTAAATTCTTTTGAAATGCAAAGTTCTTCCCACAATCTAAATAGCATTAAGCATATTACTCTTTTTCTTTTTTCTTTTTTTTTTTTCTTTTTTTAAATTCGTTAGCAATTTTAGTGAGTATTTTATAAATCATTAAGACTAAATTTCCTCATAAAAGTCCTCTTACCCTACAGTATAAACTTAGTGTAATGTTGAGTCATGATGATTAAACTAGCTATTCAGTTAGCTCTAAACTGCAACTGTATTCATTACAGCCAGCGTCGTAGTATCCTAAATTTAAATTGTCTTTCCATCAACCTCATTTCTTAATGGTGTACTTTTGTTACAAAATTTTATAAAGCAAAGCAAATTAATTTTGACTTTTACTGCAATACCAAACCAAAACTTCATCTGATTATTCCATTCCCCAGCAATAAACATCTCCTTCTATCAAAATAAGTGAACTCTGATATTTCCTAGTGTTTTCTCACTCTGAAAAGAGCCCAAAAGCGACCGAGCGGTAAAATCGCTGAATACTGGTAGTTCGTCAGTGTTCGATTTCCAGCGAATGGGCATTTTCGTGTTTTTCTCCATATGTGATGTATATACAAGGCCAGTTTCCCTTAGAAAGTCCTCCACGAAGGCATTTCTCCCCATAGACAGATACCCCTTATGTGCTTTGTCGTAATCAAATAAACCAAACCAAATCAGCTCATTCTGAAAGATAGGCATCGCTTATCACACCAACTTTTATTAAAATACCTCAAAAACTGTAAACTCGATGAAATAGAGTAGTTTTATTTCAAGTCCCATGTATAATTTAAAAAGCCAAATTTAAAGTTAAATTTAAATGAATATTTTCCTACCTTTTTGTGCATTAACAGATCCAATTATTTAATTGATTTATCGCATTAATGTTGCTTACTTTTAAAAGCAAGTTCCTATCTTCTGCTTTTCAATTTGCATTGTGTTTGTCTAATTTTACACTGGTATTCAAAACTTAAGGTAACACTTTTTACTTGTGTATGAAAACCTGCTTTTCTCGGTAGCCGAACCCGGAGAAAAAATACGCTAAGATAATACTAATAAGTGTATTTATTGCTCAGAAAGTTGTTACGATCAATATACAAGATTAATTTTAATAAGTCCTTCAGCGAAAATAAACATTGTCCGAAGGATACGGTAGAAGAATGAAGGTTTAGAGCTTATCAATAGTCAAGCAGAACAAAACTTCAGTATCGAATATACCTATACGTTACGTCATAAACGTAGAATCTAATTATTTTATAAAATAATTTGATAATTAATGAAATACTTGACTGGTTTATTTAAAGTGTGTAGTATTATTTGTATTCTATTATTAAGCTTTCATTTTCAAAAATAACTGGTTAAAGATAACTAAAGTTTATAAAGTATTTCTCTCACCTTCTTCGCATGCCTTCGTGGTGTCGTGGTCAGCAGACGCGTCGCGTAGCCGAGTGGTTCGATTCCCCGAAGGCGTTGTTCATTTTTCAATGATTTTGCTTTCAAAATACCTAATGTCTCTACGAGTTTAAAATTAATTTATTTGTTTATTTTCTAGTTGTAGCTGTAATATTGGTTGTTTTATATTACTAAAAAAAGATAAAAATAATCGCAGTAATTTTATGAAAATCAAACGTTCAAATAAAAGATAAAAAAATCAAATAACCTAAAAGGAAAAATGGACTAAGAGTAGAGAGTTAATTTTTAAGTAAAGATAAGTTAATTTATTTAAAAAATTCCTTTGATTATTTCATCATTTATTACAGCTCGAATCACTAAACTATTATTTGGTATTGACAATGTACAATTTTCGAAGCACGCTTCCTTTATGTTGTCACATTTACTTCTACGTGAACACTTTTTTAACTCTTGCGAATGCTGATTTTACAGTCTGTCTTCCACTGGCTATTTGGCAGAATAATCATTTAAACTCTAGAATTCAATAGTGTTATACATTTTAACAGTACCGCGGAGTACTTACCAGTTTTATAAAAAAATGGATTTTGCAGTTGATGATGAGTCGTGAGATCCATTGTCTTCAGAAGTTCTGCACTACTTTTATAAAATGAATCGCACTGTGAAGCATGAACAGAAATTCGCTTACAGCAACACTAGAAGAGGATAGATTAAATCGACTATCTTTTGTAAAGCTCTTATTTACTCATTATTAATTGTCCATATCCGTGGAAGTGACATCACTGAAAATATATTCTGCATTGAACTCTGGATATCGGAAATCAGATTTCAGATTGTAAGCATAAAGCATGATATATCGCAGATGCTCTTGTTGTAATTTGCTGGAATATTCGCTTCCTGTATTGGAATCAATGCTACTTGCAAACTGATCAGCTGAAATGTATAGATTACTTTTGGTGTTATAACTAAAAATATGTCACCATGGTCTGCAGAAAAATAGGGAGGGTTTTCAGCACAGTATTAAGCGCACTTTTTTAGTCTAAAACAGTGAATTATAATATTCTCCCGAAACATTGAAATATTGTCCCCCTTCCCCCGAAAAAAAAAAAAAAAGACGCACCAAGAAGGAATCATCCGATTGCTTTGAAATTTCGTATGCGTAAATGTTTTGACCCAATATGCAAAGGATTAAAATTTGGTGTCCAATGAATGAATAGTGTGATCTCCAGCGCATGGTAACTGCGCATCCAGTAGATGTATATAAAGAGCTGTTCTTGAACTTTTAAAAATTATATTACCCGGCAACGTGAAGATAGACTTACGCGATGGAGCCTCACGGCAAATATTGATTGAGCCGGATACGCGGCCCTTTGGGCAGCATCTCGGCTATATCTACACAGTCAGTCAGTCATCAGTTAAAAATTTCTGTTGAATTGCGACTTAGGATACCTTTCGACGACTTCCCAGGATTCGAACTCATTACGAGCAACTGTCGGAGTTTGAAAAGGTTGTATCATTAGATTGAAAGAGGTAGGTTTGGCAAAACGGGAAATCGCACGTCATATGAGTCGAAGCGATGCGGCGATTCAAAGATGCTGGCAAGATTGGGTGAACAATGGCAGATTTCAGCGTTATGATGTTAGCGGTTGACTTACGGTCACAACAGATTGGGAGGACAGAGTGATGGTTAGATTAGCTGTCACAGTTCTGATTCATCGCTATCAACCATCAGACGTGATGGTTAGATTAGCTGTCACAGTTCTGATTCATCGCTATCAACCATCAGACGTGCGACCCGCACAAGAGTGTCCACCATGACGATTCACAAACCCGCTAATAGACCGAAATCTACGCTAGTACCGACCGTTACGCCACTTGCCACTCATGCTTGCACACTGTCGAGCCAGATAACAGTGGCTCGATTAGGTTGGAATGATGCTGACTGGGGATGTATAGTCTTTAACGACGAATTCCGCATCCAACTGTGCCGTGACGATCATTGAAGAAGTGTCTGGAAAAGCCCAGAGCAGCGTGCCAATCCTGCTTCCACTATTGCGCACTACACAGGCCCTCAACCAGGAGTTCATGACATAGCCCAACAATTGGAGCAAATTTGGCAAGAAATACCGCAGGAGATCATCCGGGAGCTTTATCAGTCTATATCAGTTAGCAGTGTGCCAGCTTGCATCCAGGCTAGAGGTGGATCAACACCTTATTCAACTCGTTACTTTGTAACTATGTAACTGAAATAAACCATTCAATTATTCTGAAATTTTAATCATTTTCTAATCTGTACATAATCTTCCTAAGCACCAATTTTTGTCTCCTTTGGACAAGTTGTTCTTGGGGCGTTGATTTTTTTGTTATAGAGTATATTCCAAACTGTAAGCAGTATCAGCCAATCTGCTATTTTCTTCAAGCATTCAATGATTCGTCCCGCTTGATATCCTGTTAACGATGTCACTGAGATTTGTCAAAGATTTGGGATTAATATTTTTATTCTAACACAATTCGCTGCTAACACAATTCGTTTTTATCTTTAATCTATTAATACGTTGCTTCGTGACAGCATGTTTATTATTTCAAAATTTTTGGCACCAACACACTTATGTTCTGAAAGCTGACAGCTTGCATATGCTTTTTCATCTAATCTTGAAGCCCTAATAGTGGCCGAGTGATTGAGAGAGCTAAATACTGGTAGTGCGGCATGGGTTCGATTCCAGACGAAAGGGCTGGCTATACAATTTGTTTTTCCCATGTGTAACATGAATAAGAGTCAATTTCCATTAGAAAGCCTTCCACGAAGACATCCCTTCCCTTAGGCAGATAGTCCTCATATGCTTTTCTATAGCCCAATAAGAATAATCATCTAATCTTGGGTTATAAATTTCAGGAATGACTTCCGCCATTGTTTCTATTGAAAAGTCATTTTGTTTTATATTCTGGGTGGGCCCTTGTATTTTTTATAAGAAATTATTTGTTGCGTAAAAAAGAATTGAAAAGTTTTTAGCTTTTTTGCTAATGAAAAGCAAATTGGTTAAAAAAATTTGTGCAGTTCTCGACCAAAGTGAACTTTGGCTTCGTTTTTAAATTTATGCACTAAAAAATTTATGGAAGTGAAGTTTATTCTCTTATAACTGCAATAAAAAAAATATCATTCATTAACTTACTGTAGCGGAACACTTTTTTTTTTTTTTTTTAAAGAACAAAAGGAAGTGAATGAATTTCCCCATCGCTTTGGAGCCTGTGTCTCATTTTTTATTACCCTTATAAAAGTATATCTAGTTCATGAACTTTTTTTCCTCTTCGAGGAAAAAAGTCTCTCTTCGCAGTTCACAGTGCAGGATGCAATTATGAGGTTCAGAAATAAAGACAGCAGTTTATGTTAGATGAAGGGGGGAAGAAAGGGAAAGGCTATAGCTGTTAGTATAGGTGGGTAGATTCCTATAACAGCTGGCCCTGTCTGTCCGTCTCGCCCTTACCTATGGTTTTGAGCCTGACCTACAGATAACCAAATGGTCGATTTTCAGACCGGTTTTACTGCTGCGATCCGGTCCGTTCAATATCGAGGAGGGGGGGGGGAATCTCCCAAACAAAAGCATATTCACTCCTCACCCTACCCTCTTTATGTACCTTCCACTGTCTTTTTGTGTAGCTATGCAACGTTTGCCAGCTGTCCTCTGCTGTTTTCGTAACCCCCGAATTTTCCTTCGTTTCTGTAAAAATTTCTTTCCGCATGGAAAATTGAAATTAATTTACTTTTCCCCTTCCTCTCCTCTGTCCTTTGTTCACTAAATGACTCTCATGGTTCCTAGTATCTGTGCAAGCGTAGTATGCAAGAGTTTATATAAGACACGATATTTTAAAAACTTGATATGCGTTAATTTCTCATCAATAAACTCCATGTTTCAGAAATTTCTCACTAGGAAAAATTCATAAAATAAAAATTTTAAATTAATTCTATTCCCGTTACCATGTAATATGTTTTTAAACTTCTTACAGCACTTCAGAAAGAACTCTCCATGAAACTTTTCAGAAAAGAAATTCTACTTTATTATATGGTAAACTCCTCAAGAGTACTCTATTAGATTCTAAATGAATCAGCGTGCCAAGTATTTAAATGTTTTTTTTTTGGTACTTCTGCTTTATTTCTAAATTTTTATTAGATTCATGTATTAAAAATATAAAATATCTATTAAAAAAGCCTAAATTTGGAATCCAGATATCCTGATACCATGCAAAACATATTTATCACATTATGATTTTAAATGCTGTGATAAAAAGTAAAGGTAGATTTTTTTTTAATATATAAAATTAGAATGACAGTGGCATTAATCATCCTCTATTGGAAGGTTCGTTATGACAAGCAATTTATTACCGTTTCAGTCCTTAAAGAAAGGTATTGATTCATGTAAATAATTATCTGCAGGAGTACATTTCGTACATATCTGTACATTTCGGTTAATCAATCATTTATTTTCTAAATACATGTGTTTATTCTTTGTTTACGGTTTCAATGTTTAATTAATATATGTAATATGAGAAAATAATGTCTTCTATTCTTCTACATATTACGTTAACTAAGAAGTAGTAATCCAGGCAATTAATCAAAGTAGGAAGCAATCAAAGCAGTATAAACAAAGGTTAGTTTCTACGTGTTGTACAGAAATATATGTAAGAGATGAGAGATTTCTCACAAAAATGATTACGGTTTCAATGTTTAATTAATATATGTAATATGAGAAAATAATGTCTTCTATTCTTCTACATATTACGTTAACTAAGAAGTAGTAATCCAGGCAATTAATCAAAGTAGGAAGCAATCAAAGCAGTATAAACAAAGGTTAGTTTCTACGTGTTGTACAGAAATATATGTAAGAGATGAGAGATTTCTCACAAAAATGAGTTGATTTAAGCGAGTGTAGAACATTGTTAAAGCATACGCTTTTTTTTTTTTTTTTGACTTTGAAAGTAGAACTGGCAGACAAGAAATGGCAGTCCTCCTCCCTATTGATGAAGAAGTCTTCTGAGGACTTCAAAACAAGTAGATAGCTTTTATTCTCAAGTCTACGCAAGCACTTAATGTTGAATTTTTTCTGGTATAATTTACGAAAGTAAATTACATGTCTTCATGGAAAGAACTGTTGTGCATCAGTTAACGTCAAATGAACACTCATCGAAGGTAGAACGACAAGGTGTAATGCAGTCTTCGCCGGAAGGAACAAGAAGTGTTAAATCCACAGAAGAATGACAACAGTGTTTTACCGCTAAAAACACTCTACAATTTGTTGTTTCTCCTTCAAACAGTTTCATTTCTCATTTATCGTATGAAACGATGGCTTGGGACGGCGCAAGCATCAGTTGGATACCTCAGGGCCGTCTTGACGCACGGGCCCACTTGACACTTGCCCGCGGTATCCACGACAACCTTGATTTTGTTTTTTCATGTGAAAACATCACTTGGAGTCTTAGTATGATTCCACCATTTACTGCAGAATTTCATAAACTTACTATATTTGAACTTATCACAGCTTTAACTTCTTAACAAGGTACAGGATTTTTAACTGAAGAGTGGAATATCCACACTATAATGCGTTATTTTAAATTTGAATTATAGTCCCATTTGTGAAGGAGAACTAAAAAAAAAGTCTATAATACATATAGAACTAATATCCAGCCATGGAAAGGAAACTTTGTCGCCTTTTTTTCCGACTTGAAATATAAAAATTTCTCAACTTGGAATACTTTTTCAACCAATAAGTATGATCATTATTTTTTCCTGAGTCTCATAGGTTTTTAACTAAAAGATACCCATATTTCACACTGACAATATTTTATTTAACATACAATCTTTGAACATTAGTCAATACATCATTTATATTAATAACATCAAAAAAGTCATCAGTAACAATTAGTTTACTAAAATTTATGTTGCATTCATTTTGACAAATAAAGTAGTTTGCTATTTCAGTCCAATTAACTGTAAACAAAGCTTGAAAAAATAATTTTCATATTTTTCGGCGAGGCTTGCTGATAAGCATTCATGCTCTAGCTGATTGTTATAACTTACTTGGCAAACAAAACACACAAAAAGTTCTGTAATTTTGTTAGAAATAAATTTTTCAATACACTTATAGAAAGAGGTTCATGAAATCCATTTGGACGGTCTGGATCACCAGCATATTCACGTTCAAAATGTACATCACCAACCAACTGCTTTCTCACAAAATAGTTAAGAGTTTTAGAAATAAGAGTTTCCCTCATAGCGGCACATATTTCGTTATATATTCAGTCCAGTTTAAATAAATGGTCTTTCCTCAACGTTTCGGTACGAATTCCAGTGTAAAATCTTTTCTTTGAAACAATCTTTGGAGTGATATAATTGTTTCGCCGTTGACATTTTGTTTCGAAAGACACACATCTTTCTTTACAATCGAAACACTGTCAGAGCCTTCAAAGGAAGCAAATGTATTTGCATGATCGAAGAATTCTTTCCAAACTAGTGGAGACAGCGAAACTCCATCTTCGGTAGGATGTAACACATTATTGTCATCAGTCTCATATTTCCGCACGTGAACACGAGTCAAACCTAAGAAACACGATACAGTCACAAAAATATCCCCTCCGAGATGAAACATATTCTTTGGTAAAGAATCAAGCTTCATCATTTGAAGCACCGTGAAACACTTTTGATGATAAACATGAATTTGCATGCCGACTCAGCCAGTCGTCCTGGCGTATATTGTTAATGATGTGTTGTGTAAAAGCTATAGTAGTCTTTAGCAAGATATCATTCATAAGAAAATGCATTGGTAAAAAATTAATGAAAAATTCATGAAAGGAAATCATAGTATAAAAAATTATGAAATAGGCTATAAGTGAAGTCGGATAATGAATTAATTAGGTTGGAACTGAATTAAGTTCGAATAAATGTATTAACATTATGCTGTAGAAATAAAAGTATGTCAATAAAACAAAATTTCAAGAGATGAAATGGTAACTAATCGGTAAAAATCACTGAATGCTGAATAATTCATATCTGAATCAATACTGGAAGTATTGACTTATAAGAATTTCTTAGTGCATGCGACGTAAAAAATGTTAGTTACTCTTGAAGGTTGTCCATAAAAGTAAAAATAGCCGTAAATCCAGGAGAAATGCAATAAGCGAAAAATAGCATGGTCAGGGTATTTAAAGTGTGAAAATAATGGTATGAATGAATGAACAAAAAAATGCTGAATTAAAAAATATTAAATGTTCAAAATAAAAGGAAAGATTTCTGTACAAGTATATGAAACAATGAATATGGTAATAAAATTACAGGTAAAAAGTTGGCATTCATTTAAAAAATTTGGAATATATCGTGCTAGCTTAAAGGCAACTGAGGTTCGAAACTAAACATTTGTAACATCAACGAGCTTAAAAACCCACAATCTCAAGTATAAATGATATTAAAATTATACGGAAATATCTGAATATGCAGGAAATGATAAAGGTTGAAGATGCCAAGGAAGTTAATAATAGTACTTAAATGGAGTAAAATAGTAGAATTAGTAAATGGTAAGATTATTACAGAATGAAAAATGGAACTATAAAATATAGACTGAGTAAGCAGTATTAAATACTTGTATAAGAATAATAATTAACAGCCGTAAAGTTAAATGCTTAACTTAAAAATATTGGTCTGAGTAAGCTGAGTAAGAAAAGTTAAAGATGTAAAAAAAATCATTTAAAATTAAGTGAAAGATTAAAATAAGTGAAATTAAAAACATTATTATAATCGATATGCATAATTTTATGTGCTATCCATGAGAAATTAAATGTTGAATGTTCTCAAAGGGCTGCAAAAGCTCAATGTTAAATAAAGCAATGTCAATTTGGAATGCGTATCATAAAATGTCTGTGTTAAATCTTTTAGATTAATTACTACGTTGGATCATTATTTGGAACTCTGCTCAATATTTCGTGTAATGTATCATAACTACGTAGGAATTTTTATATGTCAAGTATAATAAATTAAATTTCGTTCTCAAAAGAGAGTCTGTAAGAGCTCAGTGTTAAATAAAATATTGTCAGTGGGAAATATGGGTATCTTTTAGTTAAAAAGCTATGAGACTCAGGAAAAAATAATGATCATACTTACTGGTTGAAAAAGTATTCCATGTTGAGAAATTTTTATATTTCAAGTTGGAAAAAAAGGCAACAAAGGTTCATTTCCATGGCTGAATATTAGTTCTATATGTATTATAGACTTTTTTTTTTTAGTTCTCCTTCACAAATGTGACTATAATTCAAATTTAAAATAATGTATTATAGTGTGAATATTCTGCGGTACAGTTAAAAATCCTGTACCTTGTTAAGAAATTAAGGCTGTGATAAGTTCAAATATAGTAAGTTTATGAAATTCTGCAGTAAATGGTGAAATCATATTAAGAATCCAAGTGATGTTTTCACATAAAAAAAAAAAATCAAGGTTTAGAAAAAGTTTAGTGATTTTAGGTAGGTTGTGCACAATGAAATCCAAGATAATTTTGTAAAGTGTTTCAAAGCGTTAATCTGTGTTAGTAATATAAGGGATCCTTCTAAATAAAAGGGAGTATCCTGAATATATACGTGCAACTGTCTGTGGAGTAAAATAATACGAAATTAAGTACTGTTGGTACGTATCTGAACTAAACTGTGTAGAAATGTCCCACGTATTGGTTTAAGTGGACTTCATTCCATGAAAATTTATTACTCCTTAGAAGATTTGTTCATAGTCAGTAGGTCTTACAATAAAGAAACATGTATACGTCTGTATTTTTTTGGGGGGGAAAGGAATTAGAAATAGAGCATGAATATGTTTTAAAAGCACGATAAAAGTTAAATATGAGGAAAAATGTGTAAACGCAAAGTGTAAAATTTACATTTGTCAGACATAGTTTGGTGAATCCTTTGAATAAAAATAAGACGTGTAAAAGAGAATTCGTAATGTTTTGCATAGTATTTCATAAAGTTAGCACAGTCATTAGTAATTAGTACAATACTTTAGAAGGAAAAGTTTTGAGTATCTCCTATTAGTAGTATAAAAAGTAAGAAATATAATATTAGAAAAATACTTTTAAAGTTCCAGAAAATATTTTCCATGAAGGCCTCCAGAGGGAAATGGAGATGTAATATCAATAATTATTTAAAACAAGGTAAAGAAGTGTAAAATAAAAAAAAATATTATAAAGAACAGGAAAAAATTACATTTATAAAAATTTAAAAATGAAAAATGTGAAAAGAAAAAAATCAAAATTTACTTTTGAAAGTAAAATACATAAGAGGAAAAAAAAACTGCGTTTGTGAAAACAGAGAAGTGGAAAAAATAATTAAAATAAATGTTATTTTTTCAAAACAAAATGAAAAATGTAGTAACAATTTCTTTAAAATAAAAAAAGAAAAGGAAAAGAAATTAAACTTGTAAAAATAAAATATTACTTTTGTAAAAACCAAAAAAAGTTAAACGTAAAAAAATTTTTAAAGTAAAAATATGAAAAAGAATAAATTTGGAAAGAAACTTTTGCAAAAAGTGAAAGGAAATGTAAAAAGTAAAAAGAAATGTAAAAATAAATTTTCTTCTACGGAAATAAAATTGTGGAAACGTTAATTTGCGAAAGTAAAATTTACGTTTGGAAAAGCAAAACATGTAAATTTAATTTAGTAAAGAACGATTAGAAAAAAGAAAATAATTAAAAAGATCCTAATAATAAAGGAAAAATTTAAACTGTGGGAAAATCTTATATTTAAAACAGCAAAGAATAACGTAAGGGATTAGGAAGCTAAAAATGCTGCTTTCATGTCAAAGCAGGTTCGCGCATGCGCAATCCTTCAGCCTAGTGACACTATGGCGGTTTCCTCTGTACAAGTTCAAATGGACAAAGAGGGTGGACAAGGTGAAATAACAAATTGGTGGGAAAGAAAGCTGGCCTTGTGGTTAAAGCTCAGGTCTGCCATGGAAGAGATGGCGGGTTCGAATCCCATTTGTGGGGTTAGATTTAAAATTCAGGGAAAATGATATTAAATGCAATAAAAAAGAAATTAAAGGTAATAATTAAAAATAATGACGCACTAAGTAATCGAAGTTAATTGTATAAAATAATTAAAAATAATCATCTGTAAAAATAATTAAAGAGACTAAAAAAATTAAAAATGCTAAACAAAAGCTGATGTCTTTCCAGGCAAGTGGTTCATGAAACCGTTGCCACAAAAAAAATTATCTTCGTTGCCACAAAAAATAAAAACTTTTAAAAAATGGGGTCCTTGGCACACAACAAAAACGAAACTATGCATGACGTCATTTCATCAACGTCATCCAACCCATCTGCGTCACTTCCGCCGCCCGGTTACCTGCGGCTACTACTTGACGTAAAAAATGAGTAACATCTTCGCCGGGAATCGAACCACGGACCACTCGGTTACGCGTCGAGCGTGCTTGACCACTACACCACGAAGGCATGCGAACAAGGCGGAAGAAATACCTTCTAACGTGATAAAATGAAATGTGATTAATATGCACTCTGAAGAGCAACTGGATCTTTATTTGTCTCATTTTTAATAATAGTTCAAAATACCTAGTTATATAATTGATCAAAGCCACCTAAAACATTTTGCAGAGAGGCTTCAATTTTCCGTACTTTACAATAGTTTTTAAATGAATTAGCAATTAGAAACAATGAGAAATTCTGTTCATGCTTTCGAATTCATGGGGAGGAGGAGAAAATGCATCTCGGTAAGTCATCCATTTCTAATTATAGCCTGTTAGCAGGACACAAAGAGAAAGAAACAATTTAGATGCTTTGTTTCAGTATCTGAGAGGAATAATAGCTATAAAAAGAAAAAAAAAATACCTTCCGCTGGTATAATTCTTCCCGGAAAAGGGCGTAGCCAGAACAACACAGCAGCTCTTAATCCTCCCTGGTGAGTATTGGAACTTCTCAGTAAAACTGGCATACCAATCATCGCACTCACACGCTTCATTCGTTAGCAAGGAGTACAAGCATGAGCTTATTTACTTAGCTTAGCGTTTATAACAATTAAGACCTTCAAAAGTGGTCTAATTAAGTAATGAACTACATCTTTGCATATCTATATTTTTATTCATATTTATCAGTACAAGCTTCCTCCTCTAAGACAAATATCTGCCACCTAATTTTTGTCAAAAGTTTTCCAGATAGAACGAGCTTGTAGAATTGATATAAAATGATATTTCCAAAATAACATATTAATATCTATTGAAAATGAAACTGAAAGTCATGATATATAAAGTTTTATGCATCGAAATTCGAATTTTATGCCCAGAGAACATAGGTCACTAGATCAATTGAGGCCAAACAGAGAGAGGGATTATTATGCCACATAATATACTTCCATTTTTATAATAAACAAAGGAGAATAATTCGATACTTG
Source organism: Stegodyphus mimosarum (assembly GCA_000611955.2). Taxonomy (NCBI): domain Eukaryota; kingdom Metazoa; phylum Arthropoda; class Arachnida; order Araneae; family Eresidae; genus Stegodyphus; species Stegodyphus mimosarum. The sequence goes on along the minus strand of KK119278.1, from coordinate 104,092 downwards.
CATAAAAAATCTGAATTGCAGTTTGTTTATTTACACTCATGTCCATAAATTAAGGATAATTCGGAGTCACGCGGAAATCGAACTCTAAAATAAATACATCACCTGTAAAATCACTACACACATCTTCAAGTACCATATGCAAATTTCAGGAAGTAACCAGATGACATCGATGGTACGTCACAAAGACGAGAGTGTAAGAGAGTGATATATAAGGAATACAGGCAAAGAAGTAAAATTGTTCGCAGGTGCTTTATAAGCATTTCAGTGCAATAACCGAATAGTTATGACACAAAGGACACATTTGGATGATTTTTTACGTGGTAGAATTATCGGCCGTCTGGAATGTGGACGTACCCGATTGGAAGTATCAGACGAACTTGGAATTGCCCAGAGTGTCATCTCCAGGCTTTGGTGTCGCCTGCGGTTAGTCTGGAGTAGAGAGCATGCATTGTGGACACCGCAACAGTGGGCTTGTATGATGTTTTCCGACGAGTCCACGTTTAGCTTGCTGTCTGATTTCCGCCGGACTTTCATATGGAGAGCTCTAGGTACCCGTTACCACCAAGAAAACATCATTGAACGACACCGTTACGGTGGTGCAGGAGTGCTCGTTTGGGGTGGAATTATTCTGGGTTCCAGAACTGACCTGCATGTTCAAATTGGAACCATGACAAGCCAAATCTATCGCGACGTCACTCTGGAACAACACGCACGTTTGTTTCGGGGCGCCATGGGCGCACAATTTGTGTTTATGGATGACAACGCCCGTCCTCACCGTGCAAACATCGTAAGCGAATGCCTTCAATCGGAGGATATCACCCGTATGGACTGGCCAGCATTCTCACCGGACTTGAATCCAGTAGAGCACGTGTGGGACATGCTTGGCCGACGAGTTACAGCCCGTCAACCTCCTCCTACATGTCTACCGGAACTTCGGAGAGCATTGCTTTTTGAGTGGTGTAATATCCCCCAAGATCAGATCGATAATTTGATACTCAGCATGCCTAGGCGTTGTACGGACTGTATTGCATCGTCTGGGAGACATACAATGTATTAATACCAACCAAGTAATATTGGTTTTTTGTAAATAGTTTTTTTTTTTGTAATTTGCTCCAGGGAGAAAAAATCGCTAATTTGTTTAATAATATCAAATATTATAGCATCTTTTTTTGCTCTTTACCTTACGTTTAATAAATAAGCTTTAATAAGTCAATTGTTTTACTTCTAACTCTTCCTTTGCCTGATTTTGCATTATCCTTAATTTATGGACATGAGTGCAGTAGGGATTCTGTTTATTTTTATGCGTTTCAAACGCATGCATATGTATGAATTTAAAAATAAATTAAAATATAAAAGGAGAGCCTTTCGCTAAGCTCTATAAAAGCTGCTGCTTGGAAAAGGGCAAGGAATATCAATAATTTTTTATTTTTTATTTTTTTATTTTTATTATTTATTTTATTTTATTTTATTTTTTAACCGCGCGTACTAGCCATTTTTAGGCTTTCCACATTACTAAGACCGGAAGCGGTGGCCGTTTTATTATGGAGGCACATAATAGACGCTACCGTTACCTCCTACGAAGGGACAGACAGAATCCAGGATCCGAAGCCGAGCTCTTTGGTAACGCAGTAGGCTCCCCTAACCACTATACCGTCTGGGTGGGGGAATGCCAATAGATTAAAGCTCAAAATCAGTACATGTTATGCTGCCAATTTGTTACGGACTTCTACAAGCAATACGTAAAATGAACAATGAAGAGCAGTAAAGAGCGTGTGCTAAAACAAACAAAACAAAAAAGCACGCAAAAAGTAAAATAAAAACAAGTTAAAAAAATTAATGCTGTGCTCAAAGTTGCGTATTAATTTTAATAAACTTAAAATGTATTGAAAGATGTTTTTAAAATTTTAGAAATTTTTAAATGAAAAGAGACATTAATTCAGTTTATTTAAGCACCAAGGATGAGAAAGTATCTATCACCATAGAATTCAATAATATTTTCTTTATTAAATCAGACATTTTGTGGGATAGTTACCATTTTCGCCCTCTCATTTATCTCTAGACCACAAATTCCCAACCTTTCTCTTATATATGCATCCCTTTTTAAAAGAATGGTTTTCTTTATCCATCCCTTTACATTTTTCTCTATAATATACAGAATAATAATATACAATATAATCATAATAGGAATAATTAAGCGTAAATCAGTTAAGAGTAACAATTAGACTAAACACATGAACAAAAGTTTTGCAAAAAAAGTGCATTATTAGATATGTGTTATATTATTTTGTGTATTATTATTTTTAATTTTACAAATATAAACAAGTCTTCAAAAGCAAATCACAGATTAACGTGAATTTTAATTAACTTGATGATTACCCTTGATGTAGTGGTGTAATTTTTTAATATTTGGTATAAAATTACTTAACTTAATTTTAAAGTCACTTCGTTCAAAAATATTCAACCTGCTTCTTGTTTTCCATAGTAAATCATTGACTTAACTAAGCTTACTTCCAGAAGATAAGAAGAGGAAAGGGTCAATAATGCTGATTCGGTAGCAGCTTTTATTGGAAGATTTTCTCTGTCAGATGACTTCTGTATTCCAAAACTTATCGAACCCATGTGCTTTGAATTAGACTTGTGGAGTATCTTCTTCAGGGCAGTCAATACTTTTTGCATCATATGAGCCATGCTGGCACATTCAAACTTCAATGTTTTAAATGTTAACATTAAAATCTTCTTTTGAAATTTACAAGTGGTTTGTAACAATATATCTTCTGAAGAAGTTTTGCTTTCTTCGCAAGTTTTTGGCTGCGTTTGATTGTGCTCCCTTTGTTATTTTGTACTTATTGCGTAAAAATGTATATATTTAAGAAAAAATACTGATTTCTAAAATATATTAAATCTATTTTTGTGTTTCCCCTTATATTTATTTTATATGATTTTTTCCTTACTACACGATACAGCTTTTTATCAATAAACAATTAATTATCAATCTTATTAATAATTTCTTTTGTAGTCAATGGGATCTTGATTATACCGATCAGCCGGATCATTTTTTGGTGCATATTTGGCTATCAATCTCTTGATCATCACTGTGCCTCTTTAAATTTCATCGACCTCCCATTGCGAGCCGCTGCTCTAGACGTTCCCTTATAACATGTATTCAGTTATGATTATGGCCACTTCTGAAAATATATTAAATACTGCTACGCGAGTGCGGGTTCGTTATGGATTGAATGCACAAGTCGATAAAAGTTAATAAAATTTATTCTTTTCACAAGAAATAAAACAAAATACTGAAATATTTCCTCAGCGATGTTCGTACAATATCACAATATCTCAAACGTTACACAGAACTCAATTAAAAAAACCGAGAAACTAATTCCATCTCACTGCGAATTCGCTACAATCAATCACAGCATTAAGTAAACAACAGTTCGCTTGAAACAGCTACAACTACAACTGAGATTAGATGTTTTAATTCGGCTGTTACAAGCTTTTTAATTAGTCACTAGAATATTCATGTAAAACCTCGATTTTTCTCAATTTTTGTCGATGACAACAGCAATTACGAGATATTTATTTATTCAATATTAAATGCACGCGCTCTTTTATTTTTAATTTTTCGACGTAGCTTTCTTTTCAAAAATCATCTGCGTTGCACGGGAAAATAAAGCAATTTTAGTTACAATTCTAAATAAATAGCTAAATAAATACGAAATCCGTAACACTGCCCCCTTCCCAACAACTGCAAGTCCCGGGCAGTACAATCCCTGGACAGGAAGCCAAACTTACAGCTAAGGCAGCAATGCAATAATAAACATTACATTACAATAACAAAATAAACCCTTTGGGGGAGCCTGTAACCCCTAGAGGGCACGTCCCCAGATGGCGGATCGCAGAATGCCTTTATTTGTTTTCCAATAGGTGGTAGAAGGGAAATAAAATACCTTTCGTGGACCAACAAGCATAGAGGTCTAGTCAGTCTTCAGCCCTCGTGGTACCTCGCCTCAAATGAAGTTGCATATGCCAGTCGCCAGGGACCAGCCGCATATTGTTAATTGGAATATTGCAGCGTCCGTCTCGCAGGATAATCCGAGACGCACTCAGGATTTAGGCAGAGGGTCCTGTTTGCCAAGCACAGTCTCCTCCTAGAAATAACTTGACCAAAAAACTTCGTATTCTACAATGCAATATCAACGGTTTTAGCACGGAAGTTACGCGGATTAAGCTTTACCAAATCTTGGAAATGGCAGATTGACACCAAGTGGAAATTATAGCACTACAAGAAACAAAACTTAACAAGAAGCAACTTTTGAACATTAGAGGATACAATAGTCCCAAATGTAGGGATAGTCCCATAGGAATAGTCCCAAAAGATAGAGTTTCAGAAGGTGGTGGTCTCATGTTTCTTATTAGAGGAGTGCATTATAAGAAATTGCCTGATATAGACTGCTTCCTCAGGCCTCGAATATCAAGGCATTACTATACTTTCTAAGGATCGCAACATCACCATAAAAAATTTATACCACCCTCCCAATAATCTCCAATTCAACACTCTTATGATGAAAAATTTGTTTGAGGAAAACACTGTGATCCTAGGGGACCTCAATGCTAAGCATCTTACTTGGGGAAGCACCACTACTAACACCAGAGGCTCCGACCTTGACAATTTGATCAATGACAAGGCCTTCCTATACTTAAATGACGGAGCTCCTACTTACCGTTCCCATAGCTATGGCACAACTGATGTGTTGGATTTAACACTAGTCAGCCCTGTTTTATTCCCATACAGCTCCTGGAAGGTTCTCGCAAGTACCACCTACCCATACTAACTGAAATTGATCTCAAGATAAATTCTGCAGGAACAGGGGATTTCCTTTGGAACTTCGAGAGGGCTGACTAGAATATATTTGAAGACTTGTCAAATGACCTTTTCTCTCAAGAACCTCTGTCGGGTGACTTGGAAGGAGAATGGTCCAGCTTCAAGTGCATCATCTTTAAGGCCGCCAAGGCTACCATCCCTAGAGTAAAACATAAAAGAATTCGAACTCGCCATGTACACAAAGAAGATCCTATCCAAACGCTGCTAGTCAAGAGAGATTGCCTGTTAAAAGAAGTAACTCGGAATGGCGGTATCGACAAAAGAATTGAACTTAACAAACTTAATGCAGAGATTAAAAGAAACTATGTAATAGTAAAAAGAACAAACTGGCAAAATCTATGCAAATCTCTGGACTACAGATCTCCGAATACTAAACTATGGAACTTGGCCAAAAATATTGACCAACTGAAGCCTGACAATGAGGATACTAATGCCATCATTGATGAAAACGGCCATGTTTCGGTGGATGATCAAGAAGGGGCTGACGCACTAGCGAAGCAATACGCCAAAGTTAGTAGGCTGAACTTTAAGAGATCTGATAAAATTTTAGCCAGGACCACTTGAAATCAAATCAAATCTTGCCGTGACGTGCCAGCTGGCAACCGGCTTTTCAATGGGAATTTCACCTTATCTGAATTACTATATGCCCTCCAGAATTTGGACCCTCTAAAATACCTGGCCCAGACGGTATTCACGGACATTTCCTGTGCCATTTCGATACCTTGGGTAGGGAGAAAATTTTGCGAATACTTAACTTGTCTTGGAAAACAGGTAAACTTTCAAGACAATGGAAATGTGCCATCATTATCCCTATACGCAAACCAAACAAACAGGCCAGTTCTACAGAAAGTTATCGACCAACCGCCCTTATCTCTACGACATGCAAAGCTGATCGAAAGTATTATTCTGAGGAGACTAACTCATCACTTATTAACCCATAAATTGCTTCCGTCCGAGCAATTTGCTTTCCGAAGGGGCCACAGCACTATTGATCAAATTTTGTACTTTTTACATTGCGTCAGAGATGCCCAGAATCACATGCCTACTAGACACACTGTGGCGGTATTCCTGGACCTGTCTAAAGCGTTTCACAGGGTTCTGAAATATAAGCTCTTAAATAAGTGCTATCAAGATTTTGACATTCGAGGCAGAGCACTGCCCTGGATCTCAAACTTTTTGAATCACCTCAACTTCTGTGTGAAACTGCAAGACAGCCTTTCAGGCTTTTTCAAAATGCATCAGGGAATACCACAAGGCTCTTTATTGAGCCCCATCCTTTTTTTCGTTGTTTATTTCAGAGATAGGAAAAAGCATTTATCCCTCTGAAGTCGCACTTTTAGCTGATGATGTTGTAATGTGGAGCAGTGGCTCCGACATAAATAAACTGGAACTTCAGGTGAATAAAAATCTGGTAGCAGTTCAAGAGTTTGCAGACGACCACAAACTTAATTTTAATGCTTCCAAATCCTCCAGCTGCCTCTTCACTACAAACAGACATCTTTATAATTATTCTACTGACATATCTCTGAATGGAGTCCGCTTGGATTGTAATAAACACCCTTCCTATCTCGGATTCAATGTGGATCCCGAAGTGAACCGCAGTAAGCATATGGAGAAATTGGTCGATAAAGCAAGAAAATGACTTCAAATCATGAAGTATATCTCGGGTAGAGAATTGGATTCTGACGGCACTACCCTTAGAATAACCTACATCACCCTAGTCCGCCCTGTCCTTGAATACGGTTACCTAATCTATCAATTGGCTTCGAGTACTAACTTGAGGAAATTAGGGAGAGTACAGCTCAGGGCGGCGATAATCATCGCTGACCTTAGAAAAAGTTGCCCAAACGACGTTGTTCGCTATGCGGCGGACATCCAGCCTTTGGGAATGCGTTTTAAGGTGAATTTCTACAAGTATTTTAACAAGGTTAAGATTTTTGGTCCTTATAATCGGACCTCAACCTTTATTTTAAATTGGACAAACGATAAACGCCTAAAGCGAAACCGCGCACTTAGTTATGTGTGGAGTTCGGAATTTATCAATCTAAATGTTGAAACATCTATACCGTTTAGCCGTTTTGCTCCAGATACTTCTTTTACTCATGTTAACATCCGTGGGGAATTGTCGACTGATATTGTCAAGGCAACCGTCACCCGCAACTCCTCAGGCAAATGGCTCTTGAAATCATTAATGATATTCCAGCCCAGGCCCTTGTGATATATACAGATCGAAGTAGATCAGATAAGGGTAGAGCAGGGAGTGGCATTTATTGTAACGCCCCTGAAGGAGATATAAGATGCAGCATCAGAAACTCTGATTATTGCTCCATCTTCAGATCGGAACTTATCGCCATCAGCAAAGTCTTCGCTTATGCTCTCTGTTCAAGTAGTGAAATTATTATATGGATTCTGACAGACAGCAGACGCTCCATTCAGTACCTTAAAAACTGGCCTAAGATCATGGATAAGACCGGTCAGGATATTGTGCCTAAGCGTTTCGAGCTTGGACAGCGTAAGTCAATATATCTCCAGTGGATACCGTCTCATGTTGGGGTGTATGGTAACGAAACAGCTAACGATCTGACAAGAAAAGGTGTTTTGATCTCCTTACACGCACTTCCACTGATTTATGCCCAACCGAAATGCGTTCCTACTACAAACATAAAACTAGCATGGTATGGAAAGTTTCTCCTGTTATTTCGTTGAAAAACCAAGCCTGTCACTTCTGAGTAAAAGATCTGGGTCTATCCAAACGGCCATGGCCGGATTCAGAAGTGAGCTTCTTTCATGCATGAAATTCAAAGAGGGAGAAAAGACGTTCCCCTTGTGTGCCTGTTTCCTCCCTGCCTCTTCCGCTCACCTATTGGATTGTCGTCTCCCTGAGACGGCTGTCGGCTGAGTAGGACGTCATCAGCGATTTGCTTATGCGCAAGGTCTCTTGGACTTTGTGTAGGCTTTCCTGCCCCAAGGGGATTTGAAACAACAACAACAACAAAATAAACATTAATTGCAATAAGTAACTTTCAGCAAATCAAATACTATCAAATACTAAATACAAATCAAATACTATCAAATATCAAATGTAAATCAAATATACTATCAGATATTAAATACAAATCAGATACTATCAAATACTAAATACAAATACTATCAAGTACTAAATATAAATACCATCAAATAGTATCAAATACAAATACTCTCACATACTCTCATGCACTAAATACGAATCAAGTACAAAAAGGATCATGATCTTATACTATTTACAATTACATACACTGTTTACCATGGCCATAGTAAGGAGCTAACCTGTCGTAATGGATGACTTTAGGCTTAGAGTTCGATGCCGTACGGATCCGAACCACGACGTCGTTCAGCCTTTTAAGACTGTGAAAGGACCATCCTAAGGTGGCTGTGGTTTCGGAGAAAGTCCTTTTCGACGAGTCGGATTCCATAACCACACCTTGTCTCCTTCGTTGAAACGATGTCCAGTAGCTCTCGTGTCGTAGCGGGTCTTCATCTTCTTCGTCGCCAAGTTGACTCGTTCTCGTGCAAAGTTGTGCATCACTTCAAACCGGGCCTGCAGATCTTGAATGTATTCCTCAGGCGATGAAGGCGCATCCGGAGAGCGACCAAACAAAAGATTACATGGCATACGAAGGTCACGACAGATGAACATTTGGGATGGAGAATTGCTGGTAGTCTTGGGTTTCTCTTCGACCTTAGTATGATTTCGGCAGCTTCCTGAGCAGGGTCTTTCAGACGAGACGTCGGCGTTTCCAGCTGAGGATTCCTTCTGATGATCGATAGTCATGTCCTCGGATGCTGAAGGCAGTTTATTGGTTTTGAAGTTGTAGGGATATATATTTATTTTAAATAACCAGTTAAATTTAATTTTAAGTTACTTTCCTATAAGCCTTCATTCCCCTAATTGTCAGTGCCAGAATATTTAAATTTGGTAGCGTGGGTGTTAGAAAAAGTTAAAATAATAACGTACCAGTATGGAAAGTTAGAGAGAGTCTGGGAAATCTCTGTGCATTGTTGTACGCAAGCTTCCGCTTAGCAATTATTGCTGGTTAGACGTGGCTTAATAGCTGTTATCTTGCTGCCATTAGACTCATCGACGCGCTGTAGAATACAGGATTGTATAAGCCCTGTAGTTTAATTCTACTATTTGTGAATATCTCCAATTCTGAGCTTAGATTCTACTGTTTCAGTTACCGCCCAAGTAGAGGCGTAGTATGTTAGCATCAAGTTGACGCATTGTAAATAATTCAAAGAGGTAAAGGGTATTTTTAACCCTTCTTCGGTGTAATCACTATTTCTCCAGATTCTACACAACGGATAGACAGTAAAACCTTACAAAGTCTAAAAAAAAATTGTATTTCCTTAAAAGGTCCAATCCGAGTATGCAAAGATCTGTAATATCTGCCACATATGTTGTATGATAATAGGCGGCACTTCCAAAGGTAATGTTCACGTTTAACTTTCCATCTCTGTCAATTTTTTCGCCGGACGCAGTCTGGAGGGTAAGACAGGATGGCGTCCAAAAGTTTATCTTAAAATCGTTGAGCTAAATATTTCCGAATGATGGTAACATTAGCTCCTGTGTCAATGATCATATTGCAAGGAACTCCCATATGCCCATTGATGGAAAGTCCGTTGCCACGCACTGCAGAAATCTTGAGCGCTTTAAAACAAGGTTTTTCACTATCGCTCAATTTCCATTCCGCTTTATGATCAGGAAATTGCTTCCTACGTCGTTGCTGGGAAATGATCTTATTTTCCGTACCTCGGGGTATTCTGCAGTTCCTTCGTACGTAGCCTTCAGCTCCGCAGTTCCAGCACTTTGGTTTCTTATTACCCGTTTTCCATCTCATGGCATTTAATTGTCTGTTTATATCGTCCGTCTTATTTTCCGTGCTCTGGGGTGTTCGGCAGTTCCTTCGCATGTGCCCTAAAGCACAGCAGGTCCAGCACTTTACGGTCGGTTTTTTATCACTAATATACCGTCACAAGGCAGTCAGTTGTCTTGTTAAATCATCTAGACCAGTGGTGCCCAATCCCCGGTCCGCGGACCGGTACCGGTCCGTGGATCAAATGGTACCGAGCCGTGGGCCGCCCATTTCATTGAAACTGAATTTAAATTCTAGGTTTATACCCCAAATTAAAAACATCTGTGTTTCATTAAAATTAAACTGGACATAAGTAACACATTAAATTAAAATTGGACATAAACAACAGACTTAGGGTGTCATTGTCTCCGATTACCCCCAGATGGAACTGTCTCATTGCAAAGAAACAAGCTCAGGGTTCTCATTGATTTAACGTTCTAGTAAGTTAAACTGTTCTATCACTTTATATTTATTTTTTGGTGTAACTGTATTTTATTTTGAAGGCATGTATAAAACCAATTAAATTAAAATTAATAAATCAAAATAATCTAAAATATAAACAATCAACGTCCGCCACCCCCCAGTGGGCCGCGGTAAAATTATCAAACGTTGACCGGTCCGCGGTGATAAATCACGGAATTGGTTGGAGAACTCTGATCTAGACGAGCAGCCATTTGATTCACTGGCTCTTGGACTTGCGCACCCCTGATTAGGTGTCGGTCTTTGCGAGTTGCTTGCTGGGCTGTCTCGAATTTCATGGCTCACACCAGAGCACTTTTTAAGTCCTTCACATCAGCCATTCGCAATGCTTTTTGTATTTCAGGACCCCGGATGCCGTCGATAAAGTACTGCAGGGACAGCATTTCCCTTGTTTCTCTTGGGCACTTCGTAAAGGCGAGGGGAGATAGCCTTTCAATATCCGTGGCGAGCTCCTGGAGTGTTTCTGTGAGCTTCTGTTGGCCGGATTTTAATTGAAGCCTGCTGTAGTCTTTCAAACATTTCTTCCCAAAACCCAGCTCCAATGCACTGGACAGAGCTTCGAAATCTAGCCTTTGGTTTTCGTGAAGAGTTTGAAGGATATCCGCTGCGTCTGTTCTCAAAGAAGCGGCGAGATGACAGGCCTTAGTTTGGGAATCCCATTCATTCGCATCCTCAGCTATAGAAAAATGTGTCTTATATACTTGCCAGGAGGTCTTCCCATCATATGTGGATAACTTCAGGGAGGAACAAGAAGGCACAGATAAAAATTTAAATCCATTAGAATTGCTCACTGCCGTCGCTACGAATTTCTTTAAATTATCAACCTCTTTGGCAACTGCGGAAACCCTGTCATCAATTTGTTGTTGGACGCCAGAAATCCTTCCTTCGATTCGTTGTTCCACAACAGAAACTCTCTCTTCTATTCGTTCTTTTACAAAGGAGACTCTGCAATCGATTTGCTGTTCCTCGGACAAAACTCTCTCTTTTATTTGTTCTTTGACAGAAGAAACGTTTTCTTTAATTTGTCCAACTTTATTTTCAACCGCATCAATTCTGCCTTCCATACCCACGAATTTGTTTTCTATTATGCAGGTAATTTCTCTTTTCATTTCTTCTTTACCTGCTTCAATCCTTTCTTGTATGGCTTTCATCTCTTTTTTAACTGAATCTTGACTAGCTTTCATCACCTCTTTAACGGAATCTTCGCCAGCTTTAATTTCTTCTTTAAATGCAGCAATGGCTGCCATAAATTGCCTTAATTGTTCTTCCATCACTCGTGTAAATGGCATTCAATGGATGGTTATGGACTGAATGCACAAGTCGTTAAAAAGGTAATAAAGTTTATTCTTTTCACAAGAAATAAAGCAAGATGCTGAAATATTTCCTCAGCGATATTCGTACAATATCACAATATCTCCAACGTTACACAGAACTCAATTCAAAAAACAGAGAAACTAATTCTATCTCACAGCAAATTCACTACAATCAATCACAGCATTAAGTAAACAACAGTTCACTTAAAACAGCTACAACTACAACTGAGATGAGGTGTTTTAATTCGGCTTTTATAAGCTTTTTAATTAGTCACCAGAATATTCAGGTAAAACCTCGATTTTTCTAAATTTTTGTGGATGACAACAGCAATTACGAGATATTTATTTATTAAATATTAAATGCATTTAAATATTAAATGCATTAAATATTAAATGCATTCTGTTTTATTTTAATTTTCCGACGTAGCTTCCACTTCAAAAATCGTCTGTGTTGCACTGGAAAATAAAGCAATTTTAATTACAATTCTAAATAATTAGCTAAATCAATACGAAAACCGTAACAATATACACAGTCCAGTCACATTAATGTGACCACCACGTACTTTCCATGTCAGAGTTAAATAACCAATCACAGAAGGCAGGTGGCAGCACAGTGCAGTTGAGCGTATATAAAGGGTGTGTGAGGGCTTCGGAAAACATTTCAATCGTTGGCGTAATGCAGAAACGAAGCGATTTATCCGACTTCCAAAAGGGCATGATCATTGGCTTTCGGGCCAAGGGTGGAAGCATTTCCGAAACGGCTGAGTTTGTGAACTGTTCGCGTGCCGCCGTGGTAAAAGTGTACCGTGCATGGCAAAATGGGACTGTCCAAAATCAGCGACGTGGCAAATGTGGTGCACCACGGGCCATAGATGACAGAGGCGAACGACGGTTGCGGAGATGCGTTCGGGCAGATAGACGGGCTACCGTTGAGCAACTGACCACCAAAATGAACCAAGGGGCTACCAAAAGTGTCTCCCAAAGTACTATTCAGCGAACATTGCTGCGTCTGGGCCTCCGAAGCAGACGCCTGGTTCGTGCACCTATGCTGACTGCTGTTCATCGACGGCGAAGGCTAGAATTTGCACGCCAGTACAGCAGCTGGACGTCCACTGAGTGGCGACAGGTTGCGTTTTCGGATGAATCGCGTTTTATGCTCCATCGGACAGATGGACGTTGGCGTATAAGGCGTGAAACCTCTGAAAGGAACCACCCTGCAACCATTGCCGGAACGGTCCAAGCTGGAGGCGGGAGCATTATGGTCTGGGGAATGTTTTCCTGGCATTCTCTAGGTTCACTGATCATTGTGGAAGGCACAATGGATCAATACAAGTACGCATCTGTCCTTGCGGACCATGTTCACCCCTACATGCGCATTGTTTTTCCTCAGGATGATGGCATCTTCCAGCAGGACAATGCGAGGTGCCATACAGCTGCCAGTGTACGTGCGTGGTTCGAAGAGCACCAGGATGAGTTTACCGTCCTCCCCTGGCCAGCAAACTCACCTGACTTAAACCCAATCGAGCATCTGTGGGACCATCTCGATCGAGTTGTTCGCGCCATGGATCCTCAACCGCGTAATATAGCGCAGCTGGCCACGGCATTAGAGTCGGCATGGCTCAACATCCCAGAGAACACCTTCAGGGACCTATGTGACTCTCTTCCTGCACGTCTCGCAGCAGTCCGCTCTGCGAAAGGTGGTTATTCTGGCTTTTGACAGATGGTCACATTAATGTGACTGGACTGTGTATAAAGCGTGCTGTCGCAAAGTTAATTAAAGCTGATCGTTATATCGGGATTTGCCTATTAAACTAGTATTACTAGTTCAAAACTCAGGCGGAGAAAATATACAAAATTCGATTTTAAGGCAGAAATGGTAATAAATATCTGTAAGCCTTTTTTTTTCTGTGGAGATGCAGACGTTGATATAGTCTCACTGCTTGATCTAGTTGTGCCCGATTACTCACTTCTGAAAATACTTGTCAAGGTAAATAGTACATCAGGATAAATGGGCAGAGCAAAACGAATTTCTATGTGTCAGTCAGCATGAAATGGCTTTAAAAAAATATGTCTGCGAAGGAAAGCAATCATCTAATTGTTCCTTGTGCTCTCTTTTTCTTCAGTTTGCGGGATTCATCGAAATATAAGCCCCCCCCAAAAAAAACGCTTAGCATATTCATTACCTTGGCACATATCAAACAGATTATTATACATTTTTCTGACGACATTGTAGAGGTCTTTTTTTAATTTTCTAAAGTTATTTTTATTTTTGCACAAACCTTTAATTTTTTTCTCATTTCCCTGCCGGAATGAGTTTTTAGGATTACGTTTTATGTAAATTAGGTAGAAACTAGTATTTAAGGTGAAGTCTGGATCTCTTCACGAGAAGAGCTAGTAGAGGGTGTTCCGCCTTCCGGCCACGTTGTTGCTAAAAGTGTAACATTGCTACTGTTCGGCCGTATTGCTATGTGCCTGATGGTATCCGCCGGTGATTTTAACACTTTCATGGCGGCAGTGGCGAACCTTTGTCCCACCTCTAAGTCCTTGTCCTCTAAGTCTTGTCCACCTTTGTCGCTAAGAGTCTGTGCCGCTCTCCGCAGCGCTAAAATTGAAACGAAACACAAATTCCTTTAAAACGTGATTATTTTACTTCGAAAAACAATAATCAATTGCAATTAATGACAGTTCTCACTATGATGATTTATTTGTGTTTACAGACATAAAAATAATAATAATAAAATAAAAACCAAAAATCGTAAATATTGCATAAATCAGAAGCTCTCTGAACTCTGATATTGATCAAAACAAGGTACTACACATAATGCTGGTTTTGATGTGCATGTTTTGCACAGATAACGAGTCTATCGGCGAATTTTGTGCGAATTACATACGACACACTTCCGTGTTGGTGTAGAATTACTTGAGGTTGCTGCTATTATGTCCAAATAATGTTGTCCTTCCATGTGCGGCATATTGGAGGATTTATGAAAGAGAACGAGAAACGTAATAAAAGAAAGAAATGAAACATAATAAAAGTGAAAGTACTGCAAATTGTGCTCGTGGCGCCACCTGGTAGAAATGTCGTAAAGACAAAATATTAGGAGTCTACTATACCCTCAAATATCGATGAAATAAGTCGCGGGACACGCTGCAATAATATAGAAAAACCTTGAGTAGAGGACGAGTTATCTCGTCCATCGGGATGTTAGGGACCAACTCAGTTAGTTAATTCTCTGCAGCTCCGCCTAGTTTTATTTGAGTTACTTTTAGATTAGATCTATTTTATATCTTGAATTACAGCCTAAGTGGAGGCTTATTGTAAGCCCTAGAAGGGGCCATCTGTGCATTTATTTTGAATTGGAATAAGGGTAAGTTAACTCTTTCTTGGACTTGACATTTGCTTACAAAAACTCTGCGATAAGTCACTATACAGTTCTTCAATATTCTAGCCCTCAAAGACTTCTAAATTAGCTAGGCTATAACAACATACTTTTGGATTACAAGTGTTTTTTAAATATTTATATAAATGAAAAATATTCCCGATTATCCGACATATAAGCAGGACTGAATAGAGGTAACGATAACCCGAAATGTTACATAGCATGGAGCTACCAGAAATTAGCTACCATAGTGGACCCACAGAATGAAAAACATTTTTTGATAAACTTACGTTGTAAAATACTGTCATACTTACTGCACATTAAGATCAAAGCAATTTTATTATTCTATGATTGCAATGGTAAAATTATTTTATTTACTAATGAAGATAAACAACCTCTTGTGATAGTTAGTACTCTGCATAAAAAGTGTAGAGCAGCA
>KK119278.1:29734-88656 GCA_000611955.2 Stegodyphus mimosarum | reverse complement strand
TGAAATAACAAAATATGTACCCTGCAAAGTTATTTTGATAGAAATTACGTATTGTGGTTTATTTTCGAGTATTACTTTTAGTAGTAATGACGACAAGAGAAATTTCTCCTATGCGGCTAGACTTTTATGGTATGTAGGATAATGGTAAATCTTCCTTGCATATTGAATCATAATGATTTATCTATTATTTATTATAATAGATCATAATGAATTAATGTAATAAATATTAGATAAATAATAGAAATGTTCTGAAAATATGAAAGAAATTGAGAATAGAATAGTCTGTCAAATATCCGTTTATTCTCCTGCAATTTTTAGTTACTGCCAAATAAGAATATATTTTACATTAAAAAAAAAAAACTATTAAATCGGTGTCGTTCTCTCACGGACAGCAGGTGAAAAAAAGTATGAACAAGAAACAGTATTCAGTGCTGCTATCAAAACTAGCAAAAACGGAGTATTTATATTGTTGCGTTATACGGGTTCGTGGATTTGAGAGTATCCGATGAAAACACGATGCAGAACAATAAAAAGCACAATTTATTTACAAGAATCACTATTTACAGCACAGTTCCAAAATTACCTTTAAAAGCGTCGAAAATCTACAATAAATACGCTGAAACAATCAGCAACACAGCTTCAAGCTGTAACTGTAAACGTAGCTTCACGGCAACACTAAATTTATAATAAACACCGTGGAACAATCACCAATACACTGTCGAGCTATACTGTAAAGGTAGCTTCACGGCAAAGCACTATCTCGATCGCTTTCCGTTCACAAAACTCTCGCGTAGCTTAGCACTCACAGTAAGCAGCGATTCTCACAATTCTCACAATCACTCTCTCTCAGAAACGCAGGGGTTTATATAGCTTTTCTTTAAGTTCCACACGTTTCGAGAAATATCTCGACAGGAAGTTATTCTAGAAACTTCCCGATTGGACCATGGGATATCGCCAATTTGGTCGCCAAATGAGCGATAAAGTCGCTAATCTGGCAACCCTACCATACACTATTTTATGGCAACCCTAGTGCTATGCCGGAAAGCTTACATACAGGCGCAACCGCCGCATTTTTCGCAACAATATATAAAAAAAAATCTGCAATTGTGATCTAGTTTAAATTAATTTCAGCTTAGGAAGAAAGGAATTTCAGGCCAAAAGTGTAGTAAAAATAGTTAAAAATTTAAACGGCGGAAGAATTTTTAGGAACAAGTATGGAAATTGATTGGTTTATGATGTATTCATCCTAGGTTGCTGAGATAAGATAAATCAATGAACTGACACCAAGATTCTGAATAACGTAAATGAATGTTACAAGAAGAGAGTAATTAGATTAATAATAATGATTTTCTTAAGCAAAATAGTTATGTATTCCATGCCCGCTCAACATGCGATAAAGTGTATATAGCGCTGGCAAAAATGACCCGAAAGCACGTTTTTTAGAAGAAAAAACGGTACATTAAGCACAGTAATATATAAAATTAAATTATAAGCTGTTATCTCCTTCCTTTCCGCATGCCTTTGTTGTGTAATTGGAAGTATACTCGACGAGTTATTGTTAGGTCCAGGATTCGAGTCCATCTTTCATGTCTCCTGTTTTAAAAATAAAATGATAATAACAATAATAATAGTAATAAAAACCTAGTGACTCTACAGTAGGGCCCGAACTAAAAAAAGAAGGGGGGTGTCGATAATTCATCACAACCAGGCCCCAGTCGCCCTTTAAAATGGGTGCCTTTAAAAAGTATTTTCTCACGCCTTTTCGCATGCCTTCAGGGTGTAATTGGAAGCATACTCGACGCGTATTCGAGAGGTCCAAGGTTTGGGTTCTGACGAGGGCACTGAAAATTTTTCATGTCTCCTGTTCCAGAAAAAAAAAAAAAAAAAAAAAAACCTAATGACTTTACAAAATAAATCAAATGTTAGCATAACACACTTCGTTTTATGAGCTATCATGGTAATTTCATGAATATGAAAAATGACGAAAGCGATCTGTTATGAAAGTCGACAAAAAACGTTAAATACCCCATTGATTGAATTCGATTGGATAAAAGCACAGTAAACTATCTGTCTAAGGCCCATATCACACACGCATTTGAACAACGCACGAACAACTGTTACGGACAATTTTTCTGCCTGGTTTACTATTGAACGAAAGACATGCGAATTTTTCCTTCCTTTTGAAAAAAACTGCAAGTTGTTTGTTTTTACCAATCAGCTATCAGCTTCGGCTTGTTTGTAATGGAGAATCAGTTTCCCCTGTGTTAACCCAAAAGCGATCTATGGGGATTGACTGTTGTAACAAAGCAGAAAAATTGTTCCAAAGAGTTGTTCTTCCGAAACAAACAGATGCGTGATATGGACCTGAGAGGAGCGATTCCTTCGTGGACAACTTTGCAAGAGAAATTGGTTTATATTTAAGTTATACATAGAGAAAGCCACGAAATGCAGTTATTGCTTGACTGATAATGATTACAGTGATACAATGATGTCAATACACATATGTAGGTAAAAAAAAATATTCAGATTTGTAGAATTTTTATGCAAAATTGTATGCTTTTTTGAATAACAAAAATTTGCAGATGGTTGTAGAGTAACATGCATATAAATTCTAATTATTCCAGCTTTTAATTATTTACTTTTTCATAAAATTACGGGTTCGTTTGAAGATTTCTTTCTTTCTCAAAATTTAATTCATTTAAATTGGACAGCAATTATACAATGTTCTTGGAAAATTTATTTACCTTCCTTCTTGCCATTTTTCATTACTGCTTGGAATATATAAGCACGGCAGTGAACATTCATTCAGCAGTGAATGAAATATAAAAGGTATATTCGGGCGTATAATGCGCACATTTAATACAAAACATAAGATTGAAATTTACGGGTGCGCTTTATACGCCGGATATGAAAATGTTAGATATAAAAAAAAAGAAAAGATGAGCCTACAAAAATTATATTCTACATGTACCTAAATGCTGTTTATTTAAAAGAAATGATATTCCTTATGAGCTTGAAAACTTTCCTTATTTGACAACATAAAAAGTTTGTCATATTCGTCTTCCGTCATATCTGCAGGCACATCATTAAATTCTATTTCATCTTCACCGTCACTGTAATTCCGATTCATAAATAAATAATCATCTTCCGGTCCATCTAGATCAGGGATGAGCAAACGTTTTCGTTCGCGGGTCAAAAATCGAAAAAAAAAAAAAGTTCGGCGGGCCAAGGTAAATTTTTCTAAAATTTTAAAAACATATACAAGTATTACAATTTAAATATGTTAATGAGAAGAATGAAATTGCGCTTTCATTTTTAAAAGTTTCTTATATTGAGGTTCGAAGTGAGATGTACTGATTCTAAGGAACGAGGCTAACTGCTCATCTGTCACTCTACTTCTTAAATAATTCTTTCTAAGGTTCATTGTTGAAAACACTTGTTCACATATATAAGATGAAGCAAACATAGCACTGATTTTCTGGGCGTGAGATATTAAATTCGGGAAACTCACTTTCGATAATGATGTTATATTCTTTGAAGACTGCTACAGCTTCATTGCAGATGAGACACACTGGTTTATCTTTTACAACTGTAAAAAATATTTCTAGGTCCATTCATCATTAAAAGCATGGCATTCTGAATCAACTTTACGTTTTTTAGTAGACATTTTGGGGTTGAAATATTTTACGAATAACCCAAACAAGCACTAGCTACGCTATACTTTTAACAATTTCAAAACCACTATTCACAATGATGCTATATGTCCGCAATCTTTCCATACGCAATCAATAATACTAGAATTCGCGACAAAAGAAAAGACCGCTGGCTGGAGCTTAAAATGCGCAGTCTGCCAAATGTGAGGTCTGATTCACTTATATTGGATTCGCATACTTCTCCCCGAAAAACAGATAACGATTCTTAAGCCAATCTACAACATAACTACCAAAGTACTTCCGCGTTTAACACTTTACCGATTGAAAGGTGTTTGTGCTTGCTATTTCCATCGATTTATGTTTTGTAAAACAAAAATAGAGACAGTAAAAAGATCATCAATAATTTGAACAAAAGGAAGAAAAAAAGTAATATTTAAACAAAGTAGAAAAGGAGATGGAGATATAATATTTAAATATATATTTCTTTTAATTTGCCTCGGACTGGAAAATTAAGATTCTATCCGCGGGCCGGATACAGTCTTCCAAGGGGCCGGATTTGGCCCGCGGGCCGTAGTTTGCCCATCCCTGATCTAGACTGTTAGATACGCGACATTTTTTAATGACGTTTGAATAATATCGGGTGTAATTTCCTTCCATGCTTTTATTATCCACTAACACACTAACTTTAGTCTGCATGACAGAGATGGCCTCCTTTTTCCTTCCTTGCCTTCGATGTTCACTTTAGAATCACGAGTTAAAATCACTACAGAAAGAGAAAACATTTAGCTCCTTATTCTGCAGATTCATTCGGGTCGGAAGTCCATTTCCAAATAATGTCCCCCAGTTCTCGAAACTCTAGAATAACATTCTTGTGCACAGCTGCACTGAATATAACGCGCCCTCTTCGCAGAATTATTTACTTACTCGAGCATTTCCCACACACACATATTGTTCCCCCTTATCGCTTTGCCAATTCAGTATAACATTGTACGAAAGCCTGGAAAAATCTTCGAAAGAATGACTTAAAAAGGTAAGAGTATCGCACATGTATCTTTCAAGTTTCTTCCCAAAGAAAAGGGTGCGCGTTATATGGCGAATATACCTAAAAACTCAAAATATAGCCTGAAATTATAGATGATCGATTTGACTCACCGGTGCGCATTTTACGTCGGAATATACGATACATCAATCGTGTATTCCGTAATAATCTTATATTAATCAATCTGGTTATCTATGTATATTTATTTGATCAATCTCTCTCTATATATATAGAGAGAGAGGAGAGAAAAGGAGAAAAAGTGAGAGAGAAAATATGAAAAGCAAAATACTCTTTTTAATTTTCAGTAGTCCTTTAATCCTTCCTTTTAATTTGAGTATTTTAATTTTCTGTCCTAAAAGAAAAGCAATTGCTTATAATAAATCTCTCCAAACTGTTTCATTTCAAAATTAAAGCCATCATACAATTCTTAATAAAGCGCTGACGCAGATAACTTGCAAAGTCTGTCAATAATAATTTTCGAAGCTTAAATATTAAATCTAATAAAGCAAACTGAAATTATCTGCTTGCGAATTATAACCTTTTTCTTCTCTCTTACAAGCTTTCATTTCAGAAAGTTTGAAAGCTTTCTGCAGAAAGAAACACAACGCGTTTCTTTTTGCTTGACGAGAAATAAAAAAGAAGGCATAAATCGGCGGTGACTGCAAACTTCTATTTTACCCATCTTCGTACTACGCCAACAACTTTTTCTAAAATATTAAGTACATGTATATAGGGTGAAATCATCTTTATCTTAACTCCTGAAGAAATGCCGACCGGGCAAAAATAATTCAGCGAGCCAGACTAACTAGTTTCCTCTAAACAAAAATGGCCGTTTAATGAAATTAAATTCATCACTTAAAGATATAGAAAACAGCTGTTCTAGAGAAAGGAAAAATTAAGAGAACAAAAGTGTTAGAAGCGAGTTGCTTTTTCGAGCAGAAGAGCCTTGTATCCTGAGCTGCATCCTCACCTTTATCCGAAGTTTTCCTCTTTTGGTATACACTCACGTTTGTGAAAATTGCCACACCAAGAACGAATCGTCATAATTGAATGCAATTTAATACACAGTTGAGTGGTAGTGGTACAAATAAATGATTAAATGTTCAAAGCAAACAAACAAGAACAAGAGATCAGAATCAGTATTTTGTGCGGCCACCACGCGCCGCAATAAGTGCTGCTACACGACGTGGCATGGAGTCAAACAAAGTTTGAATGTCTGACTGAGGAAGAGCATTCCATATCGTTTGTACGCGTACCCAAAGTTCGTCTGCAGACGCAACAGGACGAGGATCACGAGCAAGACGCCGACCAATGACATCCCACACATGTTCAATTGGCGACATATCCGGGGAACACGCAGGCCAAGGAAGAAGCTGTACCTGCTGCGCTGCAAAGAAGGATTTAACAATCCGAGCAGTATGAGGGCGGGCATTGTCCTGTTGAAATACAGCGCCTGGCAAGCTTTGAAGGAAGGGAACAGCTTCGGGCTGTAGAACTTCACGGATATACCGGTTGCTGTTCAGATTGCCCACAATTCGTAGCAATTGAGATCGTCTATGATATGCTATGGCGCCCCAGACCATAACTCCGGGTGTTCGTCCACTGTGGCGTTCGATAATGCACTCCGGAAGGTGGCGTTCACCGGCATAGCGTCTGACACGAATGCGGCCATCATGGTACCACAAATTAAAGCGGGATTCGTCAGAAAACACGACATGCTGCCAATCAGCACGCCAGTCTCTATGCTGATTGGCCCATTGTAGCCGCAGGCGGCGATGGTCGTGCGTTAGGGGGATCCTGTATAAAGGAGTCCGTGCGCGCAGTCCACACTGCAGCAGACGTCTACGAATTGATGAAGCACACAATGAAACACCTGTAGCTATTGACCACAGTGCTGCCAATTGTCTAGAGGAAGCTGTACGGTCCGTCCGCGCCATGCGGACCAGGTGTCTATCATCGCGAGCTGACGTCACATTTCGGGGTCCACTCCCGGATTTCCGAGTTGTCCGACACTCGTCCGTCCACTGCTTCCAAACGCGCATCACTGTGCTGCTGTTACGCTGCACACGAGAGGCTACTGCACGATACGACAATCCAGCTTCACGAAGGCCGATGATTCTCCCTCGTTCAAACTCTGTAAGTTGTTCAAATCTCGCTCTCTTTCGTCGACGAGGCATAAGTACAGATTGAGTTAACGTTTACCACTAGCAGATAACCACCGATAACCATACACGCCTCGCTACAGCCGTCTATTTATTCGGATCCATCAGCCGTTCAGAGGGCGCTGCTCAGCATACGCATGCGCTACGGATTTGCAATTCTAATCATTTGCATATCATGCGCTACTTTGCATTTCCTGAAAATTTCAGCTCACTCGCGTAAGTCCTTCATGGTGTTGCAATTTTCACAAACGTGAGTGTATATTAGTTTATGATTTAAAATATTTTGCTTTCTTACTTTCTTTAATGATGTAAATATCAGCTTAATGAATGAAAGTTTATGAAAACATAGAGTCAAATAAGTAATTATACAAACTTGTGGCATTAAATGCAATTTCAATACAAGCCTCTATCAGCAAAGCCAAAAATCTATGCCAGAGAGAGGGTTAATTTTAGAAACAAGGAATTATATCATAAATGATATGAAAAAGTGCGTATCGAGTAATCTAAATTCATCAAATATATTAAAAGAGCAGGTTCAAGGAGAATGAGATCACTGAAAGTGGAGAAAATGAAAGAAGTAGAAGAATATTGGGTAAAGAAATGCATAGAAGAAATTTCGGAAATGAAATTAAAAATTTGAAAACTGGCGAGACAAGAATACTTGTTGGATTCAGAATCGCTCACCAGATTCAGAAAGGTATTACTTCACAGCATCTTCTGAAAGATTAAATTGTTTTTGACCATGAGTACTAACTCCCGAGACAACTGGGAAAAGTGGGGACTGTAACTGAATGTCATCGTAGTTGAGATAGAAAGAAATGTACATGCACCGTTCGTTTAGTCAACAAAAACACGATACACAGCCCAGTATAGCTTCTATATTCATTAGAAGTAACTGAGACGTGATGAATACCATCCTAGATGGACTAATAGTTTACCTGCAGCTCGGTATAGGGGTTAGCGTCGCTGACTGCCGCGGCGAAGGGCCTGGGTTCGAATCCCGGAGAAGGCATCAATGTTTGTAAATTAAATTTGTATTATAGTGTCAGTGCGGCATGGCGACACTCTAAATATGCGGCGATCCGAAAGTCCTCTCGTGTGGTTTGGTGGAAGGGGAGAGGAGTGGGAGACCCTCAGACCCGTCCCCCCCAGGGTGCTCTCCATCAAAACTTTGAGCGGAACTGAGCCAAATCGCACTCTCACCTGTTAGGTGCTCAAGGCCAACGACAGGCGTAATCTAGCGTTCCTTGCCACGAGGAATTTTGTGGGCTTGGTCTGACTACGTTAGACAAGTGAATATAAGCAACAACAATAGTTTACCTAAGATTCATTTTAGTTCGTCGGGGGAAATATTGTGAACTAACCAAATGACAGTGCTCGGTAGGGCTGCATTAACCATTAAACCATTAAGCAATATAAACACGTAATTAGGCATCAAGGAAAGGGGGTACTGCGGAAAGGTCCTTGGGTATTCATGAAAGAGGGCATCAAAAAATTTCGCATTGCAGGTTTTTACCATGGAATGCATGGTGCAGCTAAAGCAAAATCGAGGGAAAGAAGGAATGAAGAAAAACATGGCGCAAACGCATTTGGGGGGGGGGAGGCATCAAAATCTTTTAAGTGCTTGGGGCCTCTAAAGGTCTTAATTCTGTCCTTGTTCTCAGAAGCGCAATAGTTTAGTGATAGGAAAAGCCTGTGGCATACCAGCGAAATTCCCGGATGAAAACGACTGCATTTGAAATATATGGATTGTTAACGTGTGATTCTATAAACATTTTGCAGGTGGTAGCTGTGAACAATAATGCAAAATTATTTTACGGCTGTGCTGAATTCAGTTTCTTCCGTCTCAGGTTACTACATGTAGCATACACCTGAAATAGAACGACTCCTAGAGATCATATTAATTAGAACAATCTAATAATAAATTTATTTTACTTGATTTGACTCACCTGGCGACTAGCTTGCTATAGTCTCTTAAAAATCCTTTATTTTCCCCTTCCAAATTCGAACCTTGATTCGAATTTTATATTGCTAAACTTACACGTTAAAAATAAATTGCCTTTTTTTTTATTTCAGTAGCCTCGAAATTGAAACAAAACGTAAGAAATACATACGAGAATAAATGCAGATTGTTTACGTTTTTAGTCCTGTACAGAGGGTAAAAATTTTTCCAGCATAGGAGAGTTTACTGTTTTGAAAATATTGTTTTTGTACTTTTCTAAAGCGTTGGAAATAAAATCCATTGCCCTGATAGAGACAGATGATTGTCAAAGGGTAAACGAAACTGGTCAGAAATTTTAAGATGGAGTGAATAAAACAGTAATAAATATCGAAGTTACATTGGTTTGAGCAAACCTAACATCTCACAACCAACATGATAGCACTACGTTCCTAAAAATTCCATATGCATTAATTAGTAATGCTATTTCTGTTTCTTATTCATAGCTGTATTGCATTCGCTCAACCGTACTTTAATTTGGTGAGTGTTTTTCTCTTACTGCATTAAAAAATGTCAAATGAAATGCGGGAGAAAGCGTTTATTTATTTATTTTTTTTATTATTATTTTTTAATTTTATTTATTTACTTATTTCTTGACTGAACAAAAGCTTGATGTTTCAAAAAAGCTAAACAATGGGGAATCCATGCGTAAAGTTTTCTTTGATTAGGTCGTTGGAACAGTGGTGAAAGGAGAACAAAAACAAGCGAACTAGAAAAGTAATGTTCTACTTTCCTTTGAAACAAAGACTTCAAGAGAGAAAATCTGTAAAAAAGTTAACTATGAGAAAATGATTGATGTTCATGTTGGACTACGACTTGATTAGTAGCGCTGCAATGTTCGCAAATGTAAACGAATAAATGCTCTTTAATCTTAATTTTTCTCCTTTCGTTCGCATAGTATGATACTAACTATAAGTTGATGAAAATTTGAACTAATGCGAAAAAAATTCGATGCAGTCTGCAACTCTGCATTGCTCTTTTTATATGTAAACTGCACTTTGGTAAGCCAACATATTGATATTTATGATTTTTTAAGGCATCCAAAATTATGGAATCCCTTGTTCTTGTGCAAGCATACACATTCCGTGTTCTCACATGACACAATGAAAATACACATTTCATGTAAAGATCTAAGAATATTTCTCAATATTTTAGAAATGCAAATTATTTAAATAAGTGCGTATTAAATGTTATAATACTTTATAATAACGTTTGATTTAAACTAAAAATGTCAGTTATAATGATATCAATATTACAGACGTTAATGTAATACCCTTATTTAGCTAATTAACGGTATTTTTTTTTTCCTTACGGCAATAATATACATGGTGAGTGTAAATAAAATGGTGTGTAGATAAGACCGAATAATGACCGATATAACTGTTAAAGACTTTAAAAATGAAATGAAAAATAAGAGTTTACTGAGTTATTTTAAAGTTATGTACAGGAATATATGCTAATAAGATGTGCCAAATTAACACACCTAATGGAAAGTAATTTGGTTACACTTTCAAAAACTGGTTATTCTTGGCGCCAGTTAGTGAACAGAGAGCTGTCACGTCTGTGGATTGACAGTAGCCATTCACATGATAGACTTTCCATTGTATTCTTTTCGTTGAGATGGAATAAATTTAAAAGCAAGGAAAAGACTGAAATTTTTCAAATTTAAAAACCGTTCATTATGTGTTTCTCAGTTTGAAAATTTTCTTTGATAAATTTAACAGGGTGAATTATTTATATTAAGAAAGAAACTGTACATAAATGAGTAAAGAAAATTGTTGGCTTTTTGGATTATTGGAATAATTTATTCGAATAGTATACCAATATGTAAATGAGTTAAGTAATAAATATTGTGCACTCTTCAAACTAATAATCCAACCTACACACACACACACATATAAATTTTTACTAGTACACCCTTTGGGTTTTACTTTCTTCGAGAAACAAATGGTTAGGACCTTCATAAGCAAAAAAATTCTCCGACTTTTCCTATTCTTTTAATAATTTTATTAGATATAGATATAGATAATGAAGTCAAAGTAGGACCGTGAATATAAATTTAGTTATAAAGGTCGACCTATTTCAATCTCCGGGAAATGGTTAAAAAAAACGAGAAACACAAAGGAAGATTATAAATTAAAATCTTAAAAATTTTGAAATCTTAAAAATGGAACACGAGTCTGTAAAAATACCAATTGCCGTAAAATTGCTCAAAATTCAGCTCCTCTGTTTAATACTGCAAACAGAACTTATCAAGGGGAAACTGTTTTGAAGTCCTAAACCAAGTTGATTAATGAGTTCCGAATACATGTTTCGTTCCTCTGAACCATTTGAAACTTTAAGCCGCTTTTCAACACTTAGACCATAAATTTTAAAATTAAAATTTCGAATGAATCTCAAATGAGTCTCAAAGTCAACTTTTTCCCCTGCGTGCATTCCCTGTAGAAAATGTCAACTTTTTCCCTGTAGTCAAAACAAACAAAACAAAGCTAAAAAAAAGTACAAAAGATAAACACTCACAAATGCTTAAAAGTAGCATCAGGAACGAAACATGTATTCGGAACTCATTAATAAACTTGGTTTAAGGCTTCAAAAGATTGTTGTCTTGACAATTTCTGTTTGAAGCATTCATCAGAGGAGATTAATTTCGGGCAATTTTATGGCAATCGGTATTTTTGCAGTCACATGTTCTATTTTTAAGATTTCTTTTAAACTATTCAGTTTTTAATTTGTAATCTTCCTTCGCTTTTCTCGGTTTTTGTAACCATTTCCCGGAGACTGACGTAGGTGGACCTTTAAATTTTAGGAACTAAATTTATATTTAATTTACATTCCTTTCTTCGACTTCATTATCAATTTATTATCGTCTAGCAGCTTTAGCGCAGATTCATATCTACTTTTTATTTAGTTTCCGCTTCAATTATAACTATTCTTTAGAGTATATATATATATATATATATATATTTAACAGATAAAAAAGCATTAGCTCACTCATGTAAAGCTAATTAAAATTTTGAGTTATGGAAATTTAATATAAATAAATAAAAGATTAATATTTCTGCGAACTAATTTTCAGTGTCATTTAAATTCAAAAGCATATGTAAATCAATTTCAAGTATCTAAACACATGAAAAAAATATTTAATATTCCATAAATTAATCCCAAAAATTTTAAAGAATTTTTTAAGACTAAATTAAAATGCATAAAGTGAATAATTGTTGAGCAGGCAGGAGACAGATCTTTTCAAGGGGAAGTTGCCTCCAAACCTAATTCTTCAATTACTCAATTCGTGTTTCGTCAACCATATAAGCATGGGTAATGAATTATTACGTATATACATATATATATATATACAGGGAGAGAGCGAGAAAAGATAAAAAGCCTTTTATGGTATATCATCCGTCTCTTTCAGCATTAAAGGGGCTCAATAAGGAAATTAGGACACTTAACTAGTATGCGAGTAGCATTCAAAATTTCAAGCCAGTGTATGCAATTTTCGGTTGGGAGATTTGAAAGATTTCGGAAGGGGAAAAAAAAATAAATAAAAAAACTTCATCCGGTCAGAATAACTGCCAAGGTAAAAGGTTTAAATTGAATTATTTGGGTTACGGCAAAGCATACAAGGAGTATTTGTCTAAGGAGAGGGGTACCTTCCTGGACGAATTTCTGAGGGGAACTGGATCTTTTCCACATTACACGTGAGAAACATTACAAAAGCTTCAATGCAGCCAGCCGGATAATTGAACCCTTGGTCGACCTACCGATATTCAACGATTTCATCATTCAGTCGCTGGTAGGCCCGAAGTAAAAGGAAATTATTCAAAAAGGATTTTAGAGTACTAAAACAAACTATAGCCAACAAAAAAAAACATATGATTATGAGTACTCGAAACAGTTTAGAACTTAACATTTTCTCGAATTCATCCATTTCCGCAAAAACTACCTGTCGAATGCTTTGCAGGGTTAATATTCATTGTTAGGTAATTATAGCAAAGTCAGTGATAGCCAGTGCCCATAATAAATAAATACTGGTTTCTGTGGTATTGTGGGTATAAAACATAGACAAGAGGCGTGAATAAATGTGTTCTACTCTGTGGTAAACTACCTTCGCCTTCTTTCCCATTTCTGAGAAAGTTTATATGTGGAGAACTCTTTCAGAGGCACATAATCCAGACTGTTTACTTCCCAGACTAAAATATAGGGGGTGACCTGGAGATGACTGGACAGTAATATCAAGGAGGTCTCTAAAAACACTTATTGTTTTTGACTGTCACATCAGTGTCAAAGACTACCTACAGACCAAATCCATCCAATTGTTCAAACATTGTGGATTCGGACAAAATGCCGTGTGTCAGGATGAGAACATTCTGATTTGCATCATAAAATGAATGCTGAAGTGCCTTGTAGAACATAAAAGGGAAATTGAACATTTTTCTCCTTGTTTAAGTTTTTAATCCCAGTATCACCGAGAATTTCTAGGGTATATTAGAGGGTAGAAAGGAAAATCGTTTACCTCCTCCTAGTGAAATAGTCATCATTTCGCAAGAAAAATGACTCAAAATAATATTGATGGCGGTGTTTTCCAAGAAGAATCTTTGCAGTACAGATAAAAGAAATTCTCTAACGCGTTACTGAAGTATAGCACTCTAGTTGCAGATGCCCAGCCCCCTGTATATTATAGCCCTTACATATAGTTAAATAAGAATTTCTGTTCTACGCCGCTGTTAACAAATTCTCGAAATCGAGTGATCTAGTTTATAAAACTGATAACATAACTAGTTTTAATTATAATATAGGTTAATATATTCTCGAGCGAGATTGGTAGAAATGAATTTTTAAATTGAAATATTTATGTAAATGTTAACCTGAAAAGTTTCATCTGTATCTGGATACAGTTGCAACGTTTTGAATTCGAAAAGTAAATTCAAATTTTAAAAACTTGGTAACTGAGGGGATTTCCTCAGATTTAATACTGGAAATATTATTACCAGGGTTGCATAAATCTGTGTGAAAGAAAACATACTGTTTTACAGGGCGAATTAGGAAGGCAACTGAAGGACTGATAGAATGGATATAAGTGTCCCCTAATATGAGAAGGAGGATACAGTTCACATAATAGATGGTTATCTGGCAAGCGGTTATTAATGGGTTCGCTTCCTGTTTTTGCATTCGCTATTACTTCCGGGACTATGTGAAACCAGGTGCTATTTGATAATTGCTTTGAATAAGAGATCGACAGGTTGAATGCTGCGTGCAGAAATTTCGGATACATGATAGACAAGCATGAGCGGTCATGTTGATCTTTTTGCCATCATTTTTTCGTTTAAGCCCTGCACTTTTATTAGCTCTTCATGCTTTCTGCTCTTGTATTAAAGCGCAACGTGTATCAAAGGTAATTAAAGGAAACACTGTAACTCAAAACTTTGGGTGCTTGCACGTCAGCAGATACAAAATTCTAGCAGAATATATGCTTATGCCAATTTTCCCATAGGTTTATATTACGTGATCTTATAAGCCAGGATGAGCAGATGTGCTAAATTTTCTCCGTATCACCACTGCGTATATCTTATAATCACATTAGGAGTTTTAAAATAAGATACATATTGAAACTTTAATATGCCTTTATTTTTCTATTATTCTTAGTTTTTCTGTTATGTGTTCGGAAACTTTTAATTCACATGTCTTCGAGCTATCTTAAATTGGTACCTCATGGTAAGGTAAAAGATGTGTAAGCATTATTGTGGTCCAAAAACGATTTTGCATTTTTCGTCAGTATCATTGTAGTGGATGTTGTGAATCCTTATTTAAGGATGTACTCAACACTCACATAAACTGTGAAAGTGATATTTCAGGAAAGTTTTGATAGTGTAAGATTTATGTCGTTAAAATTATTATTATTAGTTAGATTATTAAAGTTACTCATTATCATTATTCGTTAGATAGATTGTTAAAACTATTCAAGAGTTAGGCAATTAAAATTACTCGTTACCATTAAATTTTTTAACTATTTTAAATATTCAGAGAAGTTCCAATAACTTTTGAATTATTGACGCCAAACATAAACTATACAGCATCTTAATAGCAAATTAGAAAAAAAAAGTTCTTAAATTCTGACCCAATAATTCTTTTGAAGTAATTATCTGAGAGAATATAGTCTAAATTGCTTGAGTACATTATTTTTCTAAGTAATCGTATTTATTATTGATTTATAGAATTTCATTAGAATAAAAACAGTTCAAGACTAAATTTCAAAAAGTATATATTCCCATTTTCTTGAACTTGGGTAAAGAATTCACATAAGTATAACGAAACGTTTGGAATCCATTTACTTCAAGTCTTATTGAAGCAGATCTTTCATGTATCTGAAACAAGTGTAATAACCATTAAAATAAATTAGTAAAACAGTTTTTCCAAATCAGTATTATTTCTGCAAAGAAACCGAAAAATATTTGGCAGAATGTTCTCTGTTATTTCCCCTATCGCCTTATATAACTTTTCTCAATGTCTTCAGAAAATTTTATAGAAACGGGTTAGTAGTAATATCAGTTAATAACTAACGATGTTTTCCGATAAAACCGGGTTCCCTTAAGAACTTTTCCAAAATGCTTCTCGTTCGTTAACAAATTGACAAATGTAATGAAACCCAGAATAAACATGTTTAAGTCCCTGACAATTGCTTTAAAATGAAAGGATTGGGGGAGGGGGCAGGACGTCCTGTACAAATGAGTACTGCTTCAGTCTTTCTCGCTTGAGGGCCACATCTTATAAAGATCCATGAGTCATATATCAGTCAAATTAACATATGCAGAAAACTTATAAAAGAGAAGCAGGTTTGCTAGACTATAATTAATTTTTAGGGAAGAGATGGAGTTACCGATTTTTATAATATCTAATATTTTGAGTTCTTTGTTAAAAAAAACTAAATATCAGTAGAAGTTGAATCGGTACACTTTGTACTTTTTTCTTAATTTTGAATGAGTATGAAGGTGACATGATATATAGTGCATAACGATGTTACAAAATCCATTGACAATAAAAAACTCCTGTTACTATCGGGATGGAAGTCACTTCAGTCTCATTGAGAAACTTGGCATTGTTTTTGCTTTATTAAAAGATTAGATAGCCGTTAAAATCTGTGTTATAACGATTCGTAAAGTATTCGCCAAATATTAATCTGTTGGATGTATTCTTGTCTTTAATTTTGTGTTTTTCATTAGACTAAATTCACATTCGTAAGTACTGCCAAAAATAAGAAGGATGTATATTTATGTATTCCTGGCTACTTGTCTTCTAACACGTCCATCGAATAAAAATAAATTAATGTAGGATTTTCAAAAACTTGTATTTTACTGTAGAGTCACGTTTCAAATATGCAAATTCTACAGAGACTGCTTGTACATTTTCATAACGATTTCGGGGCAGCTTAATTAATGTATAAAATGTAAAGATTATTTTTTTAGTGTTCGATCCAATAGCCTTTCTTCTGTACTATAAGGTCTGCATAATGATTTCCGTGATAAAATTCCTTTTCGTAAAATTTTCTGGGGCACTATTTCCACTACTTTTCACAGTCCATCAGTCGTGGGGGGTTTGCACTTAGAAAGAACTCTTTTCAAGACAGCAGAAGCACAATAGTCCATAGGTGAAACATCAGGGGACTTCGCAGGAACACATTGAAAAAATATATATGCAATACCTGTATCAGTCTTCACTTTTTCAAAGAATGCACTGGTACATTTCGAAGTATGGCTTCTTGCTTTTTCTTGAGGATGTTTCATTATCTGAAGTCACTGGGATGAAGAAATGGAATATCTTCTGTAAATATTGAAAGTAAAACTTTCTCCTCATAGTACGCTGAGTTGATTTTAACATTTTCCCCCACTGTTCTTATTTTAAATTTCCCATTGTAAGAGAATCCTGCGACAATCATAAACACCATACTGAAAATGTCTTTGCATTGACAGAACCAGATTTGTACATTTTTTCTCTTCGTTTTCGATAATAAATGGATCTTTTCTTGTTGCAGTCATTTAAGTAAATACTTGCTTCATTAGGAATCACAATGTATTTCCATTTATCTCATGCGAAATAGTTTCCATACAGGAATCTAAAAATTGTTCCGCTCTGAGCCACATGTCGTGACAAAAACTGGCGAGCATTGTGTTTTTTTAGTTTTTTAAATTGTAAATCTTGATTTATTATTTTATCTATTATTGCTACAGATGTATTTAAAGACTTTGCAATTCATTTCTGCTTTTGGCACATTTTCACTTAGTACTTATAATTCAGCTTTAGAAACATTAGAAAGAGTATATTCCTATTTTGGGTATTCGTTTGGAGTCTTGTTTCCATGTAGAAGTAATGATTGACGGTTTTTCCCGTTCCGATCAACAATGTTGCTTATTTATTACTTAGAAATTCTAATATTATGCATTTCACTACG
Organism: Stegodyphus mimosarum; assembly: GCA_000611955.2. NCBI lineage: Eukaryota > Metazoa > Arthropoda > Arachnida > Araneae > Eresidae > Stegodyphus > Stegodyphus mimosarum. The sequence goes on along the minus strand of KK119278.1, from coordinate 71,360 downwards.
TTTTTGAAACATGAAATAGAAATATTTCTCTTCGGGAAGCCCGAAAATATGTTTTTCAATTCACAACTTGTTTATATGCGACATTTGGAAAGAAGAATAAATTTAAAAGTAGCATACAAAATTTCTCATTTCCAATAATCAAATGTTGCCAGAAATTTTTATTTCATAACACTTGCTTTTTTTTTTAATTCTTTATCGAAATGTTCTAAAAATGTGTAAACACCCTTATTTACTGAAGTTCAGGTAGAACGTTTTCGATGTCTGTCAAAATAGCGAGGAGAGCATTCTTATGAAAATTGCATTCTCACAGATGTCTGAAAATCTGCTTTTGAATTCCACTCTCAGATTTGAAATGCACTGTACATAATTGTCCGAGTTCCATATTGTAGTTTTATTCACCAACTCCGTCAGTTTTGGAAAGTGAATGCAATTTTAATTTAGCAACTGACTTTTCTGTAGGATTCATTTTTTCTCAAAAGTTCTTACAGAGTCATAAGGTTTATGAACCCCAGTAAGCGGTAGCACCCCAGTAAGGGGTAGTTAAGCTCATTGAGATAGCCACTAATAACGACAAGAAATACAAAGTCTTTTAACTGTTTCTCATCATGGACCTCGCAGATGGATTTCCCTTTAGATTCCCCGAATTGTTGAACTTCATCCTTCAAGGAAAACAAGCGTTGAAACATCTTTCCACTGTTCAACCAATGTATTTCCGCGTAATAAACAACGTCACAATGGTCAGCTTCTAAACAATTCAATAACTGATTACTTATGATTAAGCCCTTTGGACTAGAGGAAATTAAAAACTTTCGCGGCAACAGTCGTTATATGTTCAAAGTTTGAGAAATATTTCTTGAACACATTTTCTTGGTGTATGTTACAGTGGAAAGCCATCATAGTACCATTTCCACATGGCCTTTGCATAAGATTTGAGTAATGTTATTACTCCTTTTTTTTTGTCCGATCATAGAAGGAGCACCATCTGTGGTTATGACAGGTAAGTTGCTCAAGTCTAACTCATATTAGCCAAGGATTTTGTCAAACTCGAAAACAAATCTGATTCCCGTCTTGTACCTTTAAGTGCAAAGATACGGACCAATTCCTCTACACTCGTGAAGTTACTATCAGGGCCACGAATAAAAATGGCTGCTGGTGTAGTAACTGCTGTATCCGTTGATTCACGAATTGTGATAGAATAAAACGCAAAATCCTTGCATTTGGATTTTAAATTATTGACTATATCTGCTACCAGATTTTCTACGCTTCTGGCTATTGTCACACCAGACAAGCTAATGTTCGAAATAATTAGAGCCTTTGACAGACAAAGCACATCAACTAGTCACTGAAGACATTCTTTTACAAACTCTCCATCAACTAAATGCTGAAAAGCATTTAGTGATTTTTTGTACTATCATATATATACGATTACATATGTATGCATACATGTATAAATACATACATTTCGTGTTAGCTACCGTTTTTGGATTCTTTAATCGCTTTGAAGAAAAAGGGACTACTGACAATTTAGCTTTGACGACAATTTAGCTATTGACGGCAAATAGGCGAACTGCCTTACACTTGTGCTCAACGAAAACGTTTTATACACGAATATATCTTTTACTTTGCCGTGTTTCTCTTCTATTCTCTCTTGATGTCTAGATACCTATTTGACGACAATTATTTTTATTAACACTGTTACTAGGTAAGAATTTGGCATTATCTGTGGAAGGATAAGGAACAGAATAGGTTACCTGCTTTAAGTTTTCTAAAGATTCCCATGTGACCAGAGTGAGATAAGCAAATAACATTACCTCATCTGGAAATAATAAGTTAGGTTACGTAGAAATATTCATCGAAAATAAAGGGGAAAGGTAGCGGAATATTGGAAAAGACTGAAGAGAAACAAATGGGAAAACTGAAAATTCTATTTATCAAAAAAGAATTTGTTAAATGTGTTCAGCATATTCTAAATAGTACAAGCTTTAAAAAAAAAGATGAAAACATGAAAAAGTGCAGCTTTCTTTTTAAAGTAATGGGAAATTTTGAGAATCTTGAATTCAGACATGTTAAAGATTATATTAAATTAGTAAATAATAATAAGATGTGCGTTATGTTATGGAATCGAGCCTGGTATAAATACAGCTTTTAATTCTCATACGTGATTCAAGTTTTGCACTCGAAAATGAATTTTAATTATTTTATTCTGCAGTAAAGAAAACATATTGTTAATACTCGTTAAAAATCCCATTATTTAGTGTTTGCAATACCCAAAGCACTAAAAGTGAAGTCGAGAATTTGTTAATCTATACAAGCAATATTGACTTTGTAGTCGAGATCTTTTAGTTAAATTTTTGAAAAACATTGACGTTTAATAGATAGGATATAATAACTTCTTAACATACGGATCTCTGTTTAACATTAAAACAACTAGTCTATTATAATGTTAATATTATTGGGAAGTCTTACAAAGCCGAGGTTATTGAAAACTCCACCGTTGCTCAAAAAATAAGCAACAAAAGCAAAACACGGAATAAAACGAAAACTATTTAACAAATGTGCGTGAAATTGATCCAAGAGGTTAGTGCGGCATTTATAGTCCACATAGCAAACAATAAAGCAAAAACACGCGTATTACGGCCGTCACATCGCAAAGAACAAAATGGGTTGGAATAATGTGCGATGGGAACATTGTGCTAATAACAGGTTTGATACCATCTTGTTGAAATGCATGCTTGAAAACGGCGAGGCAAGATGGCAATAGTGTCGTTGATCGTTTGTTGTGGCAGTAGCGCCCGTTCCTGTAGCAATGCATGTCGGAGCTCGTGGAGGGTGCCTCTCACACTGAGACCTGCTGTCTCTCGTCCCAACATGTCCCATACATGCTGTATGGGATTCAGATCCGGTGATCTAGCAGGCCACGGCAGATGTGGAATGGTTTCACTCTCTAGATAGCTCCGCACCACTCGAGCTCTATGCGAGTGAGCGTTATCTTCCATACGTACTGCGTCGGTACCCACCTGCAGCGATAAAAGGACGCACAAAAGGATGTAGAATTTCGTCGGCTGTGATGGAACCACCGGGAATCACGTAGAGGTCGGTGAGGCCGTTCGCTGCTATCCCAGCCTATATAAGTAGGCCTTCTCTGTAATGGTCACTTTCGAAGATGTTTGGCGCCCGATAGCATGTGCTTGACTCCCGTCATATCACTGCCCTTAGGGAATCATTCTGGATATTAAACGGAAAATCGCCCGTAAAGAGTATGTGGTCCGACTGCTCTGGTGTCCAACTGTGATGTTCGCGGAATCAATTCAACCGCGCTGTGACATGGGATGGGGACAAAGGAACAAAAACCACACAGGTCTTCGGGCGTATAGTCCACCTACATACAGTCGACCCGACACTGTATGGCGGGATATGAGTTGTCCTGCAGAACCAGAGAGATGCGACTCCAGTTGTCGTGCCGTTAGTGATTTACGGTGTCTTGAACATAGCGACGGGATGAGATCGTCTGCCGCTCTGGTAATCCTCTGGCTCCCTCACCACGTCTTCTACACCGGTTTTAATCCTTTTGGAAACAATTCTACAGCCTACTGATGACACTAAAATGCACATTCAGCTCTCTCGCAACAGCAGGTTGTCTTGCACCAGCTTGCAACATCCTGACAGCTCTCCAACGCATTTCGTCGTGAAAATGGTGTCTTCGGTTCACGCTTTCCACTTTAGCTCTCTCATATTTCACGGCATGTACGTTTTCAAAGCGGTGTGGTATGATTGCGGAACTGCTTTTTATGCTAATTTTGGTTGCCTATTTGCATTTGGAGATGCAATCTCTACTTCATATGTAAGTTCTAGGTTTTAATTACCCTTTTTTCATACGTACCTCTTTTTTTAGCACTTACTGCCTATTTTGTGAACACGAGTATATATTCTGCATTTATTAATTAATTGATTGGCCATGTTAAATAGCAAATGCTCTTTGAATTCTCAGCAGTTTCCAATGAAAAACGTTTTTCTTATGTTCTATGAAAACCTAAGCTATATTTCCAATTATAATGGGCATATTAAATAAGAAGGGGGAAATGATGAAAAAAATTCATAATATAGTTGAAAAACTGTTGAGAGAATGTATTGCACGTGATTTAGAGTCTAATACATCTAGAAAAGGATTCTTATAAAATGAAGAAAACTAATACGGTTGAAGTTCCGGAATTTAATAAGCATTATTCAAATGAAGAACGAGTGCACTAAGTTTCTGAAAGCCAAGAAATTAAAAAAAAAAAACAAAGGAATTATTTAATTCGAATTAATGTTAGTAATCCATCATCATAGCAGCTAGATTCAGATTAAATAAAATGTTCATTAACGGACACTGACTTGAACGAGTGACAACATGTTAAAATTAAAGTTTTTTTTTTATAAATGCCACCTGCATAAAATTTAATGTATTGCAATCTATAACTGTATTTAAATGTAAAGCTACATGTTTAATTAAGTAACCATCCGTTTCTTTACCACAAAAGAGAACATTTTTTTCCATAAATTTCAATAAACGATAAACATTTCAAGAAAATTAGAAGATAGAGGGAGAAGGATAGCATATAAATATTAAAGTGATACAAATACGCAAAAATTTCATCAGAAATATCATGTTTAAAAAATCATGCTGTTTAAATAATTTTGAGTACTAAGACGTCTCAAAAACACTTTATGAACACAAGTTAGTTCAATCGCAACCGAATCTGGAAAATGCAGTAAAAATAAGTTTACCATTAAAGAGCTCCTGTAACTTATACAGAAAAATGCTTCCGCCTACATCAAATAATAAATTATAAAGGGTTAGCCTAAAGGAAATAAACCCAGATTAAAGACCTATAAACCGAAAAGTATTTGTTTTTATCAAGAAGCATTTAGTGCCATTTTATAGAAAAAGTCTTCAAGTTTATGATCCTCTCTTTTCTTTTGTTTTCGTGACATCAACATGACGTGAGCGCTCTTGACATCATTCGGGTAACATGACCGCTGATCAAGTGAAAAAGCCTTCTGCGCACTTGACCATGGAAAATAAAAGAATTACTAATCTAGAGTCTCGATTTAGAACACGGTACAGATGAAAATTTTCCTTAGTGTTAGATTAGACATTACACAAACCAGTACATGATTCTAACATGTTGGCCACCAAGAAATCTGGATTTAACCCTCTGTGACTAATGCATAAAAGATGGAGATTTTATTCTCCCTATTCCTACAAGCTTACAAGTTTACACGTCTTAAACAGCGCATCACAATAGTTAATGCCTTTTTTGTTTTTCATGGGCATGCTGAGATGTGCTTGAGAATTTGACTATCGCATAGATATGTGGCATGTTATAAAATGGTCACATATAAATCCTTTATAACTTAGCCATGTTATTTCAGGATATATTCTTCTAAACCATGTAGGTATTTCATTTTGTGATCTTAATTTTTTTTCGTTAAATTTTGGAAATGTCTATTTCTTTTAGGCTAAGCCTTATTGAGACCTTTGCTTTGTAAGGAAAAATTATCAAGTGTCTCTTCTACGTACAGATCGCCAAACGTCTGTTCGTCAAACGTCTGAACGTCAAACGTCTGTTGTACATATATAACTTAAATTTAACGGCTAGAATAAATTTCGAAAAAAGAAATAATAAGAAGAATAAATATTTAGCATTTTACTTCGTTAAAAGGAGGGATATGTAATTAAAAATAATGTTGAAAAGGATAGCAATATTTTTTAATACGGATTATGTTGTTTCTGCATAGTTTCTTTTATGACTACGGCATTTTTCACCTTTTTATAACACAAATCCTATTACGCTTTCTTTTTCCTGGACATAATAGCAATGCCAAAATTGCTGCAAGTGCCACAATGCTATGATTTAAAACAGTCTTTTGACATTTATTTTAATAGAAATGCGCCTGGTTTTTTAATTGCACATTGTATACAAAGAAAGGTAACCTACCTCTTTGTCTTGGTATAAGCCTATATAAGGCTCTGCTTTCTCATGAATTTCATATTTCTATGATGCATATTCAAAGGATAGAATTCATATTCATTGCATATTCAAAGGATAAAATTCATTATTTCTTTCAATGCTTAAAACACTAAGCCTTTAATAGAATTATTATTGTAATGAAAAATGTTAAATGCTCTTTCTCCAAAGAATTTAAATACATGTCTTATATTATTTCCTATATCAACAACACATATTCACAAAATTAAGGTGAGCTCAAGAATGCAATATTGTGTGTGTGTGTTTTATTTAACTCGATAACAGATAAATCTAAATAAGGACAACAGAGGGAAAAAATTCTACTCGTTCAAAAGAAACCCCTGTAGGCACAACTGGTCAACCAGCTTAAACGAAATCTGAGATGAATACTTATAAAATGACCTCAAATAGCAGGTTTATCATACTATAGCGAAGAGCCTAAGACACGACCCGGTGTTAAACATCATGTCATTGCCAATTTCAATCAAACTCTCTGATGATACCGCTTTTAATAGCTGTATCATAGGGGAATCTAAGGACCCTGACTTTAGTCAAAGGCTGCAAGAATTTTACATTGAAACTTTTGATCTGTAAACGAAGATTCAGGTTTATAAGATTCCTCAGTTTAGAACTCGATTTTGAAATAAACTGTATTTACTGGATTGTGGCGAAACACCCTAGAGCTGTCTGTCTAAGGAGAAGGTTGACTTTGTGGAGGATTTTCTTAGCAAAATCTGCTTATATTCACGTCATATATGGAGAAAACCAAGAAAAGATTCACGGAGTCACCCCGTACATTGAGATAGCTCTGCCTTTGTTTAAGGAGTCGAGTGTTTTTACGAACAGTTACTCAGAAGTGATGACACTAAAAACGAAACGGAAGTTATATTTTCTCTTCATGAGTCTATTAATTAAAGCCTAAATTTAATGTTTTGTTTTCATGGCTCACCAAAGATATGAAAAAACAGAAAAGTTCCACTTAATGTTAAAAGAAATTTTTGTAGTTAGAACTATAGTTCTGTGTTTAAAAGAAAATCAAAGTCAAATTTTAGCGTTTTATGGTTTAGAGCGCACAAATGGAATTTGGATACATGATGTTAAAACAGAAATGGGACTGTGACAGTTTTTAACAAGCATATCACGACTTTAATCTTTTACATAGTATTTAATCGAAATAAAACGATCACTTCAGTTAAATTTTTATGAGAGTAATTAATATGATAACGTGAGAAAAAATGCGGAGATTGTGTCAGCTGTATAAAGTAAAAATTTTTATTTCCGAACTAAAAGTAGTTTCCATTATTTTACCAACATAATAGGAAATAAAACTTCATACGTTTAGACTAACTAGAATCAAAGAGTATTCGAGTATTCGAAAAACTGGATAATTGAAGTCTTATTTGCGTAGAGTAAATAGATAGTTCCTGTAAAACAAGAAAAGAACTATTATTTTTTCGTTTAACCGAACATTGTTTCAACAAAGATCGTAAAGTTGGAAAAATGCTTTTATTTTCGTAGGAAAAAAAATAAAATTAAGTGACAAAACTGTTTTTTATATTCCGTTCTTATTTTAACTAAAAAATGTCAACAAAATCAATTTTACTGGCATAAGCCCTAAAACTAAATACATATTCTAGTTTTCTTTTCTTCTGTACTAATATTAAGCAAAGAAATTATTTTTGATTTACGTAACATAAAACACGTAACCTATTAAAATTAAACTATTAAGATATCATTTTTTATTCACGTAAATAACACTTATTATTAAAATCTTGTACTTGTAATTAGTAATAAATTTATGATTTAAAAATTTATTTATCAGATGCCTGGCCATTGACCATCAGGTCATTAGGCAGTTAAAGAAAAATCAAATAACATTAAATGTTTCTTGAGACGTACAACCTTGTACACCAAACTACATGTTGTGTTAAAGTCATATGAATTAATATAATAACTTCTTCAGAACAAGTAGTGTTCTGTATTATATCTTTTATGTTATTTAACACCCCCACCCCCGAAAAAAATTAAAGGCAGTTAAGTATAGTAATTTTATTTGTGTTGAAACAGAAAGCATACGATCCAGATAAATGAAGTTCCTGTTAACTGGAATTCCGGATATCTGGATCCCGAAGAGCTAGTACAGATGTGAGAATTTAAAATAATCAAATCCTTCTTTTAGGCGAAGTAGCTTCCCGATAATAGTTTCTGAATCTTTCGAATAGCTGTAAGCTGATTTCATAACCTTGAAGAACGTCAAATGATAGCTGAGGAATACCACACTTCATTATATTTTTGAAATTTCGATTTTCATTAAAAAAAAAAAAATTGCGATTGCTAGAAAAACGTGGAGTAGGAAAATATTTCACAAAGAAGAAGTGTACTTAATGGAGAGGAACATCCCCATTTGAAAAAGAAAGAGGGAAAAGAAATCCCGTAAAAGGTTTCGCGAACCGCACATAAAAAAGAGAAAGATCAATCGAGTCCGGCCACATGGTTCAGTTGTTAAGGAAAAGAATCATAGTTGCATTTGAGTAAGGGTCGTAAATTTCGGTTTTTATGCACTCATAACTTGAGAAAGAGGGGGGGAAAAGGTGTCTGCTTGATGCATTAGCTCAAGTTGCTGCTTACTTCGATGATTACTATATGCTTGAAAAATAATATGTTATCTGAAACTAATGATTAACACAGAAATACGTTACCGTTCGTTGCATTTTTCAAGGAAATCGAAGAGGCATGATTTTCTTTCGTGTTTGTAGAAATAGCAATCATCAGCAGGTTTATAATTTGCAAGGCACAAAATAAACTATAGTTTAACTTTCGCCATTGCTAAATCTTTTGTGCCGAAGTGTTTAAAATAACTCAGTATTTATTAGAAAAAACAATAGCGGATTTGTCGGTGACTTAAAAGGAAGCACTATGCTACTGTTTAAATTCAAGTGAAATGCGTGTGATCTTTCAAACTCGTTGAGTAATTAATTGTGTTATTAAATAATAGATATAGTTCTCTTAATTATAAATTTCTTTTTAATTGCTTATAAATTGAAGCTTTTAAAAACATGCGATTTGCAACCCTTCCCCTACTTCAAAAACATTTGTAAGCTTATCCTAATTTTATAACAGTTATTTTAAATTTATGCATCTTTCCTATCCCTTCTAGCTTCAGCTTACAATTTCCTACCAGAATGTATTTTCAGAAACGCGGTTAATGCAAATGAGTAAGAGTAGTATTCAAGTCGATGTTTCACTGACTTCGTTAGATAGCCCGAGTTCCTGACTAGAACGCGTTTGCCTTTGGCTACGTCTCTCTCTAAGCGATTACTGCGCTCGGTCGTACTTCAGGCCCTTGATAGCTTCGCAAGCTTATTTGAGATTTAGGGACCAGCTACTTAGAATCTTGATAGCTTCGGCTATATCTTTCAGTTAGCTTTAATTAAGCTTAGTTAAGTTTAATTTCGTATTAATTTGAGTTCAAGCCCAAGCGGAGGCTTTACTGTACGCTCCGAGTTAAGAGCTGATTGTATCATATTTATTTTGAGAAATAAAGGGTAGTTAACTCTTCTTGAGTCTTACGCCTCTGTTCACACACTTAGGCGATTATTCGTTTATCGGTGTTAGGGGTTTCAAAGATTGAATTGTGAAATAAGAAGGTAAACCCCACACATTAAATATCTTAGTTCAGGATTCACTTTAAACAATAAGTGATGGGTTTCGCATTTGCTGCGTGTTCAAGATTGTTGAACATTTGAGTACACCCAGAAAAATAAAGAGTTAATTAATTAATTAATTTAGTGTAATTATTTTTCCCCAATATAATTTTGTCCATTATATAATTAGCGAAAACTATTATGATATTACTTTAATATTAGACGAAAAACTCTGAAACTTGCATATATTTCTGTCCAAAATAAATCAAAGGGTGAGTTGAACTTTTATCTTATTGCACAATGTATCATTTAATTTTTTTTTTCTCTTTCGATGTACACCGTAATTAAATTCTTGAATTTGGAGCCAAAAGAGATATTTCAGAATTTATCAGCTCATTTATTTTTGTTTCACAATAATTCTCGTTCACTATAAAGCTCATATTTCGTAATTCGAATTCTTCGAAAAATAGATTTTGCTACTTACGTCTAAAGGTAGGAGGTCAGTGCGCGCAGCACGAGGCAACTTAAGAAAAAGAAAGGGGAATATCGAAGCCTTTTTCTGCTAGTGAAAGTGAGATTGTACGTGCAATATGGTTACAAGAAACCCTCAGGATGCCTTTAAACGGGGTAGAATAACTGGTAAGCTTGAGGACGGGCGTAGTTTAACTTCTGTCGCCCAAGAGTATGGTACTGATAAAAGTGTCGTTTCACTAATTTCGAAAGCCTTCCAAACGACAGGCGCAGCTGTTAGAAAGGTTGGTGTTGGTCGACCAAGGAAAACAACTGTGACTGATGACAGATACGTCACCGTTCAGACGAAAAGAGATCGATACCAGACAGCGGGCAACATTGCTCAGAAGTTGCACACAACAATCGGCGACAGATGTTCTAGTTTACTGTGGTCAGACGACTGCATAAAGGTGCCCGATTCGCCGGCCGTCCTGAACGCTGCATACCATTAACAGCAGCCCATCGGTGGCACCGTTTACAGTGGTATAAAAGACTGGACACCTGACCAATGGAATCATGCACTCCTACCGATGAGAGTCGTTTCAGTCCGACAAGCAATTCTCGGATTATTTGATATGAAGAGAGAGGTAGGAGAGTTGGGAATCATCGCTGCTTTGTGTGGGGAGATATGATTGACCGGGCGAGCGAAGCTCTACATTTTCTTAAGCGGTTCACTTATTGGAGATCATTACTGTGATAATGTTATCCTCCTCCACATACCTCTTTTTCAGTGTTCTTTGTTTTTATGGATGAAAATTCACAGCCGTAAAAGGAATCATGATGTTAAGGAGCCCTGGAAAGAGAATCCACAGAATGTGTTAACCAGCATATTCCCCTAGTTTAAATCCCACTGAAGAGGTGTGAGGTACTTTAGAGAGGTTCCTGGTGGCACGATCCTACCCTCCGGAGAACACGAGGACTGAAACAGATGCTCCTTGAAGAACATGAACTTTTACCTCAAGAACTCTTAGATAATCTGGTGTAGGCAGTGCAACGCCACCATTGCAGTTAGGGGCGATCATATCCCTTATTAAGGCTCTTTGATTTGTTGTTCTCTATCTTGGCCAGACAGTTTTTTGCACCAACGCCATTCTGTCAATAAAGCCTTTTTCTATTCCTTCCACATACGTCCCTTCATTTTTTGCTACTGTATCCTTTAAGTACCGTATTGTGTCTCTGTAGTATGAATTTCATGTTTCATGGCTCCCAGTTCATTTTTTGACGAATTTGCGACCAAAATCAGAGAAGTTGGTTAAGGTCAAATTTCAAGTCATTCTGAAGAGTGGTTCAGCTTTTCTTAAAAGTGAAACTTTAATTATAATCACTGCACTTAAACTGCAGGTTTTTTTTTTGTTTCTTTTTCTTTTGTTAGAGTGCATCATTTTCATAATTTCGTTTCGGCTTCTAAATTGCTCTAAATCTGACAAAAGTGTTTTACAAACCTTCGCAATTCAAATCATTGACTTTTGAGTATAACTCATTCTATATTAGAAAGATTGCTACTATTTGGTACTTTGCATTAAAGGGAATTTTTCTATCATTATTATGTGCTACTATGTTTAGAGACAGAATTTTTTTTTATGGGCGGAACAGTGATAGTGCCATTTTTATTTGTGGAATCTACAATAAAGCTGTGAAACAATCCCTACCTTTCTCACGTATTTAAAAATTTTTTTTTTTTGATAATCGCCTTAGAAATCAATAATCACCTTAATATAGGATTTTCTTTACTCGTCATTTGTAGACAAAGTATTGCGTCATTTGTAAACAAAGTATTGATTAGTAAATAATATAAACAATAAACATAGTTATTTCAGGCCGAATCAGTACGTCATCAAATATACGTCAGACGAAACATAGTTAAAAAAAAGTCTGCTTCAAGTAATGCACAAGACAGGCTTTTTTAATTGAATGTTTAGAGATTAAGGTACGTGTACATTGTGCCCTTCCGCAAATCCCCAGAGCGATAAAAAAGAGAAGCAGAAAAAAAATTCGCATTAGCAAACTAACGTTACTTTCTAATGTAAGTAAACTTGTTGACCTCCTTTTATCCAGACTGCCGAGTATACGTTTGCCAATTTAAAACCGGAATTTACTGAGTTCTTTCTTAACACTTCGCATCCTTGACCTAGAGAAAGGAAACTTTTTGGGCGGGAGATGAGGAATGGCTAAAGCAAAGCAGGAATTAATACAATATCTCTAGCTTTGAAAAAAAAAAAAAAAAAAAATCTTCGCTCAAAGATATCGTTTTGAAACATAGCGTTGTTTATATAGGAATGATGATCTTTTTCTAAGTCACGGATCTCTGTCCTAACAAATTTACAAGGAATTTGTTTTAGCCCATGTTTTTGGGAGCCGTTGTAAAATCATTTATTTTTAGATTTTTAAAATTCTAAAAGATAAATAGACAGTGCTAAGGTTATTTCCTATCAAATGCAATTATTTTCATACGTAATTTATTATGCATTCATTTTGATTTGGGTAAATTTCTTTTTGACTTCAAATAAAGTCACAAAAAATGATTGACAAATAGTTGCTGTTGCCGGTACCCTAGTCTAGTGTCAGGTTTAAACCCAGATTAGTAAAGCTAAATGAAAATAATAGTATCTCCTAAGCGAGAAAGAACTCCGTATTTCTCTTAACATCAGTCATTTTTGTGACATTAAAAAGGAATTAAATTAAATGTTAAAATTCTCATAAGTTTGTATGCAACGTTTAAGAAATCTTCTTTCTAAAACTAAACTGCCATTTCAAAATAAACAACAATCAACTTAACATATTATTTAGGAACCATGTTATTACATGGCATGGATTTAAAAGCCTGCATGGTCTTTTTTCTGCCCAATAACTGTCTACTTCTGTTTCGATTATTATCAGACTTAAAATAAATTTATTTATCATTGCAGATTGGAGCCCCTAAACCAAAAAATATCGTAAAAATTGTCTTAACTTACTAATTACTCTTTTAAAGTGGAAAATAGTATCATTTCACTCACTCTTGTTAACAGATTATCACACGTATCAAAGTCGTGTTTAGCAAAGCTTTCCTTATTTGATCTTGATGAAATTCTGCCTAAAGAGCCCAACTCAACCTACAGAAAATCAATAGAACTGTCCAAAAAGTTTAATTTTTTTTTTTTTTTTTAAATTCTAGCTTTTTGGAAATATCTTACGCGATAAATTTATGTGCATCGGTTTTGTAATTTAACTTAAGACTGAATTATAGTAAAGCCCAGTTGAACTCTGTACTTAACTAGAGAAATGTCTTTATGGAAGACTGTCTAAGGTAAAAGGTTTGTAAAAGGTTCGTGTTTACGTTTCTTTGAAGAGAACAACCAAAGTGTTGATGTAGTTATCCCGTTTATCAGATATGAACCGGGTCGAGCCACCAATGTTTAGCGGTTTATCTTTTCGGCCGCTGATAGGTTTAAAGTAGAGCTTACTTGATCATGGCAGTGCTCGCGAAGGCTGTTTGCATTAGGAAGGATTTTTTCGTAAAGGACTTTTTAACAAAAATTGAACTGTTATTCGTTTCACATGTGGGAAAAATGGTGGAAATCCCATGGTAGATGAATACTTTAATAGTTATTCCACTTGACTGCTGGTGGGCCTTCTACAAGATTGTTTTACTAGTTTCGTCTGTGTATTTGTACTTATTTTAAAATAATTGCATAAGATAGATTTTACATAACAAAATTAAATAATAAAACTTATTTTAGAATAATTATGAATATTCAGATGAAGTAATAGTCCTTATTAATTTCTAATGATTTATATTGCATTTCTTCATTTTCATGCAATATATTTGGAAAAAATGCTTAATAATGATATTGTAGAGTCATTAGGTTTATTGATGCAGGAGGCGTGAAAAATATGCAGTGCCCTCGCTGTGATTCGAGCTCTGGACTTTCTGATTACGCATCGGACACGCTTCTAGTTACACCACGAAAGCAAGAGGAAAAGAGGGAGTAAATATCTTATAAAGGTTTGGTTTATCAGGTTACGTCACAAGGGCTATCTGCCTAAGAGGAAGGGTGCCTTCGTGGCGGACTATCTGAATGTAACTGCTTTGTATATACACGTTACATATGGGGAAAACCACGAAAACACCCATACAACCAGCACTTATTCCGGGACACGAACCCCGGACCGAACTACCAGTGTTCAGCGACTTTTGCCACTCGTCATCTTGTGGGCATCTTATAATGTATATTAGTTTTATTTGTGCTCGAGGTAATCACATTATGTATTTATTTGTTAGATCATACTGTTATATATGATAGTTAATTAGATAGAACTGTTTACGTAATACAGTTGTTGATAGATGTATGGTGCCGGATATCTTTTCCGATTACTGGCAGACACGGATTTTCCAGTTCCTTTCTTTACTGAAACATGTTTAAGAAGGTACATACATGAATTACAGATATTGAGGCAAGTTTTGTAGGCCAAACACACATTGGTGACCGCTTTAGCAGAAAGCAAAATCGGGAAGCAGGAGGAAAGAATCAAAGTTATGGTTAATTTCTTCAACAGAGGGAAATTCAATATCATTAATTTAATTAGTTTTAAAATTAAACAAGAAATATTATTGGACAGATTTGAATTTTGCGGAAACGTGAGAATATGCTTTACTAGCGTTATATAAATATCACGTGACATTTCATTATTTTAAACGTGACTTGCTTCAGAAAAATTAATTATAAATATTTTACCATTTGTAAGACAAAAAGCGAAGATCATGGAAGCATATTTTAGATGTTAATTGCACAATAAAAGTGAAATTTTATTTTCATATTTAATTGATACGCCTTACATATTCCCTCTTGAAAAATAAAGATTTGATTTATTCCTCTGCAGAAAGAAAGAGCTTGGCTTTTTAAGAAGGATATTAAAGGAGAGGGAAGAAAACAGAAATGTTATTATCAGGAAAATATGAACTCCGAGAACTGCAATGTAATTATTTTTCAATGCTCAAGTGTAATTAAAGTACGTATATAAAGTTTAATCGGTAGTTTTTTTTTAAATGCACGTAGATCTGAGCATAGCCGAGATAATCACGTGAGGCATTTGCCTCATGTGAACAAGTAGAACGAGCGTCAGATTTCCTAAGAAAATTTAGAAATTCACTTTAAAAAAGAAATTGCGATTGTTAAGTTTCAGCTTTGCAACCCATCAAGGTGTATCAAAAGAATTTTGTGCTATAAATAATTCAACTGAATTACGAGAAGAATTAATAACATTAAATTATTCTAAAAAGCAATGAAGTTTCAATCTGTATGTACTGTTTTCTAACATTAAAATTTATTATTGGAACTAGCGTAGGAAAATTCATTTAAGTTTGTGGTAATGATCTGTGCACAGACCAAAATTGCCTAAAAAAGCACCGTACAGCCGACCATTAGTAATTCAGTGCTCATAGCATTAGCTGGCTGCTGCCAGATGAACAATAAAAATACATTTTTAGCTACATTGCACTTTGCTCGGCGAACCCTTGGCTTTCCTATTGGTAACAGACTAAAGACGGGCCCTCGTTCCCTGTCAACAGTAATAAAGTTTTTTTTTTTTTTTAATCACGGCGACGCGCGCAGTGGTATCCGACAAAGCGAGGTATGCCTCTCGCGGAGAACTTTTAAAGGAAATTGTCCTACACGCAGCGAAAACCACGAAAATGCCCGTGCAGCCAACCCGTTCGGGGGGATTCTAACCCTGACCTAACTACGAGCGTTCAGGAACACCGCTTAACAGGTGTTGAGCACTAATTCAGTAGTTTGTCTCCCTTAAAATTAGAACTATAGCTTTACAAAGTCTTACTTTAGCTTTACAAAGTCTACTAACTGAGTATGATCGCTGCGCTGACGTAATTGCCTGCTGTTTGTTGTAGTAGAGCAGTAAAATGACATAAAGGCCTATTGGAATAAAGGCCCAACGGCGGCCGAGCGGTAAAGTCGCTGAACACTAGTAGTTCGGTTCGGAGCTCGAATCAGGGGAAACGGGCTGTCTGCATGGGCGTTTTTGTGGTTTTTCCCACGTGTAAATGTGTACTAGCCAGTTCCCGTTAGAAAGTCGCCACGAAGGCACCGCTCCTCTTAGTCTCAGAGTCTCTTAGTCATACTTTATCAGTCTTTTGCGTCATTTCTTGTGTAAAATTTATTATCGAAGGAGATATATGGTTCAAGGGTTTGTTTTGTTGCTTCCGTGTTCAATTTGCGCCGGTACTGTACAGTTACGATTATTTCTAGGGCAGTTACACATATTTTTGAACGGATTAAATGAATGTTTCATTCTATAGGGTCTTAACTGTGTAATAATAATTAAAATGTTCTTGCGAGTTATCACTCTTCCTATATAAATACTACAAAGTCCCGTGAAGTCTTCAAATATACCTTTTTATTAAACGTAAATTGCTACCGAGACGGTAAAGTGGTTAGTGACTCTGGTGCCTTACTGTGTAAATACGACAAAGTCCCGTAAAGTTTTCAAATATAGATTTTATTGAACGTAAACTGCCTCCCGGACGGGAAAGTGATTAGTAACTCTGACTGCCGTACTGATTTCCTCCTATGTAAGTACGACAAAAACCTTGTGAACTTTTCAACATATCTTTTTCACTGTTTCCATATGAACACTGCTACACAAGAAGGCAAGGCAGCCGCCAGGACAGGAAAGTGATTAGTAATTTCGACTCCTGTACCGAACGACCCGGTCTCGAATCCCGGAGAAGGCATGGATGTAAATTGTCTGTACCTTCTAGAAGGTAATGGTGGCCTCCTGTTAGGTGCCTCCATAATAAAATGACTACCGCTTCTGGCCTTAGTAGTGGCGTTAAAATGGCTAGTGCCTGCCATTAAAAAAAATCTAACCTCCACAAGTTGCGTGTAGTAAAATAACATAACGTTGAATTTACAAATTAGAAGGATTGTAACCGGAGACTTAACAAATTTTGCCTAATTAATCTGGCTCAACTTTGATGATGCGATTTAACGTCGGCTAGCAAATTGACTAACGCCGGTATATTAACTGACCCAGCTGGGCGGTAGAAAGTAAAGCTGCAGCTACCGCTTTCAAAAGTTCTATATCTAAAAAATTCAAAATCCCTGCCCTTAAATACTCTTAATTGCATCCTGGTGAGTGTTAACAAAAAGAATTTACAACAAAGATCAAAATCATAAGAATTGTTTCATTAATATAAAATGCCTTATAATTTTTTGTCAAGACTGAAATGTAAACATATGACGTGACATGTGTTTTGTTTTAATCGTTTTGCTGTTTATGATGAAACATTCAAATGAGTCGCTTAGTATTAGAAAACTAATGTGAAAGTTTTAAGAGAAATCGTTCTGCATAACTCTAATATAACTGATATTGATATAAAAGAACAAGTTTCAAGTTTTAAGAAGTTTAATTTCGTTCCATTGGTTCCAAAGTAACCGATATTTAAGAAAAAAAAACTTGGTAAAGAAAACATAGTTCAGCGTGCAAACTTAGGAAAACATTAATCACATTTGAATGCTAAGTTGATCATAATAATGACACTGCATTAATCCGCTATTGTTGGAGATGCAGTGGTACAAGATGGAGAAAAATTGGTTGTTAAAATACACAGATTCGTCTTTTGCATGTATCAAGTCACTATGTGTACAGTTCCTCTGCCTACTCCAGAGTCGAAAATCGTCTTGAAATGCTACAGTGTGCATGTTCGACAGCCGAATAACCAATTTTAATTTTATGGTTCCTCATGAGCAATAAAATCATCTTCCAAAACTACCTTTTAGCGGTACATTGTTTGACATGTAGTGTAATCTTTTTTAGCAGACGTTGCATAAAACGAGTTCTAAAAGCTATTTTCTCTCTTTTCTTTGTATTCGTAACAGCAGAAATGTTTTTCGTATTGCTTATCCTTCGCTTTCGTAAACCAAAAAATGTGCTAATGTAAGTCTTTCGTAAAAGCGAAGTGATGCAAATTGGACTTTCGTAAACCAGGAAAAGGGAGATAATGTCGGTTTTTAAAGCTTGGTATCCCTTTCTCAGATAGCATTACCCAAAGCAGTACATCTCAAACATCTTTATACCTCGACCTTGATTTTTAAAACGGAAACTTATGTATTCATACAGATTCTTTCAAGTGGCAGAAGAGAAAGAGTGCAATAATAAAATAATAAGTAATATATAAATATAATTTTATTAGTTATAACTATGAATGACTTACTTAAAACAAATTTTTAAAATCAAATTTCCCTCCTCCCTTTTCTTTTTACGAACTGTAAAGCATTTTGTGCAAAAGGTTTCAAATCTCGAACCCCATATTTTGGAAATCCCAGATTTGAAGTCTAAGGCAATTTCGTCTTTTAATTACTATTAATAATATTATTATTTAGTTATTTCCGCAATTCCTTATTTGCTTTAAAAAATCGATATCGAAGCAATTAGGTGCAGAATTGAGTTATTATTATGAGTAACATTCATCATATACAAGATTATAAGGTCCGTTCTACCTTTGTGGATATATTTAACTCAGTTAGTAATTGTGGCAGTCATTATATAGAACATAAAATAGATTTACACATATGCAGAGAGAAAATAGACTGAATTAATGGTTTAGAAAGTTACCGAGAGTAATATTTAAACAAACATCCAAAACCAATACCTGACAAATGCTTAAAAAATATAAATAAAATTAAATGTAAAACGAATAAAAAAGAAAGGAAAAAAAAGTGAAGCTAATTAAAACAAGAGAACAAAAACTTTCAATAAGCAACTGCGTAAATTAGGAAACTAAACATTAAAATTTGCAAAAAAAATGTAGAAAATCAGAAGCTTGCCTTTTCCAATGTTTCTTTGAGGCATTTTTTTTTATAATTTTTAGCGTTCGTAGTTATTTTAAGAAACAAAGTGTTTATTTATTGAGGGTTTGTGTTGTTTCTTGATGACTTTCATTCCTTTTGCGTATGACTGTTTACTTTATTCTTTTTAACTTTTGGTGATTAATGCCATTGACTGCTTGTTTATATTTACTTTAAATTAATGCCTAGACAAAGGCTGGTCTTAAGAAAATGATTACCTCTTAGTTCATTTAGTTTTTCATATTAAAAGATGCATTATACAAAGTTGTAAGAAATTATCGTATTCCTCCGCGTTTGTGCTGCGTTTATGTATTTAAGTAGCACAATCAGCTAACCATTGGAAGATGTGTGGCTCGAGCCCCAGCGAGGACATAGCTGATTCTTCCCTGTTTTCCGCTTCGAAATATCTGGTGTCTCTACAGCGGTGTCATAAATAAAATGTGGTGAACGATAATTCATCACCACTGTGTTCGTCGACTGAATCTCACGTCTCTTTCCAGTCGCTCTAGAAATTGAGGGGGGGAGGATATAAGGAATTATTATATTTTCTCATATAATCGTGTAAGTGACAGCATGTTCAGCTAGGAAGCGGAAGATCCATGGTTCAAATTCTGAAGAGACTATAACTGATTTTTTGTGTTTCTCGCTCCGAAAAACCTGATGTCTTTACAAAGGTACTGTGTGTTATGTTACAAGATATTTTAGGAATAAATCTCTGCTATAAGCAAAATAATAGAGCAAATTTATAGAAGTGTGGAATCCAAGTAGTAGTTCCCTTCTCTGCTTTCAAGAAGACAGTTAGTTTAATAACAAGCAATGAAATGTTATGATATTGCAATGTTTAAAACATTAATAAGATAAAAATTTAGCTTGAATTTATTTTTGTTACATAATTTTTATTTCGAAAAATATTCAATGCTGAATTTCATAGGAAACACAAATAAATTTTGCAAAGAATAAAGGCACTTTTCTCTTATGCTTTTGTAGCATAATGATCAGCATGCTGATCCAATAATTTGGAGGTTCCAAGATGAGTTCTAGACGAATCACAGCCTATTTTCAATGATAATCTTTTCCAGATGCATTTCGTCTACCCATTTGGCGTCCGAATTAAGACTGTTATGATAATACTTTACAAAGGGTCGTCTAGACCAAAGAACGTGTACGCCTTTTCCTGGTCATCTTCATGTGACGTGAGGTGGGGTCATATAAGGAAAAGATATTTCTTTCATGCGTTATTGTGGCTTAATGATCAGCTCATCGACTGTCCGGTAATTTGAATGCTCCAAGTTCGATTCCGTGCAAGGGCACAGTCTTTCTTCTTTCCAGACTCCTTCCGTATTATTGTTTTTATGTGTTAAATTACTGTATCTGAATAATTACTTGCTAATTTAAAAAAAGAAACCCGATAACTTAGGAGTTTTATCAGAGTTAAGCATTTATTGGAGTCTTATCCAATGTGAGTAGCTGGAATTTACTGCTCACTCAACTCAAATGAAATTCCGTACAAAAAAAAATGTTGTTGAAAGATTGACTCCATAAAATTTTTCCACTGCTATCAAAACACATTTGAATTCTTTCTTTTATCCAGGCCTGTCATCGGCAAAATGGAAAAATTTGAGCGGTGTTGAGTGAATACTTTTTAATACTTTATTACTGACAAAAATACACAAAAAAAATTTTTTTGGCGAACTGAAATTTATACGGGAGGCACAAATTATATTCCATAAACTTTAAAACAGAGAGCGTAAATCCGGAAGGCATTATACTAATCATTGCCCCTCATTACCAGCAACAGGTTATGCATAATTTTGATTCATGATATGAATAATTCGTTATTATTATATTAAAAAAAGAACGAAGTTGGAATAATCATTATAGATTACTTGATGATTTAATTTGCTTTCGTAAGTGTTTCTTAAAAGAAAATCATAATGGTTACCAGAGAT
The DNA here is from genome assembly GCA_000611955.2 of Stegodyphus mimosarum. NCBI lineage: Eukaryota > Metazoa > Arthropoda > Arachnida > Araneae > Eresidae > Stegodyphus > Stegodyphus mimosarum. The sequence continues at coordinate 50,403 of KK119278.1, read as the reverse complement.
AATATTTTCAGTAAATGCACTTCATAAACATATGTTAATCTGGTCTCTTACTTGTTTTCGCTTTCATACGCGTTATTCTCTTTCTTCCTCATTTAGACATTACCCCATTATTTTCAATATATGAGACTTCTTGTTGATTTCATTTCAGCCTCCGAAAATTTGCCCTTATAATAATCAGTTTTTAATGCATTTCCTTTACTTTATTTATTTTTATTTTGGGGCACATTTACGTATATTATTTTGTATCCAAAAAACTGTTATTTTCTTATTTATTAATCTGCTTAGAAATACGCGATATTATTCATAACATTTATTCTTACTTCGTCATTTTGAGTTCATGGTACAGCGTAAAAGGATTAGAAATATTCTTTTCATATAGTCACTATATCAAAATGAAGCCGCATATTGGATTCTCAGAGATGGCGCAGGAAATTTATCAAGAAATCAAGCTTAAGAGGTCCTACAATATACTTGTAATCATTTGCATTATTCTGGGCAGGTTTGGATATTTGGCAAAACATAGAGATCTGTTTACATACATAGTCTTAGACACTTAAAATCTGTCAATGGTAAGTCCTCTATCGAAAGGTTAGTAGCTGAAAAAAAGGGATGCGCCGTCCGAAGTACTCCCGATTAAAACATGATGGATTTTAGGAGACAGTCTTAAGTAATTTACTTTAATTCAATAACCACATAGTATTTCTTTAAACTACAGCAACTTTAAGCTCTCAACCCAAGAACGCTGCAAAAATCCTTTGCCATAAAAAAAGACTTGAAAAGTTAATTTTTATATGAAAGAAAATTTTCATACTGCATGTTGATATGTGCTGTGATTTAATCCATTTGACTGACCGTAACGTAAAAAAAATTTACGAATTTTATCAAGTTGGGGAGCATAGAATTGCGTCTGTCGTTGGCATGGGCCTTGGTCACCATATAGGTGACAGAACGATTTTGTCCACTCCGTGCCAATTTAGAACGAGAATCCACTAAGAAATAGATCTAAGGGTCATCCAACCCTCTTTCTCTACCACGAAACTTCTCCAGAGGACTCAAAGTTCACCTTGTACTTTAAGTGCCCCACGCCGAAAAGTCACTATACACTTACAAACATCTAAGCCTTCTCTGGAGTCGAATCCCAGTCCAGCGATACAGCAACCAACGTCGTTAACCATTACACAGATCAGGAGGATGGCGTACTTTGACGTTAATTAAGTTATTTTGATAAGTATTGTATAAGTTATTTTGTAGTTATTTTTGTAAGAAAAAGTTAATACTTATGTTGAATATTAGGTGTAATCATTTCTATACACTGATGTACGCTCTCATATTTGTGAACATCGACTGAAATTGCTATAAAGATTAGTAATTTAAGCGAGTTAGAAGCTACGTCCCATTTTTAGAAAAGAAGTAAATTAATCCTAGATAGAGTATGATTAAATTTTCGCCAGCATTTGTGAAAGACAGCGAGAAGCTTTCTAGTTACAGGATTTATTAGAAAGGTAGCCATACTTATCCATTTCGATACATTTCCTCTATTCATGGAAAATTTCTACCATGTACTTAGAAGCCATAATGCAATTTATGGTTTTTGGATGACAAATAAAATGTAACCTGCAAAAATGTAAAGCACCCCATTTATGTGAAAACTACTGACAGCATTCATTTCAGTTCCAAGTACACGTTTTGCATTGAGTATGGAACATTGCGTATAACTGTCCACTTTCTTGATGACCCGGATATTCCCCCATCTTCATATCAGAAATTAACAACGGCTGGTTTTGCGTGTACTGGTTTCTAAAGAAGCATTCGATTATATAAACCCAAATCCTACAATTTTGCTCACGTATTCATTAAGCTGAAAGGATATCTTATCGCTAAAGATAAATTTTCTTGATAAATTGCCTTCCACTCTTTAGTTTTCCAACAAGCAATTCATCAATTCTCAGCTCTGCAAATGGTCCGTTGGCTGGAAAAGTTGTGCCGCTTTAGTCTTAGAAAAGATGCAGATACGGATCTTTCATGAAAATTCGTTGTCCGATAATTCGTGGAAGCAGAGTCTTGTACTGCCTAGGATCACAAGGCCCCGGGTCTTAGGCTCCACTGCTTGAAGGCCCCAAATCCTTCTACAGTTAGTTCCTCATAATATTGTCTTTTCCTTAATAAAAATAAGGAAAGTGCATGCTGGCAGGCTCTTACACTTTCCCTAGAGCTCCAGACTGCCTTAACCGTGCTCTGCATAGAATGTTCCTCTGATGTGGGTAATGGTGAATCTAGGTACCTTCACTTAGTGTAAGCCAGTTCGATGGCCCATGTGTTCTAAGTATTCACAATCGAAGCTATTGCCTCGAATGTTTTAACTAGTCCTTGATCTTTTGAATGATTTGGTGTATAATTATGGACTGCATATTCCAGGCGTTTTGAGAGTTCCCTTTACAACTTTCCTCATATTTGTAATGCGTTTATCTAATAATAAATCGTTTTCCCTTCATGTATCGCTTCATGATTGCTAATCGCAATATATATATATATATATAAGACAGATGTGAAAGTTATAATAACTGCTAAATCAATAAAACAGAAGTGACAGCCGCTCAGCCGGTATAGTGATTAGCGTTGCTGACTGCCGTGCCTAAGGGCACGGGTTTGAAGGCATTGATGTTGGTAAATGTATAGTGTCCGTGCGGCATGGCGGCACTCTAAATATGCGGCGAGTAGAAAGTCCTCTCGTGTGGTTTGGTGGAAGGGGAGAGAGGTGGGAGAAACTCGGACCCGTACCCCACGGGTTGCCCTCCCTCAAAATTGGGGGTGGGCGGAACTGAGCAAAATCGCACTGTCCCCTGTAAGGTGCTCAAGGCTGTTGCCAACGAGAGGCGTATCTTGAGCGTTCCATGCCTCGAGGAATTTCGTGGGCTTGGGCTGATGATGCTGTCAGACAAGTGAGCATAAGTAGCAACAACAGCAACAAAAGTGAAGCTTATTTAACTCCTAACTCTTTTGTTCAAGAACATCCTTCATGTTAACCAATTTAAACTCCTAGCAAACTGGCCCAATTAGTAAGTAAACTAAAAAGCAACTTCATAGCTAAGTGAAATTCCTAAATTTCGCTTCTTTACCTGCGTAGCTAAGTTTTTTAAGGGTTGACTGTGCGCTTTGTGCATTTGATTGGGAAATTAAAATTTCTAGTTTTTTAGAGTTGCTCTTAAAATTTTTGAAGAATAAAATTCAAATTATGAGTACTTTATGTATGATGTGCAAAATGTATGTTTTGAAATTTATTGTTCACTTAAATTATTTTTAAATGAATGGATATCGTATTTGAACCACAAGTGCACGCTTACGTATATGGTACAAGTCTATACTGCATATATAAAATACAATAAGACAATTTATTTGAATCTTTTTTAAAACAGATACATTCTAAAATTTTCAAGAAGTATCCATGTTAATGCTTTCAGACATTCTTATTTTAGTTTCAATTTCCTATCCTCTAATTATTAATCCTCTAATTATCACGACTTGCTGAGTTACATTTTTACGAAGAATTTTTACACCAATGAATGGTAAACCAAAGAACTGTAAGCTTTTGTATATACTATTTAGTAATTATTTATTTTACTTAAGAATACAATCAATAATTTTTATATCTTAAAATTATAATTTTGGAGTAATATTTTTTTATATTATGCATGTTATTAACTACCTCAACCTATAAATTTACTTTGAAAGAATAAATGTACCCACCACTCCACCAATAATCTAGAATGTGCTCTTATGTACAAAACATTTGGGAATCTGTGTTTTAAACCATTTATTAATGATGAATCAAGCAATTAAGATATTTGAAACGAGTCAAAAATGTTCAATTTATATCAGAATATTTTAATTAAAATTGCTGTTTTTCGAGTACAAACACTGATGAATTGAAAGAGGGTAGGAGAAAGTATCACAGTACACGTGCTTCTCTATTCTTTAATATTCGGCAATATCAGAGAGTCAATTCTATTGTGTTTGGGTATCTGGGCATACGCTCCTTTGCTAACTCCGGCAGATGTTCCAAAGTGGTAAGACTGGTATGCACGGCAGCTGCGCGAGGTAGTACTACCTGTTTCTTTTGTTATGGGCAGCAGCGAGCGCTACACTTTTGGAATGATATTTGAAATATATTTCTCATTTTGTATTTAACAGGTTTTTCAAAATGACAATGCTTTACTGGTTTGGTAGCTCTTTGATTTTATGGATCTTTTTTTTTTTTATTTCATTAGAAAGGTCATTTAGTTTTTTTAACACCTTTATTTAAGAACCTTGCGCCTGAAAAGAGGTATTAAATCATTGGATGAATGAATTCTAAAACTTGAAAAGAGTTTTATTTATTTATTTATTTAGTATTTTTTTTTGAAAATTTCTTAACTAAATACGTTTTGCCATGTTCACATTTCACGCTGTTTGACTAAAGTGCAAAACTTCAACGGTGGTATTCCATGCAATTTGCAATATTTGCAATGGTATCCCATGTAACGGTATTGTTTTTAAATTTCTCGCGGTGTTTGATACTTCGGATATCCGAGTTTTAAGAAAACTGCACATTTTCCAGATACGATTATTTAACGATACTTTATTGAAAGTACCCATGACTGTTTAGAAGGATATGACAGGAAGTCATGTATTTTAAAACCCTGCCATGATTTTTAAAGTTTGTCATCAACACGTATGTAATTTATTGAAAAATCAATTATAAAAATAAGTTGCTTATTAAAAAAAAGTGAATGAAATAAGCCACTCAATGCTTATCAAACTTAGTGAGAAAAATTGATTTTAAAACTTTTTTCGTTGAATTAAAAATAGTTAAGAGAGCTGCATTAAATATAAATGCTTAAGATAAAACGAAATTGTAAAACGTAAATTGGTAACGTAAGATCGTTAAAATAAATTCATTTGTTTTAGTGTTCTCAAATTCATCGCTGATTCAGGGATTTAATAAAAAAAAATAAACTGTCTTTACTTATTCAAGATAACCAACTTTACTTCAAAAGCAAACACTTTATGATCAACAAATTTGATGCTACTTTTATATGTTTACTCCTTTTCCGTATAATCCAGTCAATTAATCTGTAATTAAGAGCAGCTTATAAATACAGGCTAATTGACTGAATACGTACGGATTTCCAGATCGCTGACATGGAGTACATGTGAATAAACATTACCGAACATGCTAGTGGCATTTTATTATTTACGCTTCCTCCCATAAAGAAAGGAAAACATGAATCAGAAATCCATTTGAAAGGAGATGCTGCAATTAATCTGAAATAAGGTTTGTAGTGGGTGGTAGAAAAAATTATTGAAGCTTCTAATCACTAGCCCAAAGGGGCAATTTGACCAGAAGGATTATTAATTTCTTTTTGGCATTTTGCGTTAATTCACTGAGAGTTGTTTCACTTTTCAAATTGTTGCCACCAAATATTATCGCCCTTTATTATATTTAGAGAAATTAAATAATGAAGAATCTGCGTAAATGTTTGTATGTTTCTCGCATTGTGATAAATCAACGATATCTAGAGCCATCAGATTTTGAATATTGACCTTTTCCCCCGAATACGGGTATCTGGAAATCCAAATTTGAAATTTAGAAATTGTTTTATTATCGATTTCATATTTTGCAATTATAAACTCAGGGACTTCAAAGCCAGCAATGGCAACGTTGTACAGAGAAAAAATTTTTTATCTCCAGCGCGCGAGACTGTGTATCGAAAATTCTGAAGATATGCTCATTTTAAAATTATTTTGAGATATTGCTCTTGAACTGAATTTGATGGTTTAAGTGCGAAGAACATGGTATTTAATAAATAAAGTAAACACATAAAATGTTAAAAAAACGCCCCTTTGGACGTAATTTAAAATCTGAAACATTTCAGATTTTTTTATTGTTGTTTTTTCATCACTAAAAGAGTATATGAAAGAGCCTTAATTTATACTGAACGTTCAAAGGAAGGCTGAGGTAACTAGTGAAGCCAAGAAAAACGAAGAATACTGAAGTAATTATTAAAAAGCATATTTTATTTGAATGAATGAATTTATGAACTTTTCATACTGCTACTATTGTAGCTGATCATTAGGCATCTTATCTCAAAAATTTTTCATCAAGCTTGATTTGACATTTTATTAAGCATGGGAATAATTTATTTAAAAGGTGTAAAAAGAAGTGAATAAAAATTAACATTTATTTCTGTATTACGTTTTCATCAATTTTAATTACATATATGTATAAACATGTTTCTTTTTAAATTTTAATCAAATTGCCTTTTTCAGTTCAAATATCTAGACATTCTAGTATTTGTTCTAGTAAAGATTATGCACGCAATCTTAGACTGAAAACTTTAAAATTCTGAGTTTGTAAATTTAGGTATATTAGGAATGCCAGCGAGTATTCATTTAAGTCATGATATATATTCTAAGAAGCCTTAAAATATGTGCATGTGAAACTGTAATCAAAATGATTCATTTACTTGCATGTTAGGTTACTTATTTTAGGATTTCCAATAGGACTGACTCTGTTTGAAATTTCAGATAATTAAAACGCAGTTTTCTTCTTGATTTCGAAATACTCTGTACTTTGTGGTCACATATTAAAGAATAGTTTGTAGCAAGAAGAATTTATTGTCACATATTAAGGAATAGTTTGTAGCAATGAGTTGAATTTAATACAGATGTGTGAAATGGAATAGAAAGGGCAGAGTATCTTTTGAGAACCATTTAGTTTGGTTTAGTTATGACAAAGCATACTTGGGTCATCTGCTAAGGATTGGGATGCCTTCGTGGAGGACATTCTAAGGGAAAATGGTTCGCATACGCATTACACATGGGGAAAACCACGAAAATACCCATGCATCCACCCCATTTTCCTGGAGCTGATCCCAGGTTGTAACTATTAGTTTTCAGCGATTTTACCGCTCGGCCGCTGGTAGAGCTAAAAGAACGAAACAAATTTGGCTAGGATCATACTGAAGCAGGAATCTGGTTAATATGACTTTTTTTACTTTGGGAGGGAAAGAAAAAAAAAAGAAATAGTGCCGCTTATCAAAACCGCAACATCTGAAATTTTAATTTGTAGGAAGTACAACTAATAATTTTTTAAATAAAATACACATTATTTTTCAAAGATGTAATTTGATTCTCGATTAAACATTTCCTTTAATAATTAATTTGCTTGGTGATTAAATAACACAAGTTTTCCGTGAAAAGGCTTTCGTTGAGATTAAAGTCGCAAACGAAATTGAATATCAGGAATAACCCCAAACTAAGGAGACAATTTAAAACTTTCTCATGCATGTCTTCCTGTCTCGATTTTAACTGACAGATTCTGAGTTAAAGAACAAATGGCACAGACGGAGCGCAGTAGATGCAGAAGTTCTAACACATTTTAATAGAAGTATATTTTGCACTGCATCATCAAACTGAACTAAAATGCTTGAGATTGATTGTTCCTCGCTTTTACGAAGAATTTTACTGTTCTTAAAAGCTTTGTCTTTTTATGAGTTGGTAATGAAAGCTTGCCATTGTTAATTCACGAGAAGAAAATATTTCTCAGTATTTAAAAATTGGCCATATTTACTTGCTGTTAAAAAGAAAGAAGAAAAGAAATAAAAAATAAAAATGTAAACGCATTACTCCTCAATCTGCAGCAAAATTGGTCGCACTTCTTTTATTGCACTGTTAAGAGTATCCTAGGTAGGTAATTACTTTTTGATTTTCACTTTCTGCTTGGAACGCTGAGCACATCTGACTGAAATTTCTGTCTTTAGGTAATAATCTACTTTAGGTAGGTACTTATTTTTTTAACATCATCACAAGGAAAAGGTAATTGACTACTGTTACGAGGTTATCTTTTTTTTTAATAGTAAATTTCAAAATGAACTTTTAGTTATTTAAATTTCTTGGTGGCGTATAGTGAACGCGTTAAACCTAGTAGAAGGAAAATTTCTTTACTAAATAGAAGAAATTAAAGCTTAACATTTTTGAATGGCATGCGTTAAGAAAACACTTAAAGGCAATAATGAATCCCATAAAAAATGTAATGTTTTTAATAAATCGTGATATTTTATGTATATAAGCAGGAAATTGATTAAGTAGATTTATAAATATATAAGAAAGAGATAAAATATATTGAACTGACATCAACCAACCGGGGTAACCTATATAACAACAAAGCAAAAAGAAAAAAAACTGCAAAACTGAAATAAAAGTAAATTAACATAAAAATAAAAGAATAGTCACCAAATATTAAATAATGATTCATAAATAATAGGTTATAATTTCTTGGTGATGGTTTGGTTTATTTGATTATGGCAAAGCATTCCAGGGCTATCTAAGGGAGGGATGCCTTCGTGGAGGACTTTCTAAGGAAACTGGCTCGTATACACGTTACACATGGAGAAAAACATAAAAATGCCCATGCAGCCAGCCCGTTCGCCGGGATTCGAGCCTGAACAGCTACTAGACCTGGTATCTTTCAAGGAGCAGTCTAAAGAATTATCAACAACGCCATGTTTCTGAACTATATATCTAGAGGAACTGCAAAAAGAAAATATTCAAAAAAATTCTGTTTTTTAATTTGAATTTAATATAATTAAATGAGAACGTATTAATGCAAGATTTGAAGTCTTTCAAAATTTTAAGAGCTGTTGTAAGGCAGATATCAAGATTTAACCTGATCTAACGCGACTCGAATGTGCATAATATATGGAAGGAGGGGGAAAAAAACATATTAAGTCAAATTGTTGAGCTAAGGAGAGAAATGTTTTTTAATTTAAAAAATAAAAATAATAGCATTTACTAATTAAATATTATTCAGTTGTATATATATAAATGTGAAGGAAATAAGCGGCGTTTACAAACTATACGGCATGAATTTTGAAATTAGTGTATTATGAGATGAGATGTCTTAAAAAATAAAAAAAAAAAAACCAAATTTTTGAAAGTTTTGAGCATGAAAAAAAGATATTTCACATAAAACAAGTTTACCTGCATGAGTCTGTTACGTTGAGGCTTATCCGCAAAAAAGATAATTAAATGCCTTACATACCATTCTTTAAGTTAAAATTTAACAAATGTGTTTTTTAAAGTAAAAGTTTAGAAATAAATTATCGTATATATATATTATATATCTTATATATATGTTTTATTTTAGACTGAGCATGTAATACATGAGCCATTTTTAGAAGGTTTTTTTGAGGGGAAAAAATGTCATCTTATTTTCGCGTTAGGACTTTGCGGTATGTGCATTTTTAACAGCTAGCTCAAATTTTCAAAGAAATACTTTTCAAGCCATGATCACGGAATTTTTTCCTCGCTTTTGCTTAGAAAGTAGATAAACTTACGCGAAATTTAAATAATACATCAAATTAATCTCAAGAGATCTTTCTAATTAAGTTCGTTTACTAAGACAAGAACTGGTTCTGAATTTCTACTTATTTTATGAAACGTTATAAAAGGGCAACAAATTTCTAGAAATAATAACATTATGAAATTAAGAATCGCTTTATTTAAAATCAGTTTATATTTCAGTTAGTCAGTAGAGTAAGAGCACCAATAGCAGGATACGTGCCGATAGCGGGCCATGAGTTTTCAAGGTTGAAAAATAAGCTTCTGAACCACACTTAGAACACAACAGGGGTAATGGGTGATCGTGTGGCTCTATCTTTTATCTTGTATCTTTACTAGAACAATTTGAAGTGTGTAGTATTTTTGAATTATAAGATTTTGAAATTAATTAATTCTCTGCTAAGTTTTCCTATGCAATTTGTTCAACTTTATGACAATCAAATGTGGCATTGTGGCAAAAAGTGGGCATTGTTAAGACAACCAAGTTTTAGTTTTGATGATAAGCTTATTATAATTTAGTACAGAAGAGCGGATGAATGAGAGGAGCAAAATTATATAAAAGAGGAGTTAAAAAAGAGAAATGACTTAAGTTGGAAAAGATAAAGCCATCGGTTCAATAGTTAAGCGAGAAAATATTACCAGAACCTTTTTGCAAAGCAGCTGAGAGAAGTAAAAGTGACCAGAGTACTTTGTTTTCAGCGGATCAAGAAAGTAGCATTGTTTTATTGATCAAAACTATATCAAATGTTGAGTTCCTTTTTGAAAAGAAACATTTAACACAACAAAACAAAAATGGTAAAAGGAAAGGTTACTGAATCAAGAAGATAGTGTTCTAGCAAGAAAATTAGCTGAGGAATTTTTAAAAGGCCATTTTATTGATTGCCTAAATTTATTGACTGCCAGTTACGGAGTGACCAAAGTATAAACAATTGACTTCTAAAGATTGGCATTTATTTAAAATGCAACAAATTTGAAGATGCTTCATTAAACTCATGGAGGTTCTTCATTTGTGACGAAATTACTTTTATCTTGATTCCTAATTATAAAAAGAGCTTGCTGAAAGAGGATCAAAGTGGGCTTACCGGTGTAGTAGCTGATGCCACTGCAACTGGAGAGCTTGCACCGGCAGTGGTGCTTTACAGTTAAATCAGGTTTGAAATTAGGGAGATCTAGTTGAGTAAACATAAGCATTGTGTTCTTATCCTACATTTCTGCAGAGAAAAGACTATTGATTGAAAGCACAACGAAAAAAGGGTTGATTCTGTTGAGCCAGATTAACTGCTAGAACAACCAGATGAGTCTGATCGGAATAGTCATTAGTGTCATTAGATTCATTATTTCTGAGCCATCCAAAAATGTGCCATCTGCTTACAAGACGGCCTTTTCTTTTCGAGCAAAAGTGAAAGCTAAGGAAGTAAAGAGAGGAAAAAAAGGGGGGAACTTCATATAATTGTGATTTTTTCTCAGATACTCGAATATTATCCCTCTCTCTCAAAAAAAATAAGGTAAAAGATAATGAGAAAACTGAAGAAAACAGGTAGAAAGAGTCATAACATTTCCGTCTTTCTCAAGTTTTGAAGAACGCGACGATTCGATTTATCAACTGGTGTAGAGACATCAGGATAGATTCTCCTGGAAACCTCTGAAGTGTGAAAGAGGCAAATTGCGCTTGAGTCACTCTTAAGCTGGAAAGGAAACGCACAAGAATATAACATGTAATTCAAGAAAAAAAAAACCATTATAATCAAGGACTAAAGTTAAAAAAAATGAATTCTGTTATCGTGAATTTCTTATAATTATTCCAGCTATATGAAATCGTTCTGCAACCGCAATTCAAAATAAAATGCTGAGACAACTAATGTACATTTTTTTATAAAAAACTATGTTAAACGAAAAATTATTAATAAAATGAAACTCCAATCCATTCGGTTCCGAAAAAAAATTGTAAAGTATTTTGTAGTGCAGCCAATTTAGATTTTTATTATTTTACATATTTTTCAGTAATTACATTTACGATAATGGCAAAAATATGACTTTTATTTTTTTTTTTCAAATCTTATGTATTTGAGTGGCCAGTTTTGGAATCGCCAGAAATTTAGTATGCCCACTACTAGATTATACAGAAGTTAAAGATGTTAATTTTTTTACATAACTCTGAGCAATATTTTTACGATTAGTTGTGATAATTATAAAAACTGCGGGTTGAGACAACCATAAACACATGAGAATTTTCTGCAGTTTAGATGGTACTTGATTGATAGTCCTTAAATAGCCCACTGCTGATCTGTTTAACCCTCATTTTACTTTCCAAAAAATTCCTATTCAATGAAAGAATAATATATGATATAAAAAAATAATAAAATAATTTTTTATAATTTATTAAAAATTTAAGTTTACGCACAGATGATTAAATTAAATCTTGGATCTTTGCATATTAAAAGAAGCCTCAGTCAGGGCCGTTCCTAGGACATTGGCTGCCCGCGTACTATCCTAAAATAGCCGCCCACAAATTTGAAAAAAAAAATGCTCAATGATTTATTTAATGTTCACTAGGTACTTACATATGACAAATTTTATAAAAAGTTCTTACAACGAATTAAAAATATTTAGGCCTAGTATTGCGAGACTCCGGCGGCCCCTGATTTTGAGCGCCCGCGTACTTTTACGCACTGCACCCCTGCTTTTACGCGCTGCACCAGACTGCCCTAGCCTCAGTCTTTTATTTTCTGATTTAATTTATTAATTACAGACGAATTAATAAAATTATTATTAAATTTTATTATTTATTAAATTATTTAGTTATACACTGCTGGCCACCCAAATTGCAACACCAAGAAAGACAAGAGATATCACAACAAAATGTATTTAGTAGATAACATGTTGACCAAGTATCAAATGATTAAATTTATAGACTTCTGTGAACTGTGGTTCCTTCCAGAATCAGTAGACAGAGTAGCCGCCATTGTTGGAGATCACCGCTGTCACACGCCTCGGCATTGATTCAAAGAGACTTTGGATGTGTTCTTGGGGTACAGCAGAAGCGGTCACAGGAAGGTACAGCGGTCAGGAAGCAATTCAATTGACGAAGAACCCTTGGACAATGCGTGCCACGTGTGGTCGCGCATTATCCTGTTGAAATATGGCTTTGGGCAAGCCCTGAAGTTAAGGAAGGACAACGGGCTCCAACACCTCGGAGATGTAGCGCTGGCTGTTTAAAGTACCGGCAATGCGTACTAGAGGAGTGCGAGAGTGATATCCAATACCGCCCCGTATCATTATACCCGGTGCAGGACCTGTCTTGTTGCTGGTTATTACCAGCTGGGTGGGCAGGATGCTGCGCCCCAGAGTTAACCCGGTGGAGGACCAGTGTGGCGGTCCATAATGCAGCTGTTCAGCATCCTCTCTCCACGGTGTCTCCAGACTCGAATCCGACTATCGTAGTGTTGCAGACAGAAGCCTGACTCGTCAGTAAACACAATTTCATTCCATTCTGCCCTCCACATCCTTCTTTCATCGCACCGTTGGCGGCAGATACGTCTGTGGTTCTGCGTCAAGGGTAGATGAAGCAATGGACGTCTTGCGGACACACCACTTTGCTGTAAATGGCGTCTAATAGTACGCGCAGACACTGGACGATGACTAGACTGAATAGACTGAATAGACCGGACTAGACTGTTATATACTGAATGTACTGTGCTATGATTCGTGATGTGACTGAGCGATCCGTCACTGCCATGCGCACAATGTTCCTGTCATCACGTGAAGTGGTGCACTGAGGTGGATGCGATAGAACACGTCGGTCCGTCGTACCCTCCTGTATCCAACGGTCACATATCCGCATTACAGTTGTTTGGTTTCGTCCAACACGACTACCGATTTCTCTGAAAGCTAATCCACACTCTCGGTAGGCCACTGTCCTTCCTCTGTCGCACTCGGATACTTGATCAAACGATGATCACTGTTTACTACGAGGTATAATTGATCGTTTTTTTGAAAAAACCACAAGAAAAACACAATTGCCGAACATGAAATCGTCGAAAACTCCAAGCCTTAAATAGCGCTTTGAAGTGGTGCCACAGGCGCGCGTGATGTGCGTCTGCGTTGAAATTCTTATCATTTGCATATCTCACCTCCGCTAATGCATGTTGTAAATTTCATGTTATGTGCATGCTTCCTTCATGGTGTTGCATTTACGGTGGCCAGCAGTGTATTTAAATTATTTATTTATATTAATCAATCATTCCGAATCAATAATTCTTTTGAAGACTGCGTATTTCTTGAATCTGTAGCTCCTCAACCTCAGTGAATTACCTGAAGCTATAATCAATTAAAAACGCAATAACTATAGCCCATATAACTTGCTGTATACTATTAATTATTTTTGAATCGTATTGAGGAAAAACATCAATTTTTTTCGATTAGGAATTGAATCTATCATCTCTTAATCAACAGTATGACAAGGGCTTATTGTTATAAGGCGAAGGCAATAAAGTTCTTAGTACTGGAGTCCTTATTATTCTTAAATAAAGTCCTTATTATTGATAGAAAACCAGGAATAGTACAAATATAATGGTTAGATTACTGTATTCGACATACGTGATCAGTTTGTACAGTGTTACGCAGTATGAACTGATCACATGTTAGTAACTGCATCGGTATAATTAAACACGCCACACAATATTGCCACTACTTGTAGATTATCCAAAATACACTCACGTTTGTGAAAATTGCAACACCAAGAAGGAATCGTCATAATTGAATGCAATTTAATACACAGTTGAGTGGTAGTGGTACAAATAAATGATTAAATGTTCAAAGCAAACAAACAAGAACAAGAGATCAGAATCAGTATTTTGTGTGGCCTCCACGCGCCGCAATAAGTGCTGCTACACGACGTGGCATGGAGTCAAACAAAGTTTGAATGTCTGACTGAGGAAGAGCATTCCATATCGTTTGTACGCGTACCCAAAGTTCGTCTGCAGACGCAACAGGACGAGGATCACGAGCAAGACGCCGACCAATGACATCCCACACATGTTCAATTGGCGACATATCCGGGGAACACGCAGGCCAAGGAAGAAGCTGTACCTGCTGCGCTGCAAAGAAGGATTTAACAATCCGAGCAGTATGAGGGCGGGCATTGTCCTGTTGAAATACAGCGCCTGGCAAGCTTTGAAGGAAGGGAACAGCTTCGGGCTGTAGAACTTCACGGATATACCGGTTGCTGTTCAGATTGCCCACAATTCGTAGCAATTGAGATCGTCTATGATATGCTATGGCGCCCCAGACCATAACTCCGGGTGTTCGTCCACTGTGGCGTTCGATAATGCACTCCGGAAGGTGGCGTTCACCGGCATAGCGTCTGACACGAATGCGGCCATCATGGTACCACAAATTAAAGCGGGATTCGTCAGAAAACACGACATGCTGCCAATCAGCACGCCAGTCTCTATGCTGATTGGCCCATTGTAGCCGCAGGCGGCGATGGTCGTGCGTTAGGGGGATCCTGTATAAAGGAGTCCGTGCGCGCAGTCCACACTGCAGCAGACGTCTACGAATTGATGAAGCACACAATGAAACACCTGTAGCTATTGACCACAGTGCTGCCAATTGTCTAGAGGAAGCTGTACGGTCCGTCCGCGCCATGCGGACCAGGTGTCTATCATCGCGAGCTGACGTCACATTTCGGGGTCCACTCCCGGATTTCCGAGTTGTCCGACACTCGTCCGTCCACTGCTTCCAAACGCGCATCACTGTGCTGCTGTTACGCTGCACACGAGAGGCTACTGCACGATACGACAATCCAGCTTCACGAAGGCCGATGATTCTCCCTCGTTCAAACTCTGTAAGTTGTTCAAATCTCGCTCTCTTTCGTCGACGAGGCATAAGTACAGATTGAGTTAACGTTTACCGCTAGCAGATAACCACCGATAACCATACACGCCTCGCTACAGCCGTCTATTTATTCGGATGCATCAGCCGTTCAGAGGGCGCTGCTCAGCATACGCATGCGCTACGGATTTGCAATTCTAATCATTTGCATATGATGCGCTACTTTGCATTTCCTGAAAATTTCAGCTCACTCGCATAAGTCCTTCATGGTGTTGCAATTTTCACAAACGTGAGTGTAATTCCATTTTTACCTGAAAACAGCAAAATTCTATGGCTGACTATTTTGGAATTTGTATGTTAAATGTAGGCAGTGTATCCATGTCATGTCCTTGAAGATGGTATATATTTCGATCAAATGTGGCAGAATATATGGTTTCCTATTCAGAATATGTGCATGTAGGCTTAGATGTACCCATAATGAAAAGGAATATTATGAAATTTTCCGAAAGATCTACTTTTTCCTTTCGGTTAGATTTCCATAGAAACAAATGCACAGAAATCACCGGATGGCATATCAAAATTAAATTAATATTATTTTCATGATGATTGTTTGATTATTCGCCGCTTTTTATAGGAACAATCTAGGTTTTTATGAACCGCCCAGACGGTATAGTGCTTAGTGGAGCCTACTGAGACACCGAAGGACCCGAGTTCGAATCCCGGAGAAAGCATGGATGTTCCTAAATGTATAGTGTCTTTGCGGCGTGGGGGCACACATAATATATGGCGAGCCGAAAGTTCTCTCGAGAGGTTGATGGCAGGGGAAGAGGTATAGGAGACCCTCGAATCCACCCGCTCGGGGTGCTCTCCATCAAAATTGGGAACGGAACTGAGCGAGGTCATACTGTCACCTGTATGCTGCTCAAGGCTCTTGCCAACGACAGGCACAATCTTGCTTTCCTTGCCACGATGAATTTCGTGGGCTTGTTCTGATGTTACTGTCAGACAAGTGAGATAAGTCACAATATAACAGGTTTTTATGAACAAGGCAACAATTTATTTTTTCAGTGAAAAGAAGTGTAACACAAGTCATTTACATCAATGTTCTTATCATACAGCAGAAAAAGTTCATATTATTTTATATTTTTCTTTGTTAACAAAAGTTAATATTATTCTTATGTTAAAGGTTATAATCATATTTGAATATTTATGCAGTATTTATACTCAAATAAAATTTCAAAATTTTATTTCTAGTTGCATTTTTATCGAATAAAGTACAAATATAAGCCATTTTGACAATTACACCATTACTTCCTTCAGTATAATGATTCTTTCAAAGTTTCCATTCTGAAAAATAATTAATTTTTTTTTCTTCTGTCTCCTAAATTTTAACGTGAATAACTTTTTAGCAATGAAATTCGCGATCTGTTACTAAATCGATGACCTATAGAAATAATTATGCTCATCTGAGTGGTAGATGAAATCTATTAAAGAAAACTGACAGTGACCCAATAAAAATATTGAATCTTACAAGTACTACGTTAACTACCATATTGACGTTGAATATAATTTCTCACATTCTGTGATCGGCAAGTAGATTTGTAAAGATCAAAGATACCTTATACATGCGAAAATAGTGAAGTCTGAGGATTAACAGTCATAAACACGAAACTTCCTGGCAGTATCACATACAGCGAATTCAGTAATACGTCGAGACAAGCTTAATAGAATTTATTTAACGTTAAGTTCAATCTTTGTATTTTAGAAGTGCACTTGAATTATTCTGATCAAGTCACTAACAACCGTAGTATATACTCCAAAAGGCGCGTATTGTATTTATTTATTTATTTTAAATATATTTTGGCTTTTCAAATAAAGTAATTAAAGCTCAGACTCGCGATGTGGAGGGGGAATATGATTTTAAATTGAACTGCGAGATGATATATCGAATAGGGAATAACCTCGTTTGAAACAACCGCGAAATACAACGAACTATAATTTAACCTGCTGCTTAGATCTTCACCTGCCAGTTTGGCGCCAGACGGCTACCATTTGACATCAACGGCGAAGGGGAAAATACGAGTCTCACCGGTGAAAGAGATTTAAAACTAATGTAGCAAGCAAAGTGTGTAAAAAACTGGTCTCAAAAGTGGATTTTTATCTTGGCACCAAACTAACAAGGAATTAAGTTTGTACTTTTTTGCTTTTACAATTTTACTGCGCAAAATTTCGGTAGTAGCTGATGTAATGGTATGTTTTACAATGTTTCCAATTCCTTTTTCTGATAAGCAGTTCTTAATGGAAATCATTATTACTGCTCCTAATAAGTAATTCCCCTTTTTATTGAAACCGTGTTTAAAACAATAACTGGTTTTACAATAGGATGAAATACACATTTGGAATATACTATACTTACTGTCCCGCACTTTTTCTTAATTTCCACTTGGTATAGGCTCACCAGTTTACGTTCAGCATATACCAATGTTGCTTTAATGAGAAATTTAATTATTTTACAAAATACACATTTAAAGTTATATTATAAGAAGTTTTGTTGCATTAAAACGAGGCCTTAGCTGTTGTCGAACGCATTATTAGTCTAACAAAACTGTCCTTAAATTTAGTCTCGCTTTATGGTGCAAAAATGCTGAAATTGTATAATAGTTTATTTATAGTCTTCACAGTATGCTTGTTATAAATAATCTACATTCTTCGTCCTCTTGTTTCCAATTTAAAATCTGAAGCAGATAATTCATTACAACTATTAAATCGGAAAGTTGCGATAGAGCAAAAAAAAAAGAGTTTATCTTGAAACAGATATACTATTAAAAGTAAAATAAAACTTTGTTATTTAGTTTTTCCTTTCTTTTTTTCTTATGTTATTAATTTTTTTTTTTTTTTTTTTTTTTTGTTTTTTTTTTGCTTATAGTTCTCATCCCCCGCATAAAATCATTATTGCATCCGGATGAATTAATTCCATTTTAAACTTAAAGGAGTGCATTATATAATTAAGGCAAAGCCCATTAGGGCGTCTGCCTTATCTCATGCAAATTTTATCATCAGCAGATAACTTGTAGTCTATCAAAAGTTCGGATATTTGGATTTACGGCCAGGCCTTAAATATAATTAACATTTGACCCCCCCAAATTTTCACTTGTCAAATTTTGGTAAAAACCCAAAGCTGAAGTAAGATGTAAATTTTCACACGTTACGCGTGAAAGGAATTGTTGTCACTGAATTCTTGCAGGTGAGAACAAAAGAATACTTTTATAGATAAGTAATCACATAAATAATAATTTTCCATAACTATTTCATACGAATTAAATTCTTCTAATACAAAATATACTCAAAATTGTTAATGTTTTTCTGTTTTAGGAATTCAGTTTTATAATTCAAAATGATAACTTATTGTTTTAGCTTTTTCAAGTCTAGTGATATGATAAAAAAAAGGATCGAATTAGGTAAGGGGTAAAAGTTTTAATTTTTTAAAGATTAATTAATATTATTTCCAAAAACTGTTTTCCTTATGCGAAATCAGCTAGAATTCTAGCGTAAAAAAAAAAGGAATGCCTGGTAATATATTTCTACAGAAGCTTTGGTTTCAGAATAAATATTGAAATCTAGTTTCCTTTGTCAAAACTGCACTTAAAAACAAAGAAAAAAAAAGTTAATTTATTTTTGAGTTAGTACGTCTGACTGAAATTTTAAGATAAAAGCATTAAACTCGTATATTCGTCGAACTTGAAGAGCCTCTAGTTTAAAGAAGTGTTTTTAAACAGATCTTAATTAAATTAAAGCAATTCAATTACTCCTTTTATATTACCATACATAAATTATTGAAAACAATCAGCTTGCTGCCACTGTGAGCAGTCTAATTGCATTTATTATGAATGTCACTTAATATGGAACAATGTTTATATAAATTTTATGCTAATTATTTCTCGATTATATATATATATATATATATGCATATATATGTAGGTAGGTGTTTACATATATTTGCAGGTTTGTGTAACTTTTGTACGGTAAATAAATTTTCAACATTCTTTGTTATGGCCATACCGTTCACAACGTACTTTCCTTTTCAGTACGACAATCGCTCCCTTTATAAACAAATAAATTCTATTACTATGTCGGTACGTTATGCTATACGATGCTATCATACTTAAATGCATCCAATAAGTTAAATATTAATAATTTATTTAATATCCTCTACATAAAAATAACCATAATCTGTTTTGTCTTAGTTGTTTTAACAAACAATTAGAGCAACTAAAGATTGCTTTGAGGTTTACCAGTGGCTGACTGAATAAGACTGCTGAAGGCTGGTATGCACGATTCAAGAAAATCCAACTGCAACTGCGAAGTACCATATTTTGAAGTTTTAAAAATTACGATACTTTCAGTCATGTTTAAGTTCCTTTTGTACCATAAAGACACAAGCATAAACATACACTTTGAATTCCTGTACTTTAATCCATATAATCGAATCTTATCATGTGAAACTCAGCTCTCAGATTCTGTTAACATTAGTATTCTTTCTTTTCACTTCAAGTCAAAACGAACTGTAGAACAATATTTTAGTTCGCAAAGTTCTAAAGCAGAAATGTAAAAACCTGAACTCAATCATCAAACATATCTGGGCTCAGTTATCAAAATGTCTGTAAAATGTCACTAAGTAAAACATTCTGCTTTTTAATGCATATTATTAAATACTTAATATTTCTACGTCATTTCATGTTTTACAAGAAATTATTTAAAGTCGTCCCGGTAATAAATTTTTCTCTCTACTTTTTACTATATTTTTTAAATTTCCTATTTTGGGCTTAGTAGATTTTTTTGTAAGTGAGCTGATACTTTTAAAAATACAATATCCCTTAAGTTAAAAACTTCCGGCAACTTCTTAAATTACAAACCAAGTGAAGATATCCTAAACGAATAATATTACACACATATACATCCGATGTAGGTAGTGAATGACCCCTTGTTGGCTAGTCATCCTACATAAATAACGTATCTGACATCTAAGTTCCTTGTGCTCACCCTTAGTGGATCGGAATGGATTTCGATTATTAAGAAAGATTATTATCATGGAAAAGCACTCGAGAGTTATCTGCCGAAGTGGAGGAATGACTTCATGATGAATGTTTTTAAAAGAAACTGTCTTGTATTCTTGTTATACATGAGGAAAACCACGAAAACTCAATCAGCGAGCCCATTCAGCATGTTTTGCACCTGGGTCGTATTACCAGTGTTCACGTGACTTTAACACCCAGCCTATGATGGGTTTACTGGGTCAAGAATATAAACAAACGAATTGAAACCCTTCTCAAGCAATTTCGATTTCGTCCCAATAAACAATAAATGTGATAATCCCAAATTTCGCAGTATATGCAAACTTAACCTTCGTGGTTTAAATGCTCAAA
Source organism: Stegodyphus mimosarum (assembly GCA_000611955.2). Lineage (NCBI taxonomy): Eukaryota > Metazoa > Arthropoda > Arachnida > Araneae > Eresidae > Stegodyphus > Stegodyphus mimosarum. Next base: position 29,770 of record KK119278.1, on the reverse strand, counting down.
TAAAATATTTAACATAGGAAAAAAAAAAAAAAAAAA